>JAMFTG010000185.1:7500-155000 GCA_023974075.1 Chaenocephalus aceratus
CGTGTAAAATCAAATGTCTGTCGTCGTCTCACCTCCTTGCTGCCTCTCTGGTGGTTGGTCTGCTCTCCTGCTGGTTTCCGTACGTTGCTGGCGACCTTCCCGTTGTACTCGTCTGTCGGAAAGGACACAGATTCAGCGTCGACTCAAACAACGGAACCAACAACACACCCGTCTACTCCAGAGGTGGTTAAAGTACATCCTTTACTCGAGTAGCAGTGCAGATACTCGTGTTTAAAAGTGGTGGAAGTAGAAGTACTGACTAAACTTCTTTACATTTACAATTGTAATACACGTTTCAAAATGATGCCGAAGTAACAACACACTGATACCGGTTAGTAAAAACCATGAATTAACGCTTTGCGAGTCTGCAGACAGACGGCAGAGAAACACCTTTAAAATGCGTGTTTTCTGAATGGAGATCGGCTAAGCTAACGTTATATATGCTCCGACCGTCCACACTCACAGCAACGGCCTACAGACATAAATAAACCAGCGACTGTATTCTCCATGACACAGGCAGTCTGTGGTTTGGACTTGTTTAACTTCTGTCTAGTTTCTGAACAGATATGAAGAGCTGTGAGCTGGGGCTCCCATTGAAGATGACGTCACGGCTCCGCCTACACTGCGTTGCTATAGTAACTACCCCAGTTCCTAAACTGTAATGGAAGCGCAGCATTAAAGTGAGCCGGGCCTAATGAGGCCTAACCGAACCGAGCGAGGCCTGCAGTGGAAACGCGCCATAAGTGTAACGAAACGCAGATTAACAAACCCGTTTTGAAAATGTAAGAAGTGATAGAAGTGTTGGCGTTTCTTCGGATGCTGGCCGTTCTCCTATTGGTTGGCAAATTCAGAAAATAATGGTATTTTGGGAACTGATGTGAGGAAATACGTCAAATAATTGGGTGTGAGGTTTCTAAAAGCTGGTCGCTGAGGAAATGAGTGCAAGTGACCGATATATTCTGTTCATATCCAGCAAGAAAGCCATCACTAGGAATTGGGGTAAGGAAGCACCGCCAATAAAAACCAATGCGTAAGAACCGGGAAGAAATGTTGTTCAGTCAACGGACTTGACATTTCAAGAAACACAACTCAACAGAAAGTGGGGAAAAGGACTCAAAGCAAAGACATTGGACTGGAACAATAGCTGATAGATACATGAATCTTCAGGAACATGATAACATGAAGACGTTTCCGCCAGGGGGGGGACGGGGGCGTCTTGCCGGCATTTCACGCTCTGATTCAGCCCTGAACTCGAGCCGACGGCGTCCACACAAAAAAATGTATACGAGAGAAGATCGAGTTTTTATCGCTTGAAACGACGAAAAGGAAAAAGGAAAAGGACGTCTCTGTGTCGGAGGGGCAAAGGAGTCGGTGGGATTATTTTCGCCGCCAGCAAAGCGTGTTCCTGTGACGGAAAGTGTGCTGCCGGCGAGCCTTGACGGGGGGGGGGGCTAGTGGAGCCGAGAGAGCCGGCTCTTCTTAGTGAGCCGAGACAATTCCCATCACTAATACGTAACGAGATAGTGAGCTACGGATCGCCTCCAAAGAAGACGAGAATAGCCGATTGCCGCCGGGGGAGGTCTCAAAAGGCTCGCCTGAAGTCGGACAGCTCGGACGTAAAACTGACACAAAACAACAACAAACTTGTGCCGAGCCAATGGGAGAGCTTCATCAGCAGCCCGGGGCAAAAGCCACCAATGAGCGCTCAGCTCGAGATACCAGCGAGTCGTTTCCCATCAAGCATTTCGCTTCCGCAGCCCGTGGAGAGGAACTGCGCCGCCTCGCCGCGCCGCGCCTCGCTCTCAAGTCTGCGGGCGTCTTCGTCCCGCGAGATTTCAACGTCTCATGCAGACGAGCCTCCAGAGCAAGTCGGACAAAATGACTACCCATCATGCAACGCACGAGCAAGACGGCGATCGTCGGTCTGCGTCGGTCTCGCTCTTCTCAAACGAGCCTCTTATCTGTAACTTAAGGGACGGCTCTCAGCCCTGGTCTGGCGGAAACACTGATCCCTAGCCTTTGATTTTATTCTGTATTGCCTTGCTGCCCTTTTGTGACACGACTGTAATGTTGTCGTCACCAGCCATATATAATGTGACTTAAGAAGTAAAAGCAAAAAGTCGTGGAGCAAAGTACTGACACCAGAACAATGGCCTTTACCTGTGCCGTCCTGGCTGGTGAACGAGGACCTGGAGGTGCGGTCGTTGAGGTCCGGCTGCTCCGGCTTCCTGAGGCTGGAAACAGGATCTTCACCGGGGGGCGTGTCCTCTTTGATAGACTCAGATTTAGCATCTTCACCTACAAAGAAAGAAAGTTTGGAAAGACTGAGTACAGGCTTGAAAGCAGATATAAGAGAAGCTAAGAGTAAAAGATATTAGCAAAACTACTGCTAATAATAATAATAATACAAGCGCCTTTCAAGACTCTCAAGGTACACAAAGACAATATAATCAATCAATAAAAACAGATCAGGGTGGATATGCCAGAGTGAAGAGATATGTTTTGAAAAAGATGTTCTCGATTCAGATAATTCCCTTTCTACTCTGCATGTCGTACATAAATAACACTTGTGAGTTTAGACCATGTAGTGTCCGACAGGAAGTGACGATTACTGCCGAAATATGAGCAGTAACAATCATCAAGACAGACCGCTCAAATAACCCACAACATTAGAAGCAGCTACTGTAGCGGCATGTGTTTTAAATATAGGACCAAACCACATGTATCACCGTTAGAGAGCGCCATCCGGTACTCGGAGTGCTTTTTGCTTCACATCGGGACGCACTTATGAACTCAAAATAGCATCCGTTAGAACATAAGCACTTTAAATCGAGACACGGCAGAACTCACAGAAGATAAATGAAACCTTTCGAATGATGAATTCTCAAAATACCAGCCCTTGCGTAATCGAACACGAGGTCTCAAAGTGAGATATGTGCTAACAAACTAAAGTGCTCCATGAGTCCAGCCTGTGAACCCATCTTGGAACGGAAAGGCAGAACAAATCCAAAACAAGCTGTGCACTTGTTGCCGAGCCTTTTGAGTTTTCAGGAGAGACGGTCCTGCATCTAAAGCAGCCGTCTGTGGACGAGCAGCAGGTTTCTTTCTTCTTCTTTCGTCTGAGCAGCAGGTTTCTTTCTTCTTCTCTCGTCTGAGCAGCAGGTTTCTTTCTTCTTCTCTCGTCTGAGCAGCAGGTTTCTTTCTTCTTCTCTCGTCTGAGCAGCAGGAACACAGACCGTGAACTGGCCTGAGACTAAGGAGCTGCTTCAGACAGACCCCGTCTAAAGGGGCCTACACACCTACGAACACGTCCCGACAGAACGTCGCCTCACGTCTCCTCCGCAAAGACTTCAGCCGACGGCCAGTAGCACGTACGAACTGCGCATGCGTGAGTCGCAATAACTCTCCTGACCAGCAGGCGGCGGTAGTGTGTATTCGAGGCAAGAATCAGAATCAGGTTTATTGCCAGGTAAGTTCACACATACGAGGAATTTGACTCGATGTCGTGGTGCGTACATAAAATACAAACAATCTTTTTGTATTTTTTTTTTGGTGGTCTAACGGATAGTGAGGTGGGCTGATGATCGGAAGGTTGTGAGTTCAAATCCCGCCTGGAACACCTCTACTAGTGTGCCCTTGAGTAAGGCACTTAGCCCTCGGTTACTCCAGGGAGAACGTCCCTGTGATCGGTCGTTGTAAGTCGCTTTGGAACAAGGCGTCTGCTAAATGCCTGAATTATATTTTAGGGCCCCCACAGAGCCTCAACTCCGGTGTGTTTCATGTAGTTTCTTATCTGATAACCCAAATTGGTTAAGGGGCCTTTGTTTCTGTGGGAAACACTGCACCGTAATAAAATATAGTTAAATAGCAATAAAGTAAAGCAGTCATTTACATGGAAATAGAATGCTATGAATGAACAGCCAATCGGGGTGATTTCTTTAGTGATTTCAAAATGTCGACTCGGCAGCGGAAGGCGTCGGCACGGTCGAAAAGACACGACGCTGCGGGACACGCCGATCTGAGTAGGGCGACAGGACGCTCGTCGACATCTATCCGTCAGCCTTCCATCTCGTGTGTGTCCGTCTGTGAGGAAGTGGCAGATTTTCCCCGGCTGTGTATTTTCAAATTCTCGCGCACTCGAGCTGGTTTCTCCAACATTACCCAGCTTTAAAGTAAACTTTGGAATAATGTACTTCCTGCTATACGTAGTTGTTTGAATGTAATAACGATGTTGTTTGTGGAATCGTTTTTAGACAAATGAATCTGAACTTTTCGATCCGTTACGATTATAAACTGAAGCGATAAACACGACTCCCATTAACTGAGTTTTAAACATCAGCATATCCGGTCCCAGTCCGGTAATTACCGTCTAACGGAAATACACAATTCTTATTATTCTTATTATTATTGAAACATGACCGCCGGTAAGTTTAGAATTTGTCCGGGAAAAATAAATTATTTCCGGACATTTGACCGGAAAGAAAACATCCCAGCGGAAACCCTGATACACGTATGCACTGCTCGAGCATCTAAGGAGATACATGTGTATACGTATCAGGGCTGAACGATATATTTGTGTTCTCTTCTTGTGTGTCAGTCATCCACACCAATCAGAAGTGCTGTGCTCCACACGTACCAGACATAGTTAACCAATCAGAAGTGCTGTGCTCCACACGTACGTACCAGCCATTGTTAACCAATCAGAAGTGGCCCATGATAGAAGGTGATAGACAGATTGATCCAATCACCTGCCAAGTGCTTTTGAAAGTGCCTGTCCTTTCCAGATGGCTTCCAACGGAGCTTTAGATGGTTTCTGAGTCAGGTTAGTAATGCTCCATCACGTGTTTCTATCACAGGGTGAACCTTAAACTGAAGCTCGACTTTAAAGCAACGGGAGTTTCATGTAAGCTTTGTTCTTTCACTCGTAACTCGGGCTGCGGGGTGCTAGAGACGGGAGTACGTTGATGCGACCTTCCTAGCCGAGATATGGCCGCATTTTACAATAAACTTCCGTTGGGTCGCTTGAAAACAAATATCGCAATATCTGTCAGAAAAATCGCAATTAGATTATTTCCCCAAATCGTGCAGCCCTAATATTATGTGTAATATTTTCTACAACATAGTAAGCATTTCTTCTTACCCAGGATGACCCTGTCTGCTTTCATAATCAAATTTCCTTGCTTTCCTAGCCATGTTTCTCTACCTGTCCTCTCGTTTGATTCAAGCCATGTCTCTTTACCTGTCCTCTCCGGTGTTTCCAGTGAAGACATGTCCCCGCCCTCTCGACTCGAGGCGTTGGCAGACGGTGTTTCCTTGATGGTTTTAAGGGACTCCTCGGCTCCAGGTTTCGCTTCGGTGGCGCTGCTCTCCTCGGCAGAGTCTTTTTTCTCTCTGTTGAGATGCGAGGAGACGTCAGATGTCTCCTCCGTCGCCTTTAAGGATCCTCTTTCTGTTTCCTCTGCTCGTCTCCTCGCCTCCTGAGCCTCCCGCCGGATCTTCAGACGCTCCGTGACCACGTCTAAAATAGAAAATAGACAGTGATTAATTTGAATACGTGTACACACACAGACATACACGTTCCCCTTGACGGTGAAACGCCACGCATGAGGTTTGGATTATTTCCTGTCTCAATCTAAATGGAACTGTATGAAATAAAACGGCACATCTTGTCTTGTCGTAAATAGAAAGGGCGACCTGTGAACGTATGATAGCACACGTTGAAGATCCAAAGGGGATACTGAATGGCGGTACTTCCGACTGATCTCATCAGTAATCATGACGCAGACCCAACGCTTGCTCTGATTGGCTGCAGGTCTATTCAGATTGCATTCGGAGGCATTTTGATCTGACCGCGGCCGCGCTGATATCATAGCGCCAGAGAATTTCCACACCTTTAGTGAATAAAACCCCCCCACTACTTGGACTGTTCCTCGCACCCCTCTAGCATAACCCCGAATGGTCTCAACCATATTGCATCAGCAACGTGCACTTGGTGTTACAGCCGGATCAGTTTGCGTGTTGTGGACGCGACCCGTATATTATCGCAATCCGTGTTCTCAACATTTAGCGTATTATTTAATTGAATTAACTTTAACATCATGTTTTAAGGTGGGGCAAGGCAAGTTTATTTATATAGCACTTTTCAACACAAGGCAATTCAAAGTGCTTTACAAAAATGAAAGACATTAAGCATTAAAAAAGAAAAGCTGATAAAATAAACATTAAAAGGAAAAATACATGGATAAAAGTTACAGTGCAAGGTGGGGCTAAGGTGGGGCTGGCCGTAGCCGACCCCAGCCATACCCTGGCGCCGCCACTGCGTGTAAATGGTCTGGAGAGGCTGCCAGGCTAGGACACGATGCAGCTCCGCGGATGTCTCAGCCTGAGACGGCGGGACGCGGCGAGGCTGCGGGTGTGTCCGTGTCCGTTTCGGGCTGGGTTTCGCCGACCAGAAAAGCACACCAGTAAGCCAGCTCAGTGAGCAGCGAGCCTCGCAACGTCCCGACCAATCAGAGCACAGTGGGCTCACGGGGGGGAGGGGGGAGGAGCTCCAGCAAGCCGTGTAGGACAGAGAGTGAATACACAGACTTTACAGAGATGCTTTATGGGAAACTAATGTGAGTTTGGAACATTGAACGATGTAAATCTATTCTAGTCGACCTCAACGATGGAACTATGATCAGTAGAAATGGCCGTGACATGGGACCTTTAAGTAATGGAATCATTTCAAAGTAATGGATAGAGTATTTGGTTGAAGTATAGGGTAATAAGCTAGTAGCATTGAAAAATGTTTCTTGCCTGAAAGTAAAGAAAAGGATAATCAGTGTAAATAGTTAGCAGAAAGTGACGGATAAACAGATCGACCCAACAGCAGTCGATAACACCTTGAAACAGATGACTGAAAGCAAGGAGCTAAAGCAAAACGTAAACAGAGAAAATAGTTAGCCGACAGTAATCGATACACATTAGAATAGTTCAAGGAAAGTGTTTGATAAATGATGTAATGGAAAAACAGTCGAGATAGTCAGTTACAAAATGATTAAGATAGTCGACTAAAAGTAATCGATAAGTCCAAATATTTGAACAAAGAAATGCAGAACTAGATAAAATAACCGGCATAAAGTATTGGAAAAATAACGTTTAAGTTGATCAGCTATTAGTACTTCATAAAACGTGTCTAAGCCAAATCCAATCTAATCCATAACTATTAGCTATTGTTCCACTCAAATGTTTTGCTTCGAGTCTTCTATAGCGTCCATTTTCCCACTTTATGTTGCGTTTCTTGCAATCTCAATTTATAAGTACTTTACAAGATATATTACTTCCTCCATCCTTACAGTTATATTTAAATCTGTCAATATTAGACAGAACCCTATTCTAGTCCATATCTGAGTGTGTTCATGTCTACAGTGTCGCGTGTGCAATCCAGAAGGTTAAATAGGGGAAGTGCATTATGTGTAAATAGGGATGTGTGCAATCTGACGGACACGATGCATCCGTGCAAGAGGGAAAGTGCAATATTTGATTATGTATGAATGCAATAGAAAAGAAAAAAGAGAATATATATATATATATATTATTGTTATATTTTTTTGTTTCTGACATGTTCAATAAATTGACTAAACTAACTAAATAGGGAAAGTGCTGTACCTGGATGTTTCTTGTTTCTTTGCCGTGTGATCTCTGTCTGTATCTGACTGATTGACCTGAATGTGTATTGTCTCGATGCCCAAGACACATGTCTCCAAAGGGAGACAATAGAGCTCTCTCTTATCCTATTTCGCCCAGTCCTAACCCTAACGTGGTTTCAGTGACTCCAGAGTCAACAGCTTAAAGAAAGTAATCCACACCCGCTTAGAAACAAGACGGGGCAGATTCCCTTTCCTCAGAAGAACAATGTCTCCAGATCTCCTCTGAGTTCAGTTTTCACTGAGAGCTGTGTCCTACAGAGGAATAGAGAAATGTGCGGCGCTTTCTAACGTGGAGAAAATACCAGCCACGAGTCACCTATGATGGAGAAAACGACGAGCTGCAGAATAACTTTTTAAACCTCAAGTGTCTGACAGGATACCACAGACCCCCCCCCCCCCCCTCTCATAAGACACAGGGCGCTTGGTGACGGACAGAAACAGGAAAACTGTAACACACACAGATATGTCATCCTGTCGACCACCAACGGAAGCTGCTGGCAGAGGATATCAAAAGATTTCGAAACACCCCGCTTCGGGGGAAACGAGGCGTGTCTGAGTGAGAGCGAAACAGGAAGTGAAGTCGCAGCCGACAGGTGGGAGTTATCCGTTCGCACTTCTGCAGAAATATGCTATCTAAAGATTTCCAGAATGAAGCCGTGCAGGACACGCGGGTGACGATGAGAAGTCTCAGTCTCAATTAAAAACCTGTTTCAACAACTTAATTAGAAAACCGGCAAGTTAACGCTTTTAAACACGTGTTATGATGAAAACATGACGGACGGGAAGAAAGTTATATTGACTGTTGGTACTTGAAATCTTGTCTTTGAGTAGATGGTCGTAAAGCGGGTTAAGAGACTTTTGTAAAAGTTACTTTAAGGAGTTTGTGCTCATTCAGAGTTAGCGGGACAAAGGCTTATATTTTATAATAAAAATATATATAATTGCGTTCTGATATTTGATCTTGTAATTTTTTAATTTCTATCATAATTATTTATTTATTTCATCTTTTGAGTGAGTTTCTGTGCGGCTTGAATTACTTTGATGTTTAGCAATATTTCACAATAAAATAAATGTTTGTCTTCCTACTTTTTCGCCGAACCAATAAAGGAAAGAAGAAAACTCCCCGGACACTGCGACAACTTGGGGGGGCGTAGTAATTGTCGAGAAAGTAAACGATAACGTTTATGGTTAAGTGTTAGCACCCCCCGAAGAGACACAAGCTCTTATGTTGATATTGGAGATTTCAATCAATTTGAAGAAAAAAAAACGGGAAAGAAACGAAAAAAACAAACAAAACGAATATCCGAATAACGAAATTGAAACCCGAATAGTACTCCAACGAACAAATATTCAGATATTCGAATATTCGGGGGGGAGGGGCGATATCCTTTTCTTTGAAACTGAAAAGGATATCGCATTGTGTTTGTTACTTTCAGTTGTATTATGTCTTAAGTGTAATTTGGCTTGGCTTCCTATTTATGGACATGCTTTTATTTTGAAGGAGAAGTAGCGCTGTTGACAGGAAGTTGTTGTTTCTATGGAAACAACGTGCCGGAGATTAACGGAGATAAGTAATATCTACATATAAAGACGGAGAAAGTAAACGATAACGTTCATGGTTAAGTGTTAGCACCCCCCGAAGCTCTTACGTTGATATTGGAGATTTCAATAAATTCAATTAAAAAAAAAAAAGGAGAAATATCCGAATAACGAAATTGAAACCCGAATAGTACTCCAACGAACGAATATTCGGGTACAGCCCTAAAAAGCAATATGTATTGACTGTATTTAGTTTCAATAATGTCTCAATTTGGAGAAAAAAAGGGGGGGAAACGAATATTCGGATATTCGGGTACAGCCCTAATATGCACATATTCATAGATGTGCTCCTCAGATGTAAAAGTATTAAGGCTACATCAACACATTGTTGTGTCATGGAAGCGGACAGTATAAACAATATCGTATATAAATCAAGCAGGAATAATAACTATTACACAAACAAAAAATAAGTTAACCTATTTGGATTGATCTGAAAATCTGAATATCGTGTACCAGATTGTATTTACTTGCACTATTTGATCCGTTACATTGTGACCTCAGATCCCCATTGACATACCTACACACTATGTACGCAAGGTTTAAATCTCTTTCTTCGGGCAATGAAGACGTTATACTTCGTACCGTTGACAGCGGCGAGGTAGGCTTTGTTGTTTCCCCGGGCTTTGTTGGTGAGTTCCTCGGTGATGTCCATGTGCGCGTGGACCTCCTCCTTCATCTCCTCCAGCACGGCGTGGAGCTCGGCCTCCCAGTACTGGCGGTCCAGAGCCTGCATCAGATCCTCCAGCTGCTTCCTGCTGCTGTAGTACCAGATCTGCTTCTTCTCCTTCTGCTCCCCCGTCCTCCTCGCTGGGGGGGGGGGGGGACATGGCATTAACATACTGGTTACGGCAACATAACAATCGTGTAACAAAAAGCCAGCAAGGCAATGTCATTCTTGAAGATAACCATCAGCTATTGCTCCAGTCAAATGTCTTTGCATAGAGTCCTTTTTCCACTTTACAAGATGTATTACTTCCTCCATCCTTACAGTAATATTTAAACCGGTCAATATTAATAAGTAGTAATACCTTTCTGTGCTCAATGTAGTGACTGCTTTTTTGTCTTTTGTTTTCTTAATTATGTTCTCTGTATTTTATATGTTTGTGTTCTGTGTAACCTTCTTGGCCAGGTCAGCATTGAAAATGAGAATTGTTTTCTTAATGCTTTTATCTGGCTAAATAAAAAATAAAAATTTAGACAGCGTCCCATTTAACTCAAAGTATGTGGGAGAGAAACTCGCTCTGGAGGGAACACAGGGATTTTAGACTTTGCAGAACATTTACATGCACTAATAATAATACTAATAATACATGTGATTTATATAGCGCTTGTCCTGGTGCCCTAAACGCTTTACAAGCTAGTAAAGGAAGCCAAAAGTAAAAAGTGCTAACCTAGGTGGAATAAGGGCGAGGGGTTAGTGGAGACGGAAAAACCTCAAACCTATAGAACACACAACCGGAGAGGGAGAAAATAGGGCGCCTTTAAAAAGTGAATTCCGGTGCAGCAACTTACACGATAATCCTCCTGTTCAGGAACCAGTACTTCCTCTGGTGCCGGTCATATCCGATGGGCTCCTGTCTGATATACGGCCGGTTCTTCTGCGCCTCCGTCACGCTGTCGGTGACCCCCGGCACTTTATGAGCGACGCAGATCTCGCACTGCCACTCGTCCTCCGGTACCTCCACCAGCGGGGGCTTCACACACTCCAGGTGATACACCGCTGAGCACGTCTCGCAGCACAGCAGATCCCCGAGGCGGTGACACACTCGGCAGTGATCGTCGTACAGCATGGTGCCGTCGGACATCAGCTCGTCGCGGGCGATGTTGGTGGTCAGAAACTGATCCACTAGGAACTGCAACACCTTGATTTTACTCTCAAGAGGACCATAAGGATACTCGTCCACTTCCTGATAGGGCAGAACGTGATGGTACTCCCGGTCGCTCTCGCAGTACGCGCGCAAAACCTCCGGCCACGTCATGCCGTCGATAAAATACAGAGTGGAGTTGACGCTGTCTTTGAGGTCGGCGGGGGCAAACGTGGTGTTGGAGGTGTCTTCTTCACGTAGGATGACCTTCAAGAGGGCAATGTGTGTCTCTGCGATTAAAGTGCACTGCTCCTGACCCACCAGCGCCGCACAGAAGTCCTCGAAGCGAAACGGGGAGAGACGCAACACCGTGCTGAAGTTACGTAGCACCTCGTAGATGGAGGCGGCGTTGAGCAGTTCGGCGCTGGGAACCAGGAGATCCTCGGAGGAGTCGGGGAGTTTGAGAGCAGGAATCTCCTTCTCCTCCAGGATAGGGCTGCGAGGTCGAGGCCGGCCTTTTCTCTTCCCTGTGGGAGACAGAAATCGTGTTAGGGAAGCAAACGTAGCTATGATCGATAGGCTGCAGCATATTTGAGAGGCACAGTACATATAATAAGTCAATACTGCTCTCTGCTTTTTGTCTGAGTCAAAACTAAACATGGAGAAGCAGCGTTCAGTTATTATGCTTTATAACTCTGAAAAGAAACCATAACAGAACTGCTATTCTTACTTATTTTTAATCTAGGTTGAAGACACTTGTTTTTTCTTCTGCCTTTTATTAAATCAAATCGCTTTTTAATTTCTACACAGCATTATTGTATGTATATACCGGTCTTATTCTATTATATCTTGTTTTTAAAATTGTATTTTCTTGGCCTTGAATTACTGTTATTAACATTTGGCAATAACCAACTTTTTCTACACCAATGAATAAATGGTGCCTAATTTCTTAATGTAGTTGTAATTAGTGTTATTCTCAATCCTACAGGTGCAGGTAGTTGGCTATAACCAGTCAAAGAGACACAATTAAGTTAGATAGCTAGCTCTTATATTTATTTTATTAGCTTTAATGACAGACTACGATGTCTTCTTCGCGTAATATTATTGCGTTTAGCTATAAGAAGTACGCAAAGTTAGCTTTATTTAACTATCAGACTTCATATTGACAGTATTCAGCATGAGCTAACTGTGAAAGCTAACATTAGCTCGGAAGCTATTATCTTTTGATTAATTGGCTTCAATTCAGAAACTACACTTTCTTCTTCACCTGATACAAATGGGCTTGCGTGTAACTACAAGTAATAAAGTTATAATGATATAAATACATTTGTATTATTAACTACAAGACTTCATATTGACAGTTAGCAGCAAGAGCTAACTGTACATGCTAACATTAGCCACGTAGCCGGTTTCTTTCTATGAATTAGCTTCATATCAGAAACTACAATTCCTTCTTCACTTATTACAAATCGCGTTGCATTTTAATATAAGAACCGATACTAACGTTAAGTTATGCTGATCTAACTATCGGACTTCTTATTGACATTAGCTAACTGAGCTAACTGTGCATGCTAACATTAGCCACGTAGTCATCACCTTTCTATGAATTGGCTTCAAATCAGAAACTACAATTTCTTCTTCACTTGTTGCTAATAGTGTTGCATGTTAATATATAAAGTCAATATATAATTATCCAATTATCGGAGTTCATATTTACAGAAGGCAGTATGAGCTAGCTGTACATGCTAACGTTAGCAGGCTAGAAGCTACTGTAAATTAACCACTTCCACTATTTAGAGTAGGGGGTATGCCCAGTTATTGCTGTGCTATAATGCGTGAATAATGCAGAAAATAGTGCTTTTAGACAGTGGTGGAAACACAGCTGAGCTGGTGTTACAGCTCCAGATCTGATCCACCTCCAGCAGCTTTACCGATCTGCGGCCTGTGTGCATACAGTCTCCATTTTGAACAATAACCACACAGCTTCCTGAGCAAAAACAACAACATCCAGCCTTTCCCAAACGATAGAGACACTTTTCTTGCATTACTGTGTAATAATCACCTTTATGTGAAAAACCTACATTGTTTTAAATATCCCAACATGTTTTTATAATGTCTCAACACCTTCATTTGTATATGTCACCAAGTCAAGTTGGATTTGTACTTATTTGCTCTATTTGTATTCAATTCTATTATGGCTTTCTTCTCCACATTTAGCTTTATAAATGTGCATATTATTTATTATTGCATGCGTTTTGTTTACCTGCTATGCTGCATATATCTTTAAATACCTGTGCAATATATACTTCCACTGCTGTTACTAATGTAAACTGTCAAACTACTTTAACATCCTTAGCTTATTTAGAAAAAACAATGAATTGTACTTTTTGTTGTCCACCTTGGTGTATTTTTGTAAATGGTTATTTGTGTTATTTATATTTTAAATATTGTATGCATGCCTCTTAATTAACATTGTGCTATTTTGGCTCATTACTTTTGCTGTGGGACTAATAAAGGAATTCTGATTATGATTATGACCACCCTGCTGCCGTGCATATTTAACCCCACTTTGATCACATATTTACCCGGGGTGCTTGCATGTGTGCTCTGACTCCTGAAGCTACTCTCCGTGCACAAACTTCCACCATCCTCCTCCTCTTCCTCCTCCATGCAGTCAGACTCCTCTTTCAGGGCCTCGTCTTCCTCAGACTGGGGCTCCTCCACCTCCTCCTCTTCGGATCTCAGACTCACAGGCATCGTCGTCTTCATCACTTTCATGGTCGTCGTACACCACGGTTTTGCAGACCGGGGTTCGCCTCCCTCCTCGTCCCCGACTTCTGCCCCCTCTTCCCCGGCCCCGTGTTGTCGTCCCGACCCCCCCAACCTGCCTCCTCCTCTCCGCCGCTTAGGGCTCTCTCTTGCGGGGCTTACTGCCCTCCTCATCCCCGCTGTGGTCGTCACTTCGCACCCGGGGCTTTATGTTCCTCCGCGGCCGCAAACCTCGCGTTGCAGCCGGGAAGAATCCTCCGCTTGAGAGGTTTGGGCGGCCTGCCTCTTTTCCCTCTCATGGTGGGAATAATTACTCCTATTTTTGCAGGGTTTTGCCTCCAATTAGTTCCACTGCAGATGAGTCCCTGTGGGGTTCGGACGGTGGGGTTTTCACTCCCCGGGTTGAGGGTTTGTTTACGGGTGTTTGAAGCTGAGAATGTGAGCCCTCAGGTTCTCCTATAGAGCCGCCATCTTTCTTCTCCTCTCTTCTCTCTGAACAAACAGGAGGCGCTCACTACACGAGTCACGTGGTTTCTCCTCAGTGGCAACAATGAGCGACATGAGGATTTCACTCACATTAGTTTAATTTACTACATCTTAATGATATATATGAGGTCAACGAGGGGGTACATGTAAACATGAAACATTACATGGAGGGAGAAAAGCTGTTTAAACAAGTGTTTTACCATTTTAAGCAATGCCATTTTAGGCATTCAGTTTGAGGTCAGAGTAGATAATATCCAACATAGGGAGAATCAAGAAAATATCAATATGAAAACAAACATGTCAATAAATGTTTCAAGTTACTGATCAGTATAGACATGATTGTTGGTCATTTTAGGCTCAGCTAGGTTTATTTTTGTTTGTTTTTTTAGCTCATATCAATGCACATTAATGTATTTTATATTTATTTGGCCTTTTATGGTTTCTTAAAGTGCAAATACACATTTCTGAACACCTTTTAATATTTCTTAGTGCTCCTTCCCCCCTTTTCATTAATGGTTTAAATAAAAATGTATGCTTTGAAATAGTCATGGGGGCTAAATCAGCCCTTTCAGACGGTAGTAAGACAAGTATATCCTCAGGTGTTCCCAATGTAAAATACACACATCTATACAAATAAAACATAAATAGACAATATATATGTCAACAGTTATTATACATAATAAGTTAGAATACAACTATAGACCAACCTACTTTATACATTATACAAGTGTGCGAAGTAGTTGCACTTTGTACATTTAAAAACACAAAGAAATGTATTTTTATATTAAAATCTTCTTATATCATTGATGAATTACCTAGCATGTGACTTAAGGAGTGTTTAACTATTTAGCCGTTTGGTTGAATAACCAGTACAGTTTTTAATCAGTTAATCATGTATTTTTGCATGTTAAATATTATTCAAACAGAAACTATGTACAGTAGCATTGTAGTTGACTTCCTGTACAGATAAAACTATAGCAAACACTTTAACATGGCTCATATCTAAATGTCCAAATATTGATTATAGGGTATGTGTGAAATAATCATAAACATTTAAAGTAACTGTATTTGTAGTTTTCCATCCCAGTTACTGCTAGTACAATTGTCATTATTTATATGTATAAATAATGTCAGCATATGATTACGTTCATCAGTTGTCGTGGCCGAGTGGTTAAGGCGATGGACTAGAAATCCATTGGGATCTTCCCGCGCAGGTTCGAATCCTGCCGACAACGAACAATTCTTTTTGGAAAATAATTTTAATAATACTTTTATTTCAATTAAATTATACTTTTACAAATTAAGCTGTATATTTAATAATCATTAGGAAGACATTCCGTGTTGGTGGTATCAATATAAATACTAGATGCGCCCGAAGTCACCACTTTAGCGGTTTTAAGCGATGGTTTACAAGTGATGCAACAGCGCCACCCAGTGGTTAGGTTTAATGATTTAACAAAATGGATAATGCTTTTGAAATACTAAACTCAAGAAATAGGTTTTGAATTGTTTACACAGTATTGTCATCATTTAGGAGCCTGTAAAGTATGATATATCTGGTGTTTCATTAATTTAACAAATTTAACAAAGTATTGCACATAATTCGAAATAAAAAAGAGTGGAAAACAAACCATTCAATATAAACATCCCAACATAGAAGATAAAACAGAACTAAAGAGAAAATATAACATTGACCGTGAAGATACAAATATATTGACTATCTGACAATTAAAACACTGCTGACGGGCTAAGTTACATTAAATTAGGTCAAATGTACAGTGAAGAAATGTATAATCAATAAAGATAATTAAAATATAACAGAAATAATAATAAAGTGCAACAAAAAGACTAAATAAATATATTCACATGAATTTAAAGTTATATTACAAAATAATTAAAGTTGACAACAGATATATATCTTGTTTATCCCAGGTAGCCAGTAGGGGGCAGTGATAAACCATGAATCAGAAACAGCGCAGTAACTCTGAACTTAAAGACGACTGTAGCTTCAGAGTTAGAGAGGAGGAGAATTTAGACAGTTATTATTTATATAGATTCATAGAGGTAACACTTTCATGATCAATCATTATAAAACATATCATATATATTATTCTGAGATGGACCAATCTGCACAACGACTACTTTTTACTGTCGCTACTTTCACTATATTTTGATGAGAATACTTTTCTACTTTCACTTGAGGAACATTTTGAATGCAAGACTTTTACTGTAACAGAGTATTCCTACACTCTGGTACTTCTACTTTTACTCAAGTACAAGATCTGAGTACTTATACTTTTACTCAAGTACAAGATCTGAGTACTTCTGCTTTTACTCAAGTACAAGATTTGAGTACTTCTACTTTTACTCAAATACAAGATCTGAGTATTTCTACTTTCACTCAAGTACAATATCTGAGTACTTCTACTTTCACTCAAGTACAATATCCGAGTATTTCTACTTTCACTCAAGTACAATATCTGAGTACTTCTACTTTCACTCAAGTACAAGATCTGAGTACTTCTACTTTTACTCAAGTACAAGATCTGAGTACTTCTACTTTACTCAAGTACAAGATCTGAGTACTTCTACTTTTACCATCAGATCTGAGTACTTTTACTTTTACTACAATATCTGAGTACTTCTACTTTTACTACAAGATCTGAGTACTTCTACTTTTACTACAAGATCTGAGTACTTCTCCCACCTCTGACTACTTTTACTACAAGATCTGAGTACTTCTACTTTTACTACAAGATCTGAGTACTTCTCCCACCTCTGACCAGAACTGCCGTTGCACTTATTTCTTTAATTGTTATTTTTGTTTATTTCACTTTATTGTAATCGCATGTCTTCTGTTCAGAGCCTCTGTGTCGCATGTCTTCTGTCGAGAGCCTCTGTGTCGCATGTCTTCTGTCGAGAGCCTCTGTGTCGCATGTCTTCTGTCCAGAGCCTCTGTGTCGCATGTCTTCTGTCGAGAGCCTCTGTGTCGCATGTCTTCTGTCGAGAGCCTCTGTGTCGCATGTCTTCTGTCGAGAGCCTCTGTGTCGCATGTCTTCTGTCGAGAGCCTCTGTGTCGCATGTCTTCTGTCCAGAGCCTCTGTGTCGCATGTCTTCTGTCGAGAGCCTCTGTGTCGCATGTCTTCTGTCGAGAGCCTCTGTGTCGCATGTCTTCTGTCGAGAGCCTCTGTGTCGCATGTCTTCTGTCGAGAGCCTCTGTGTCGCATGTCTTCTGTCAGAGCCTCTGTGTCGCATGTCTTCTGTTCAGAGCCTCTGTGTCTGTCTTCTGTTCAGAGCCTCTGTGTCGCATGTCTTCTGTTCAGAGCCTCTGTGTCGAATGTCTTCTGTCCAGAGCCTCTGTGTCGCATGTCTTCTGTCCAGAGCCTCTGTGTCGCATGTCTTCTGTCCAGAGCCTCTGTGTCGCATGTCTTCTGTCCAGAGCCTCTGTGTCGCATGTCTTCTGTCCAGAGCCTTTGTATCTCATGTCTGTTCAGAGCCTCTGTGTCGCATGTCTTCTGTTGAGAGCCTCTGTGTCGCATGTCTTCTGTTGAGAGTCTCTGTGTCGCATGTCTTCTGTTGAGAGCCTCTGTGTCACATGTCTTCTGTTGAGAGTCTCTGTGTCGCATGTCTTCTGTTCAGAGCCTCTGTGTCGCATGTCTTCTGTTGAGAGCCTCTGTGTCTCATGTCTTCTGTTCAGAGCCTCTGTGTCGCATGTCTTCTGTTCAGAGCCTCTGTGTCGCATGTCTTCTGTTCAGAGCCTCTGTGTCGCATGTCTTCTGTTGAGAGCCTCTGTGTCGCATGTCTTCTGTTGAGAGTCTCTGTGTCGCATGTCTTCTGTTGAGAGCCTCTGTGTCGCATGTCTTCTGTTGAGAGTCTCTGTGTCGCATGTCTTCTGTTCAGAGCCTCTGTGTCGCATGTCTTCTGTTCAGAGCCTCTGTGTCGCATGTCTTCTGTTGAGAGCCTCTGTGTCGCATGTCTTCTGTTGAGAGTCTCTGTGTCGCATGTCTTCTGTTCAGAGCCTCTGTGTCGCATGTCTTCTGTTCAGAGTCTCTGTGTCGCATGTCTTCTGTTCAGAGCCTCTGTGTCGCATGTCTTCTGTTCAGAGCCTCTGTGTCGCATGTCTTCTGTTCAGAGTCTCTGTGTCGCATGTCTTCTGTTCAGAGCCTCTGTGTCGCATGTCTTCTGTTCAGAGCCTCTGTGTCGCATGTCTTCTGTTGAGAGCCTCTGTGTCGCATGTCTTCTGTTCAGAGCCTCTGTGTCGCATGTCTTCTGTTGAGAGTCTCTGTGTCGCATGTCTTCTGTTCAGAGCCTCTGTGTCGCATGTCTTCTGTTCAGAGTCTCTGTGTCGCATGTCTTCTGTTCAGAGCCTCTGTGTCGCATGTCTTCTGTTCAGAGCCTCTGTGTCGCATGTCTTCTGTTGAGAGCCTCTGTGTCGCATGTCTTCTGTTGAGAGCCTCTGTGTCGCATGTCTTCTGTCGGAGCCTCTGTGTCGCATGTCTTCTGTCCAGAGCCTCTGTGTCGCATGTCTTCTGTTGAGAGCCTCTGTGTCGCATGTCTTCTGTCGAGAGCCTCTGTGTCGCATGTCTTCCAAAGACTGCAATACTTGTATGTATGTATTTAACAAAATGCCTTTTGAATTGTATCAGTAACAGAGCTATGAGTGAGTCAGTGGAGCGGACTGAAGCACACTCAGATCAGCTGGAGGCGGGACGGGAGTCAATGGCTCTCAGAGTCAGAATGTGGAGCAGACGGAGCAGCAGACCGAGGGTAACATGATGAACCCCTTCAGGCTCTGAGAGAAACCTCCGTCCTCTTCATCACTCATCTTCATCATCCTCTGCACCTCGACACACACTGAGGATACGTTTCATATCCTGATACTGTATATTCTTCAAGTTTGTATCTTCTCGGTCGAATGCACTTATTGTAAGTCGCTTTGGAGAAAAGCGTCAGCTAAATGAAATGATGACATGTGGCCTCATGTGTGTGTGTAGTTACTCAGTTACCCCCCCCCCCCCCACACACACTCACACACAACAACAGACTATGATATAAGACCCCTTGCTGTGAAATACAAATTATGTGCAGTATATATATATGCCGTTAATAACTGTGTAATTTATACCTGGCTGCTATTTCTCAAAACTGTAACAGATGTGTATTTTATAAATTGTGTAATATATTTGTATGCTTCTTAGTTAACATAAGATAGATGGATGGATGGATAGATAGATGGATGGATGGATGGATAGATGGATGGATGGATAGATGGATGGATGGATGGATAGATAGATGGATAGATGGATGGATGGATGGATGGATGGATGGATAGATGGATGGATGGATGGATGGATGGATGATGGATGGATGGATGATGGATGGATAGATGGATGGATGGTAATGATAGATGGATGGATGGATAGCTATAGATGGATGATGGATGGATGATGGATGATGGCTAGATAGATGGATGATGGCTGATGGCTAGCTGGCTGGCTAGCTGGCTGGCTGGATCGATGGATGCGGCTGGCTGGCTAGCCTGGCTCGCTGGCTGGCTGGATCTGGCTCGCTGGCTGGCTGGCTGGATGGCTCGCTCGCTAGCTGGCTCGCTGGCTGGCTGGCTCGCTGGCTCGCTGGCTGTGGCTGGCTGGCTGTGGATGGCTCGCTGGCTGGCTAGTGGCTGGCTGGCTAGCTGGCGCTGGCTGGCTGGCTCGCTGGCTGGCTGGCTCGCTGGCTGGATGGATGGCTCGCTCGCTGGCTCGCTGGCTGGCTGGCTCGCTGGCTGCTGGCTGGCTGGCTGGCTGGCTCGCTGGCTGGCTGGCTCGCTGGCTCGCTGGCTGGCTGGCTGGCTGGCTGGCTCGCTGGCTGGCTGGCTCGCTGGCTGGCTGGCTGGCTGGCTGGCTCGCTGGCTGGCTGGCTCGCTGGCTGGCTGGCTCGCTGGCTGGATGGCTGGCTCGCTGGCTGGCTCGCTGGCTGGCTGGCTCGCTGGCTCGCTGGCTGGCTGGCTCGCTGGCTGGCTGGCTCGCTGGCTGGCTGGCTCGCTGGCTGGCTGGCTCGCTGGCTGGCTGGCTGGCTCGCTCGCTGGCGCGCTGGCTGGCTGGCTCGCTGGCTGGCTGGCTGGCTGGCTCGCTGGCTGGCTGGCTCGCTGGCTCGCTGGCTGGCTGGCTGGCTGGCTGGCTGCTCTGGCTGGCTGGCTGGCTGGCTGGCTCGCTGGCTCGCTGGCTGGCTGGCTGGCTGGCTGGCTCGCTGGCTGGCTCGCTGGCTGGCTCGCTGGCGCGCTGGCTGGCGCGCTGGCTGGCGCGCTGGCTCGCTGGTGGCTGGCTGGCTGGCTCGCTGGCTGGCTCGCTCGCTGGCTGGCTCGCTGGCTCGCTGGCTCGCTGGCTGGCTCGCTGGCTGGCTGGCTCGCTCGCTGGCTCGCTGGCTCGCTGGCTGGCTCGCTGGCTCGCTGGCTCGCTGGCTGGCTCGCGCTGGCTGGCTGGCCCCTCGCCCTCCCCCGTCCCCCCCCTTTTCTGCCCTCGCCTTCCCCGTCCCCTCTCTCTCTCCCTGTGGCCCTCCCCCTGTCCCGTCCGCCTCCCCCCCTCCCCTTCTCCTCCCGTTCTTTTGCCTCTGCCTGCTTCGGCCTCCTGCTGGTGTCTGCGCGCTTTCCCCCCTCTCTCTTTCTGCCCCCCCCTCCCCTGCTGCTGCTCTTCCGCTGCTGGGCTGTCCCCCCCCACCCGCCCCTTCTTCCCCCCCTGTCTGGCTGGCCCCTCCTCACGGCTCCGGGGTCCACAAGGGCTTTGCCCTGCATGTTTCCCCGTTCTTCCGGGACCCCTCTGTCGGGATCCTGTAGTGCCGTGTTTCTCACCTTTTCCATACCAAGGCCCACTTACAACCCTCGCGCCCCCTCACTCCAAATATCCCACATCGTTTTTTACAACTCGCCTGCCTGGTACAAACAAGTGGCAACATGTTGATGAAGGTGTTTCTCTGGGCTATATCATGCAATCGAAAGTGAAACTTAAAGGTAGGGTAGGTACGTTTGAGAAACCGGCTCGAGATCGCTAGAATTTGAAAATACACAACCGGGGAAAATCTGCCACTTCCTCACAGAGCCCCTCCTCGAACACACACGAACGCGCACATGACCAATGAGGGCCCGAGATAAGTGTGTGCCCCGATGGAAGGCTGACAGGCAGGTAGGCCATCCAGTTGGTTGTACTTTTTACAGTATTACGGCTTCTACAGATGACATCTTTTTATGGATTTTTTGTCAAAGCACTTCAGATATTCATAGCTATCGGGATGTTAAGAGCATTCCATGGAATATAACAAAAAGTGTATCTCTAGCCGGTTTCTGAAACTTACCTACCCACCTTTAAGCTCGCTCCATTGCGGAGAAATTCCCGCGAGAGTGCGGAAAACTTAAATAAATAAATGTATTTCAAATGTGAAATTTTACCAATATACTCACGGACCACTAGGGGGCGCTCACGGACCACCAATTCATACATAAACACAGTCAAGACTCAGGGGCGGAAAAAGGTATTCCGATCAGATAACACTAATTTAAAAATAAAATAATCAAGTAGAGTTCGTCAAAATGTGTCTTTTAAGAATCCCTATTCTGCTATATGGGGGGTTTCCCTCTCCTGTTGGCTTTAGTGCATGTCAATGGTCTACAAAAGCTAAAATACCTGTGTTCCGTCCAGAGGGAGTTTCTCTGCCACTTAAAACGTTCAAATCTCTTCAGCTCGTGAACCACAGACCTTATTGTAGCCTAGCAACCAAAAACACATTCAGAAAACCATTGACTTCCAGCCATAATTACATAACTGGTTAAAAGACAAAAAAAAAATAGTAGAGAAGTTCAAACGAAGCAGAGACGACACAAAACAAAATGTCATTTTTTAATAATTGCATTTTATTAATTGAAAAAACAAAAAAAACAAATGCAAAATAAAAAAAAGAGCCAAAAAACAAACAGGTTCATTAGGTAAGACGAGGCGAGACACTTAAATAAGAAGAGTTCCATGTTGGCAGGGGGTAAAGGTGGAGGAGGCGGGCTGATGGTGGTGTGGGGGGGGGGTGAATGTTGATTTATTATATACACTGTTTATCTGGGGGGGGGGGGCTCAAAGTAGCAGGTCGGAGACACTGAGACACCAGAGAGAAAGGCACTATCCAGAGAGAAAACACGGTACACACACACACACACACGGGACCAGAAATCAACAAAGTGCTAGACAAAACAAAACAAGAAGCTGATTCCTCAACTTTTAGCATCAAAGACGATCTCTCAGTTTCCTGTCTGATTGGTGATTATCCGACGGAGCTCCGCCTCTTTGCTACGTGCAGGTATAACAAGGAGGAGACGCATGCATGTCTTTAAAGTGTGCTCAATGTACACACTCTTTATCTTGAATCCCTTGCATGATGTACAGTTTGGTTCAGTTCTCCGACCGCTGCCCTCGTGTCTGCGGAGCTACATTCACTGACCCCCGGAAATCAAAATGGCTGCAATAAATACTTCTGAAATTGATTTTTTTTTTTACACTTTGTATAATACGACAGCTCTTCTTCTTCTTCTTCGCAGCAGCAGCACTCGTGGCTCCTCTGCTGGTCGGACAGTCTCTCCTCCGGTATGCATTATAGACAAGTTCATTCAAAATGGAATCGACGACCCCTTTTTACACATCATGCTGTTTCTATCCGAGAGCCCCCAGACATATTCAGAAAAACAAAAAAGACGATTCAGCACTCCCCGAGAGCTGCCAGGGCGCATCCAGACGGAACATAATTTACAAAAATGGAAAAAAATACAATTTGTGATGAGAGGTAAAACAGACAAACACATACAAATATATAATATATATTCTTAAAAAATGGATTCTCTCTATAGTTGATTTATTTATACAGCCGAGAGGCCGATGTACAATGCTCACGTGCCAACGATCAACCCGTCGCCCACCGTCGATTGCATCTTCTTTGTACATTTTTTTTAAAACCATTTCTTTATTTTATTTCTTTTTTTACATTTTTAAGCTTTTTTTTCTTTTCTTTTAAAACAGGTTTTTTTCCTTTAAGGGGTGATTAAAAAACAACATGCGGCAAAGAAGAGAGGAACACAAAAGACAAAAGGCAGAATGTTAAGAAGTTAAGGACAGAGGACGTTTCCCCTCCGATCCATCCTCCATGTTGTCTCCTCAGGAGGAGGAGGAGGGTTTGATGGGATGAGATCAAAATGATGCTGTTGTTGTTGTTGTTGTTGACATGGTCTGACTGTTCTACATGTTCCTGTTGACGGGCGTGACGTAGTTGCGGGGGAACATGCCCGTCTGGCCGTGGCAGCCCCCCTTCCACCAGTTGGGGTCTGAGTTGTCGAGCACCTGGATGAAGTCTCCGCGTCTGAAGCCCAGCTCTCCTTCCTCCTGAGGGTCGAAGTCAAAGAGAGCCTGCACGTACGTGGGGTGCTGCGGAGAGAGAGGAGGGTTAGCTGTGATATCAGGATCCTTCAGAGTAGGGGTGCAACAACTAATCCACTTCATCGATCACCTAATTCAGTCGTCGATTCGTTGGTGACGTCATCACGTGTCTTTTACGCGCCGTTAAGCTCCGACGTTTATCGGTACAGGAGACGTTTAAAAAATATATGTCATGTATTATTGCTACAAAAACATTATATCGCAGTCTTACCCCCTAAACGCACCAGGAGCGTCTGCGCCGCGGACGTCATTATCGCGTTAACGGCGGTAATTAACTTTTTGAATTAATTGCGTTAAAATATTTAACGCATTTAACGCATGTGCAGAATGGCCCGCCCCATACGTGCCACCAGTGGCAGCGCCAGGGTATGGCTGGGGTAGGCTACACCCATACCAAGAAATGGCTCAGCCCCACCATGAAATGATGTTAAAGTAAGCAAAATAAAGTCTGCCAACTCGCGCGGAGTAAATTGCACAGACAGCAGTTAGTCAGATGATTTCAGTAGCCACGGTTTTGAAAACTTTTGTCACGTAGTGATCGTCTTCTCAATAGAACATCTTTGATAACGGCGTGGTGTTGTTGCCGGAAGTCCCGACGGAGAATACTCTTGCTGTAGTACAGGTACACATAACTGGTACGCAGGTTATGTGCGTAATCTGAAATGCGTACCGTCACTTGTGTCACAAAGCGCATTTGCGTACCGACGTACTTGTGAAGCTTTTCCAGAAGGCGGTTAGATCACCGGACGACAGAGTCGGTCTCCGTGTGCACAGACAGGCTGCTGTTAACGTCGGTCTGTACAACGGAACTGTGCCGTTGGGACATGCAGAAAAATGTTATAATAAACATAGATACTGTGTTAAATGGATATATCCGCCTGCTTTCATTTATCTTTCCATTCCAACAATATACATAAATAAATGGCATATCTTGGACATAGTTCGAATGGTGATTAATCTGATTAATTAATTTTTAAGCTGCGATTAATCTGATAAAACATTTTAATCGTTTGACAGCCCTAATAAATAATAATAATAATAATAATGACTTAAATGTATATAGCGCCTTTCAGGGGACCCAAGGTCGCTTTAGAGTAAAAAAACAGACAAAAAAACAGTCACTTATAAACTAAGTCACTATAAAGCACTTTTAGGCCAAAAGTATGATTGCTGAAGTCTTGATATAACTTACGTTATTAGATTCTCGGTTTAGCCTTTAATGGGATAATTGAAAAAGACATTTGACCAATCGGTTGTGAGCAGTGTGAGTGTGAACTAATAGAGAACAACACTGTGGGTTCGAGGAGCCGTTTCTCTTTCCTTTCCGATATTAGTTTTACCCGAGGTGATTCTCGCTGTGACAAAGAAAGGGTGTGGCTGCTGAGAGTGAAGTAAGTCAATAATCCGACGGGTTACTTTGTGATTTGAGTTTTAGGCGTCGTTCTCACCTGGGGAGCCTGCTCGATGTCTCGCAGGAAGATTTGTTGGTTGCGAGAGACCGAGGTGGAGCGATGATAATCCACCAGCTCGTTGAGAGAGTTAAACTTCACCACCCACAGGAAGTACTTCCCCGCTCCGTCACGGAGGACCTTGAAGTGCTGGACGTCGTTCCCAAACCTGCAGGAGGGACAGAGAGGAAACGCATCATCAGCTAAAGACAGGAATGAGTCCTCAACTCCAGAAGGCAGCTTTTAAGCACGTCTTGTTCCCTCGTCTGGAAGCTTTCTCTGAATGTGCTTTTGGATATCCTGAAATAAAGTCTGTGGTAAACACAAGCTGGAGAGATTTTAACATTTTGTTCCCGTCATAAAATACCCCACTGGTGAATTTAAAAACAAGTGTAAATGAGACAACTACACGTCATCACGCCCAACATTAGCCTCCTTTAGCTTAGCGGTGGTGACGTGAAGTCATGTGACCGTGCTGTAGTTCCTTTATAGCCCAACATTAGCCGCCTTTAGCTTAGCGGTGGTGACGTGAAGTCATGTGACCGTGCTGTAGTTCCTTTATAGCCCAACATTAGCCGCCTTTAGCTTAGCGGTGGTGACGTGAAGTCATGTGACCGTGCTGTAGTTCCTTTATAGCCCAACATTAGCCGCCTTTAGCTTATCGGTGTAGACTTGAAGTCATGTGACCGTGCTGTAGTTCCTTTATAGCCTAACATCGAAAACCACACATGGAAAAATCCCATTTATTGTTTGTGGAGGGAACCATGGAGATGCTGCCTTCAGGTGCAGACAACAAAAACACTTCATCACTGCACCTTTCTTTAGTCATCAAAGATTTGAATAACAGGAAGTGGATCACACAGACGTTAATCTTGCTTAACAAATGGATGACACATATCTGATAAGTGAGATCTCCAGACTTACTTCAACAAGAACAGCAGTTTGTTCACCCTCTCTTTTCTTGGTACAGCATGTTATTTATTAGTAAGTGTCTTAACAATTGAAAGAGGAAGCGTTCTTTTTGGATCCTCTCCGTTTCTCACTTCCTGCACTTCAATCATCCGGTAATCTCTTTTAATAATCCCCTGCAGACAGCTGCAGCTAAAGGCATTGTTTTTCGTTAAATTAGGGCTGCAAAATAACCAAAATGTTATTCAAATTGCAACATAGACTAGTGCATTATCTATATTTCAAAAATGATCATCCCTCCAATATCGCGAACCATATTGCAATTGAAACATCAGTCACAGATAATCACAATCTGTTCTTTTTTTGCAGATCGTGCAGCCCTCACACACACACCAGGTGTAGCCGAGTTCGGCGATGATAAGGACCCTCACACACACACCATCCCTTTTTTGTTCGCAGTGTGGAGCGACTGCAGTTATTAGTCAAAAGAAATCGATGAGATTGAACTCAGACGCTGTGACTAACAGGAAATACAGACAGTAATTATTATCCATATCTCCCACTTGACATGTGACCTGCAGAGGAAGTGAGCTGTGTGTGTGTGTGTGTGTGTGTGTGTGTGTCAGCTATATCACTAAGTACTCATCCAAGGGCTGAGGTCCAAACACAGCAGAAATCATAACAGGCAGGGATGGAAACTAAATCCTGCACCTCAGTATAATTATGAGTAAGGCTGAATCCAAATCTAATCTAAATTGCAGAAAGCACAATATTAGGTAAAGGCTAATTATGTGAACATATCTGAATGGAGTTATTGTGGTGTTGCATTGTGAAGCTGACAAGTGAGCGGCCCAGACCAGGCAAGGAGGCAGAGGCAGCACGGCCCAGACCAAGCAAGGAGGCAGAGGCAGCACGGCCCAGACCAAGCAAGGAGGCAGAGGCAGCACGGCCCAGACCAAGCAAGGAGGCAGAGGCAGCACGGCCCAGACCAAGCAAGGAGGCAGAGGCAGCACGGCCCAGACCAAGCAAGGAGGCAGAGGCAGCACGGCCCAGACCAAGCAAGGAGGCTGAGGCAGCACGGCCCAGACCAAGCAAGGAGGCAGAGGCAGCACGGCCCAGACCAAGCAAGGAGGCAGAGGCAGCACGGCCCAGACCAAGCAAGGAGGCAGAGGCAGCACGGCACAGACCAAGCAAGGAGGCAGAGGCAGCACGGCCCAGACCAAGCAAGGAGGCAGAGGCAGCACGGCCCAGACCAAGCAAGGAGGCAGAGGCAGCACGGCCCAGACCAAGCAAGGAGGCAGAGGCAGCACGGCCCAGACCAAGCAAGGAGGCAGAGGCAGCACGTCCCAAATATAACCCGGTGTGGGCATTTATTACAGCATGACCACAATACACACAGCCTCAATCCTGCTGCTGCTGTTCACGTGGGCACAGCCTGCAGCCACCAGGATCTCACACACACTACCAGCCTCCAAGCAGACAGGGCAACAGACCCTAAATACACACACTAATCAGCTATTTGACACAGGTGGGGGGTAGGAGACAACACAGGGCTCCAGGTGCACACAATCAACAGCCACAGACATGGGGGAAGGGGATCACTTTTAACATGAAACCAGGAAACTTACATATATTCCCATGCTTCCTGTGCAATGTTTTTAGTGCTATATTACCCGTAACGGAGGCCGAGATCTATGGGCCCAGAGATCACCTCCGTTACATGCATATTCGTATGGTTTGGATAGGCTAAAGCGTATGTACGTAATACTCTTAGACATTAAATCGTTGGAAATCTGGCTGGATATCTGGTTGAATCAGAATTAACAGGCGATCGATGTCCATTCATTCTGCTGGTGGACGAGGTGTCATACCCTGACATCTATATCTACTTAATTGAATCTCCAGGTAGTTGTTAGCTCGGGTGGTAGCTCGGGTGTTAGCTCGGGTGTTAGCTCGGGTGTTAGCTCTCGTGGTAGCTCTGGTGTTCGCTGTGGTGTTAGCTCTGGTGTTCGCTGTGGTGTTAGCTCTGGTGTTAGCTCTGGTGTTAGCTCTGGTGTTAGCTCTGGTGTTAGCTCTGGTGTTAGCTCTGGTGTTAGCTCTGGTGTTAGCTCTGGTGTTAGCTCTGGTGTTAGCTCTGGTGTTAGCTCGTGTGGTAGCTCGTGTGGTAGCTCGTGTGGTAGCTCGTGTGGTAGCTCGTGTGGTAGCTCGTGTGGTAGCTCGTGTGGTAGCTCGTGTGGTAGCTCGTGTGGTAGCTCGTGTGGTAGCTCGTGTGGTAGCTCTGGTGTTAGCTCTGGTGTTAGCTCTGGTGTTAGCTCTGGTGTTAGCTCTGGTGTTAGCTCTGGTGGTAGCTCGTGTGGTAGCTCGTGTGGTAGCTCTGGTGTTAGCTCTGGTGTTAGCTCTGGTGTTAGCTCTGGTGTTAGCTCTGGTGGTAGCTCGTGTGGTAGCTCGTGTGGTAGCTCGTGTGGTAGCTCGTGTGGTAGCTCGTGTGGTAGCTCAGGTGTTAGCTCTGGTGTTAGCTCTGGTGTTAGCTCTGGTGTTAGCTCTGGTGTTAGCTCTGGTTTAGCTCTGGTGTTAGCTCTGGTGTTAGCTCTGGTGGTAGCTCTGGTGGTAGCTCTGGTGGTAGCTCTGGTGGTAGCTCTGGTGGTAGCTCTGGTGGTAGCTCTGGTGGTAGCTCTGGTGTTAGCTCTGGTGTTAGCTCTGGTGTTAGCTCTGGTGTTAGCTCTGGTGTTAGCTCTGGTGTTAGCTCTGGTGTTAGCTCTGGTGTTAGCTCTGGTGTTAGCTCGTGTGTTAGCTCTGCATGTTTCTGATGGAGCTTTTACTCGTTATGGAGTAATTTAAAGTAGTGGTTTTAGTGAACGTAAAGGGGGTGAGCTGCTCTTCCCTCCCTGACAGCAGAGGGCAGCACGAGTCTCTCAGGGAAAAGGACGCTCTGTGGCGATGAGTCAGAAACACCAAGTATGGAAACACATGAACCATCTCTGGAGAGGAGACTAAGCATAGAGGAACATCGTACTTATAGAAAACAGCGTGTGGTGTGTGTGTGTGTGTGTGTATATAATCGTCTTACACATATGTACATCCTTACAAATGCATCCAAATGTGCATAAAGCATGTTTTTATTCACGTAAACAACCTGCTGTCTGTGTGTGTGTGTAGCCTGGGAGGTTAGTGTGAACTGTTAATGACAGGCCAGTGTGTGTGTGTGGTGTGTGTGTGTGTGTGTGTGTGTGTGTGTGTGCGATCCTCACTTCACAGAGAGAGAAAAGTCTCCCGGTGCGCTCTCGCTCTCTCTGATGAGGAAGGCCCCGTCGTGCCTCTGTTTGTTCAGCATCTCTTCTGCTTTGGCTCGAGGGATCTTCCCGAAAAACCACCTGGAGGATGTGGGGGGGGGGGGGGGGGGGGAGAAAACAGGTACAGGTGAGCGGCTGATAAAGCATCCGATAGGCTGACACAAAGCAGACCCCTTTCATATCCCTAAAACACAACAGAATAGTGTCGTTAAAAAATAAAATGAATTTCTTCGAAAACTTGTGAATTTTAATATTATTTACGTGGAGGCTTCAAACGAGCTCTCTTCATCATCGGTTATCTGTGTGTGAACTTTTAACAACTCAAATGTATTTATTTCATGTTTACTAATGCCTTTACAGTCTCTAGGACAGGGGTGTCAAACTCAATTTCAGCGAGGGCCACATCAGCATTATGGCTGCACTCAAAGGGCCGGTTGTAACTTTAAGACTATATAAAAATAGAAATACATATCATATATACATAAAATAATGTATTACATTACATTATTGGCTCTGCATTGGATTATTATCGGATAGGGTAATAACTTCATAATTAACTACGTCTGAAAGCAGAAGTCTAGGGCAAATAATTGCAAGTCTCTTCAGTGAGAATGTTACAAAATGATTTAAAAAGAAAAGTCAAATTCAGGAAAGAAAAAGTCAATGTTGAAAGAAATAAGTGAATTTTTTTTAATAAGTAAAATTTGAAAAAATAAAGTAAAATTTTGAAAAACAATTGAGAAAAAAGGCAACTTTGAGATGCATTGTGGGACATGTAGTTTATGGGCAACGTGCTTCTGTAAATCTGCATGTAACCGTATAATATTCTTTGCAAGCTCTTGTGGGGCCACAGAAAATAAAGTCACGGGCCGGATTTGGCCCCCGGGCCTCGAGTTCGACACCCCTGCGTCTAGGATATGTCGATGAGAGCAACGACATTGATTTATTACAGCTTAAGTTATCGATAAATAAAATAAAAAAAACAGAAATGTCCCGAATGAGGCAGCAGAGTTAACCGTGTGTCTGTACAGTTGTAGTTAATGATTTAGCACATATCTATTTACATGTTTATAGACTTCTTGCACGACTTTGTTTATTTATTATATGTTGCATTGTTGGAGGAACTCGGGTCAGAAGAACTTCATGGCCATTTCTCCACTGAAGCTTTGAGCTTATGACGATAAAACCTTTGAATTTGAATATAATTATTAGCATGATCCTATATTTAGAATCAGATTCCACTCGAGGGTGTGTGGCAGTGAAGGCAGCGCGGCCAGTAGGTTATTAATGACTATGAAAACCACACACACACATTACGTGCAACCACACATTATACACACACACACACATTGAATATTTTAATAAAAATGACCTTCAGTTTGCCCACAGTTCACACCAGGAAGCGATAATAAAGTTACACCAGCATCGGCCGGTTCCTACGGAGCTGGACTTTCATCCGTACTTCGGGAAATAGATTACTCATTATCTCATAATCGTGACGAAGTCAAAACAAAAACCAAATTTGATGTCCCTAAAATTCAAATGAGCACGAGGGAGCATGTGTTTCACGTATACGGATGTAGAAGCCATACAAATTACGTTTTGTTTTTTTTAAAAAGGTCCCCTATTATTCTCTTCTTCATCAATATATCACAGCTCTCAGAGATATACAGAGCCTGTCTCTGATTGGCTGATGAAAACACCAAGATCATGGCAGCATTACCATAATCCCCTCTGTTTCAGCCCTGTTTCCAAAGTGCTGATTCTCTGTCTGTACTTTAGATGAAAAAAAGGAGCCCCTCCCCACGAGACATGAGGAAGAGGGGACACATGTTGATGTAGAAGAGACATGAGGAAGAGGGGACACATGTTGATGTAGAAGAGACATGAAGAAGAGGGGACACATGTTGATGTAGAAGAGACATGAGGAAGAGGGGACACATGTTGATGTAGAAGAGACATGGAGAAGAGGGGACACATGTTGATGTAGAAGAGACATGGAGAAGAGGGACACATGTTGATGTAGAAGAGACATGGAGAAGAGGGGACACATGTTGATGTAGAAGAGACGTGAAGAAGAGGGGACGCATGTTGATGTAGAAGAGACATGAAGAAGAGGGGACGCATGTTGATGTAGAAGAGACATGAAGAAGAGAGGACACATGTTGATGTAGAAGAGACATGAAGAAGAGGGGACACATGTTGATGTAGAAGAGACATGAGGAAGGGGACACAGTTGATGTAGAAGAGACATGAAGAAGAGGGGACACATGGTGATGTAGAAGAGACATGAAGAAGAGGGGACGCATGTTGATGTAGAAGAGACATGAAGAAGAGGGGACGCATGTTGATGTAGAAGAGACATGAAGAAGAGAGGACACATGTTGATGTAGAAGAGACATGAAGAAGAGGGGACGCATGTTGATGTAGAAGAGACATGAAGAAGAGAGGACACATGTTGATGTAGAAGAGACATGAAGAAGAGGGGACGCATGTTGATGTAGAAGAGACATGAAGAAGAGGGGACGCATGTTGATGTAGAAGAGACATGAAGAAGAGAGGACACATGTTGATGTAGAGGAGACATGAAGAAGAGAGGACACATGTTGATGTAGAAGAGACATGAAGAAGAGGGGACGCATGTTGATGTAGAAGAGACATGAAGAAGAGAGGACACATGTTGATGTAGAAGAGACATGAAGAAGAGGGGACGCATGTTGATGTAGAAGAGACATGAAGAAGAGGGACGCATGTTGATGTAGAAGAGACATGAAGAAGAGAGGACACATGTTGTGTAGAGAAGAGACATGAAGAAGAGGGGACGCATGTTGATGTAGAAGAGACATGAAGAAGAGAGGACACATGTTGATGTAGAAGAGACATGAAGAAGAGGGACGCATGTTGATGTAGAAGAGACATGAAGAAGAGGGGACGCATGTTTGATGTAGAAGAGACATGAAGAAGAGGAAGACACATGTTGATGTAGAAGAGACATGAAGAAGAGGGGGACGCATGTTGATGTAGAAGAGACATGAAGAAGAGGGGGACGCATGTTGATTTGTAGAAGAGACATGAAGAAGAGAGGACACATGTTGATGTAGAAGAGACATGAAGAAGAGGGGACGCATGTTGATGTAGAAGAGACATGAAGAAGAGGGGACGCATGTTGATGTAGAAGAGACATGAGAAGAGAGGACGCATGTTGATGTAGAAGAGACATGAAGAAGAGGGGACACATGTTGATGTAGAAGAGACATGAAGAAGAGGGGACACATGTTGATGTAGAGGAGACATTGCATTGCATTCATGCTGCAAATATGGAAACGTTGAGAGAAGTCCCTGACGGAGGGAGTAAGTGATGGAGGAGAGAGGGGGGGAGGGAGGGAGGGGATGGACCCAGTGAAAGCTATTTACTGCTGTAAATTATTCAAAAGAACAGTCATCCAAAACGATGAAATGTCGGTTCCTTTACACGCAGGTGGAAATAAATAATGAAGTGATTCGCTTTGCACGTCCGTTATCACCGGAGGAAAAACGGTTTCAGAAATCAGCGTGGATTGTAACTTAAACGGCCGTCGAACCGTCCGAAGTTACACAACGCTACGGAGACCGTGTGAATATCCTTTGCTTCCAAAAACAGAAAAACAATCGATGATAAACCGTGGCCAATGAACATAACGGAATCAGCATTAAATATGGGATTTAGGAAAAGGAACAAATATATTACAATACAATACAAATATCACCATGGTAACACACCGTTATATAGTCAAAAACAGTCATTTTAAGTGTTAAAACAGTATCAAATGGTGTTTGATTATGTATACTTAAACGCTTCTGCACAGAGTCTAGATATTTCTTTATAAACTCGAGTTGAAATTGACAAAACGATCCAGGATTTCCGATGCCACCCTAATCGTTAAGAGCCTCTCCCACAACTATTGAAAGCATCCGTGCTCCAAGCTGCTCCACCACTCTAATCCTCAGACTATTAGCCACGAAAACACAATTACTGTGCAGCGGGGAAACGGATCTGTTTACACACAGAAAAGACGCCACACTGTATTTTGTCTCGCAGTGTGAGGGGCTTTCAGCCGTCACCACACTGGCCACTTCATCTTCAGCTTTTTCTCTCTCAGTGAATCTACATATTCTACCGGAAACAAGGCGATTAACTATTGCCACAACACATCTAATCCACACAGGATATCGCATCAGAGTAGCATTAATTATTCTATAGCAGAAAGGACAGGTCTGGAATAGGGATGGGAACGATTAATCTAAATTATTCAGGTGTTCGAATATGAGTTATGCATTTTTTTTTCTTTGGGAGGGGTGCCTAAGTTGATTACATATTATCAAATGGAATAATTCAATGTATACGACAGTGCCATAGCTAAGTTGTGTTAGGTCTAAAGGTGTGTTTGCTCCGCTCACCGGTCCCTCACAGCGGGCAGAGCTGCTGATCTCTCCCTCTCGTGTCCGGTTATACTTCACTCGCGTTTATGTCCAAATCCATCAGACCTAGCTAGTTCTAGCTAATGATACGGCTGCTGCCCCTTCCTACTCGCAGACCACGCAGACTCAACCTCATCTTATGCCCAGATTCCAGCTGAGAGGGTCTTCTCTACAGCTGGCCTGATTGTGAGTCGCCGCCGCACCCGCCTCTCCCCTGAGTAGACATGCTCATATTCTTAAAGAAGAATGAGTATTGAATAGCTGCATTCTGTGCACAGGCCCTGTTACAGGTTGTTGATCTCTGTTGTCAACGGGTTACGTTACCCTAACCCGTTATGTTGTTCGTGTTTGATCCCTCTTTCATTTAAAAACCAAGTTATGTTTTAAGCATGAAAGCTGTAGGCCTATAGCTGTCAACTGTTCAAACTGTGATCAGCAGTTCAATACATTTGACACATTCGACTTGGTTTCTAAACTTATTTGAACATGTATTTATTTATTTTTCTAAATTATTATTATTATTATTTTGTCAACATTTTCCCACATTTTTTGTATAGGATATGTACATTTCGGTGAATCGGTTAACCTTCCTGACGTGGTGACGTGAAGTCATGTGACCGTGCTGTAGTTCCTTTATAGCGATAGAATGACTAACAAGCACTTATATACTAATAAAGGACTGGCTTATCTAAAGCCAGTTGAGTAGCACTTGAAATGATTGGCTCTTTGAAACCTGATGTACTTTATGATTCTGTTTTCCTCAAGGTTGTGTCTTCCTGGTCGAATGTACTTATTGTAAGTCGCTTTGGATAAAAGCGTACAGCTAAATGCAATGTAATGTAATAGCCCAACATTAGCTCCTTTAGCTTAGCGGGAGGTGACGTGAAGTCATGTGACCGTCCTGTAGTTCCTTTATAGCCCAACATTAGCCACCTTTAGCTTAGCGGAGGTGACGTGAAGTCATGTGACCGTGCTGAGTTCCTTTATAGCCCAACATTAGCCTCCTTTAGCTTAGCGGTGGTGACGTGAAGTCATGTGACCGTGCTGTAGTTCCTTCATAGCCCAACATTAGCCTCCTTTAGCTTAGCGGTGGTGACGTGAAGTCATGTGGACCGTCCTGTAGTTCCTTTATAGCCCAACATTAGCCACCTTAGCTTAGCGGTGGTGACGTGAAGTCATGTGACCGTGCTGTAGTTCCTTTATAGCCCAACATTAGCCACCTTTAGCTTAGCGGAGGTGACGTGAAGTCATGTGACCGTGCTTGTAGTTCCTTTATAGCCCAACATTAGCCTCCTTTAGCTTAGCGGTGGTGACGTGAAGTCATGTGACCGTCCTGTAGTTCCTTTATAGCCCAACATTAGCCACCTTTAGCTTAGCGGTGGTGAGTGAAGTCATGTGACCGTGCTGTAGTTCCATTATAGGCCCAACATTAGCCTCCTTTAGCTTAGCGGTGGTGACGTGAAGTCATGTGGACCGTGCTGTAGTTTCCATTATAGCCCAACATTAGCCTCCTTTAGCTTAGCGGTGGTGACGGAAGTCATGTGACCGTGCTGTAGTTCCTTTATAGCCCAACATTAGCCACCTTTATAGTTATATAGTTATTAATAAACAAGAATACAGTTTTGAAAGGGGAGTGATTTGTAAAATATCCATAAAGAAAAAGAAAATCTGCTTCCAGTTCTGTTTCATCTGGTGTTGAGAGATGTCTCCATAGATCTCTTCATGTTGCTCTCAAAGTGCACCAGATCGATGCTTTCAACTTCAACATTTAAAAACAAATCTTCCCGGGGGAGCATGCCCCCGGACCCCCCTAGAGGAGGTTAGGTCCTCCCCACTTAAATCATGTTCACATGGATAGGAAACTAAATACATTTGCACACATCTTGTGTCCATATCTTTCTGTTTGGTGGTCACGCCACAACTCTGCACGCGCATGCATGCGCGAGTCATGGCAAGATATCTGGATTAAGAGGTTGCTTTTGAAATGAGTGGGCTGTGATTTTAGTATTTTAAGCAGAGGTCAATAATTTGTACGGCCCTCGGAGGATGTTGAAAACATTGAAATGGCCCTTGAGAGGAAAAAGGTTTCCCCACCCCTGGGTTAAAGGATATTACAGTCATAGCCTGTTAATAGTTGCATGAAGCAGATGCATGGTCATCTTCTTTCTTCACGTCCCAGGATGTGGTAACACTTTCCCCCGGAGCCCATTAAGGCGAGCGCCATGAGACGATGGACGGCCTCTCGCTCACTGCAGGCTGTGATTTGTGGTTCTTCTGGGATCCAGCCTTAGTGCTAACTTGACCCGCTGGATATTTCCCAATAAGAGCCAAAACAGAAATATGTGCAGGTATTGAAAGGTTTGAGCTTCCATTAGCAGACCACAATAATGCTTCTGCTTATTCTGTGGAAAATCTGCTTCCACGTTAACATGCACCAAAATAGAGTGGTGCAGAAATAAGTCCTAAAACCTGGAACGAGTCAGCGTTTAGCACTTACAGGTTGTCTCGGAAGTCGATGGTTTTCTGAACGTTTTTTTTAGATTTTTTAGCCCGAAATAAGGTCTGTGGTTAACAAGGGTCTAAATGAGACGACTAAACTTCATCACGCCCAACATTAGCTTAACGGTGGAGATGTGAAGTCATGTGACCGTGCTGTAGTTCCTTTATAGCCCAACATTAGCCACCTCTAGCTTAGCGGTGGTGACGTGAAGTCATGTGACCGAGCTGTAGTTTCCTTTATAGCCCAACATTAGCCGCCTTTAGCTTAGCGGTGGAGACGTGAAGTCATGTGACCGTGCTTTAGTTCCTTTATAGCCCAAACATTAGCCGCCTTTAGCTTAGCGGTGGTGACGTGAAGTCATGTGACCGTGCTGTAGTTCCTTTATAGCCCACATTAGCCGCCTTTAGCTTAGCGGTGGTGACGTGAAGTCATGTGACCCTGCTGTAGTTCCTTTATAGCCCAACATTAGCCGCCTTAGCTTAGCGGTGGTGACGTGAAGTCATGTGACCGTGCTGTAGTTCCTTTATAGCCCAACATTAGCCGCCTTTAGCTTAGCGGTGGTGGCGTGAAGTCATGTGACCGTGCTGTAGTTCCTTATAGCCCAACATTAGCCGCCTTTAGCTTAGCGGTGGTGACGTGAAGTCATGTGACCGTGCTTGTAGTTCCTTTATAGCCCAACATTAGCCGCCTTTAGCTTAGCGGTGGTGGCGTGAAGTCATGTGACCGTGCTGTAGTTCCTTTATAGCCCAACATTAGCCACCTTAGCTTAGCCGTGGTGACGTGAAGTCCATGTGACCGTGCTGTAGTTCCTTTATAGCCCAACATTAGCCACCTTTAGCTTAGCGGTGGAGACGTAAAGTCATGTGACCGTGCTGTAGTTCCTTTATAGCCCAACATTAGCCACCTTTAGCTTAGCGGTGGTGACGTGAAGTCATGTGACCGTGCTTGTAGTTCCTTTATAGCCCAACATTAGCCTCCTTTAGCTTAGCGGTGGTGACGTGAAGTCATGTGACCGTGCTGTAGTTCCTTTATAGCCCAACATTAGCCTCCTTTAGCTTAGCGGCGGTGACGTGAAGTCATGTGACCGTGCTGTAGTTCCTTTATAGCCCAACATAGCCACCTTTAGCTTAGCGGTGGTGACGTGAAGTCATGTGACCGTGTTGTAGTTCCTTTATAGCCCAACATTACCACCTTTAGCTTAGCGGTGGTGACGTGAAGTCATGTGACCGTGCTGTAGTTCCTTTATAGCGCGACGTAGCCACCTTTAGCTTAGCGGTGGTGACGTGAAGTCATGTGACCGTGCTGTAGTTCCTTTATAGCCCAACATTAGTTTTTAACTTCAAAAATCATAGAGTGCTGTTAACTTGTGGAGAATATCTTGCTGCTGAAAAAAACATAAATCATCCTACATCCAATTGGCTTCCCTTTCATCACTGCACCACTCTAAGGATGTTTTTGGGTTTAAAGCAAAGGATTGTGGGACTTTTCTACTAATACTACAAAATGGAAAGAGACAAGCAGTTGTTGGTGGGGGAACACACAGTCAATGACCTTATTATGAGTTGAAGAAAAATATTCTACACATTCAAACTGACACCCTGCTGTGAAGCCCAGAAGATCTTCTGTTGGTTAGAATGCCAGGTCGTTCTCATGCCGTCTGAGAAATGGCACAGCCTTTCCTGCTCTCTTTGATGTGGTTGTGATGATAGACAGGAAGTAAAACTATCCCTGACCCCCTGGTGAGAGGGAAATATTAATCATCATTACATGGAAAAGGGCAGTGATATCTGCTGGCAAACATCTTCCATGATGTTTATGACGAAATTGGTTGGGATAGGCTAACATTTAAATATTCCACTGTTGTCAAATCATATTAAATTAAATTCGCTAGCTCTCACAGGCAGAGGGAAGTCAGTATGTTGTTTTTGTAATTTTGTTAAATGAAAATAAGTTTACTTTTACAGACAGTCAAGACCCGAAATAATCGGAATCAAAAAGCAGAACCGGAATCGGAACGAGACCAAACCGTATACGTCATGAAGTCTATTAATGTGGGTTGTATAAAAATATTTAAAAAAAAGCAAGTCATTATAACGATACGATAATTTAACATTCTGTATCAAATAAATACTTTTTAGCTGAATGCTATTGACATTTTTCAGTACTTTACCGTAATTATTTATAATACTGCTACTTATTTATTACTGTATGTAACTTCTTTGATTTGATTTGATTAACCCACAGGTGTCAAACTCGAGGCCCGGGGCCAAATCAGGCCCGTGGTGGATTTAATTTCGGCCCGCAGGATAATTTGTAATTCCTATTAGACCTATCCCTCCGGTATATTGCATGCACACCTTCACTCCATCCTGAGGGTCTCCTCCGCTCAGAGCCTGAGCCCAAACATTGATGACCTTGCCCCAAGATGAGATGCCAAGTGTCTGAGCTAGCATCTCAGAGCAGCAACCTGAGTTCAATGGATGCTTCCTTCTGCACTTTCTCTCTCAGGACAACAGGGCATGCTTGGGTTTCTCTCTGAGGGAATAGTTTTGTTGAAGCTGTTGTTGGCCTGTGGGGAAATGTACTCATAAGAAATAAAGCTGCAGATAGAGCCATAAGAAATGAATGCAACTGATTATTTAATGTTTAATGTTGTTTTTATAGGCAATAATTTAAGCTTTGTTAGTTCCAGGTGCAATAAGTTCATTTCAATAAACATTGAACCAGTCCGGCCCTCGACTAGTACCGATTTTTTAATTTTGGCCCACTGTGTATTTGAGTTCGACACCCCTGCCTGTGCTTGACGTTATATTTAATATGTTAAGCCTACTTATTATATTTAGCCTTTTATATAAACTGTAAGTCTTCCCGCTGTGCGACAAATAAAGGATTTCTCATTCTGTATGTGAATTATTTTGTAGAAAAACCTAGCATGCATCAATGAGTTGGAACATAACAACCTCTAGTGGTCATTAAAGACTAAGTGTTACAGATTAATATTGATTCCCCATAACCGTAATAAAGACCGTCAGCCTTTGAGTATTGTCACAAAGGGAAGACAATAAAGCAAGTAGTAAAGAATAGACCGCCATGATGACATCCCCCACCGCAGAAAAATAAGAGGTACATCTGATCGCACCGGAGCCATAATGCAATAAGGTCAATATTCAATTAAGCGTAAGAGGCCTGCAGCGCATTGATGAGAGAGAATCTGGCACTGAGCGCAGGGTCCAGAGAGAGAGAGAGAGAGAGAGAGAGAGAGAGAGAGAGAGAGAGAGAGAGAGAGAGAGAGACACACAAAGTGTCCGAATGCATCACAGAGGAGGTCAAGGTGAATGAGCGCTGGATTTAAGACAATAAAATAAATACAATTAAAGTGGACCGACCTATCATGCTATTTTTAGGCAATAGCATCGGTGTCAGATATATACAAATATATAAAAAACATGTCTATGAAGTGTTTTGCTCAAAATACCAAACAGATCCCCCATTCTAGCCATGCCTCATATCCCTCTGTTTCACTTCCTGTTTCAAAAGTGCTGATTTGGGGATAAAGCTTTAGGAGGGGTCCAGAGCTCCATGCGGGACCCGGCAGCTACCGTCTAAACTAAATGCTGCCCGTGATGAAACGCCATATCATGGATTATCAAGGCTCTGAAACAGTCTGGAGCTCAAAGGCTTTGTCTCTTGCCGGTTACACCACAAGGTGAGTTCCTTTCTACTTCCTGCTTCTTCACACACATGCTCTCCAGTACAGGTTAGCTCTGAGTGTTAGCAATGCTAATGTAAACACCGACCATATTACGTCCAGAACAGTCGGGGCATCGTTTCTGATAGCAACGTTTCTGATAGGGCCGTGGATCCACATTTCAGATATTACTAGTGGTGCACGATATTAGGAATTATGACGTCATCCCGATAACAGTATTAATAGCCCCGATAATATAAAATATATGTTTTGGGTTAAAAAAAGAAAAAAGATCCTGCAGTGTGGGTGGGTTGGGATGAGGGGCGCTTGTTTTTCACTCGGCTCCTCCCGTTCTGCCAGTACTGTGGTGTTAGTGGTTTAGGAAGAGGGGAGTTTCTCACAAAGCCAGCGCTCCCTAACTCGTGCCTGGCTGTGACGTAAACGGCGTGCGGCCGTGAAGCCAGGACAGTAAACAAACATGTCGTCGGTAGTATGGGACTATTTCAACGTTTCAGAGTGAGATAGTTCGCTTGCTATTTGTATTAACAGATGCAGAAGTTCCACGAGGAGGGAGAAGGCAACGAGCTATAATACTTCCAACCTGATCAGTCGCCTGAACATCGCCATGGCTACGATGGTGTGTTCAAAGCGTACGAAGACGCCTGCGCTGCTGAACTAGCGGCGAATCCAAAGCCAGCTGCAAAGGCACCGACTTTGACCTATCGACGAGGCTTTTGAAAAAGGCAAGAAGTTTATTTGGGAAAATAAATCTGGTCACTTTGAAGAGAAACTGTTCCTGGCTTTGTTTTGTTCATAGTAGTAACGCTCATGTCCTTTGCTCACCACTAGTCTCTTACCACCAGGTGTGCAAAAACTACAGGTACATTAAACATATACATATATATATATATTATATTATTATCGGCATCGGTCTTGAGAAGCAGGAAGTTATCGGTATCGGTTTCAAAAAACCAATATCGTGCATCCTTAGATATTACGTCATATCGGACGCAAATCTGTATCAGCTCCGTTGTTCCCCCGTTTTAGAGATGTGGGTACGGAGGAAAGAGAGAGAGGGTTTTATTTTCTGACGCTGCGTGAGTTCCCGACCACACGGGGACACATGGTGATGGAGAGAAGACATCAACAAGTGCATTTTGCATGATAGGTCCCCTTTAAGTATTTTACTAATCTTGATATATGTATATATGTTTTTATATCACACTAACTTTGAGCACAAATTCTTAAAGATAACTTTAACAAGAGCGTCTTTAGTGGCTAAAACTGTTTAAAAAAAAATTATAAGTTATATTTAATAGCATTAAATTACCATCCATTCCATTCACTTTTTTAAATAATAAATATACACAAATATTTGTGTTTATAAATAAAGGGAATGAACAGTAAAAGAAAATGAACAATATTATTTTACAAAATTCGTTATTGTGCCTTTGCCTCGGACTACTTCTTGGACCTGTAAACTTTAAAAAAGTAACGTTACGTATCCGACGGCAGAGACAGCTTTGTTTTTACGGAGCTCCGACGTCACGGGCGCCATCTTGTATATATATAGAGATATATCTTATAAACAAGATCAGAGACACAGTACTCATACTATATCTTTCTAGAAAAACCCCTGTACAGTATATAGCACATATTCTCATTAAGGTACACACTTAAAAAACAAGTTATAATACTTACGGATGGGCTTTCATCTCTATGTAATTCTTGGGAATGAAGCCGTCTTTTCCGTTTAGCTCCGCCTTGTACCAGTTCTGATCACACTCTTCATTTAATACCTGAAGACAGAGAAAGAGTTCAGGTTAGTGCCATAAAGTGTCAACAATGGGCAGCAATCAACCTCCTACATTTAGCTCCGAGCCACTTCCTTTCATTTCCTGTCACTGCAGAACGTGCACGTTAACAACTGCCTGGTGAATATTGAGAGATGATGGAACAGCGGGCAAATAAAATCGAACAAAAACAATTTGAAACGCTTGAGAAGATTATAATTAAGAAGATGCAATTTTGAGTCTGTGTTTGACAAGAGCCTTTAGCTGTGGAGCCTCATTTAGCAGTGATGGACAGCTGTGAGGGATTCATGTCTGAAAGTGTGTGTGATAGTGCATCGGTGTGTGTCCACGTTCATTTGCAAGCTCCACTTTGTCTAATTATGAGTGTTAATGTGAGATGGGAGAAAATTAACCTTCAGGCTGCAGCAGCTAAAAAAGGCCCATGAGTGTGGTTTCATTCTTAATTACATTTTTGATTATTTTTGTAGGCCGTCCCGCATCGCAAGGGTTCCCTCCACAAAAAGCAAATGGAATTATACAATTGGATTTTAGAAAATGGCATAACATTATCACTGTGGCAAACAAACGTTTTATGACCATTAGTTTCAATTTCCATGAAGTGAAAAGCTAACATTAGGCTATAAAGGAACTACAGCACGGTCACATGACTTCACGTCACCACCGCTAAGCTAAAGGCGGCTAATGTTTGGCGAAAGGATCTACAGCTCAGTCACATGACTTCACGTCACCACCGCTAAGCTAAAGGAGGCTAATGTTGGGCTATAAAGGAACTACAGCACGGTCACATGACTTCACTTCACCACCGCTAAGCTAAAGGAGGCTAATGTTGGGCTATAAAGGAACTACAGCACGGTCACATGACTTCACCTCACCACCGCTAAGCTAAAGGTGGCTAACATTAGGCTATAAAGCAGTGACCACCAACTGGCGGCCCGTGGGCCACATCCGGCCCGCCAGACATTCTCATCCGGCCCGCACGACGGGGGTGACTGTGGCGTTGGCGGAGAGGTTACTGCGTTCGCCCCCCACCCATTTCTTTGTTTACAACGTCTCGTGAGTAAGGTACCGAGTCTAACAGCAGTACCGGAGTCCAACAGAGAGGCAGCAGCTGCGAGACAGTAGACTGCATACTGCGAAACCTTCCCTCCCCTGAAGAAGAAGAAGAAGTGATCCTTCGTTGTGAAGAGTCTGGTTAATGCGCTCCGCACCACAGCAGTAGCCCCGCTGCGACAGAGTCCAACAGAGGCTGGAGCTGCGGGACAGTAGCCTAGAAGCAGGGTTGGGTTGTAACGGAATACATAACAGCGTTACGTAATCAGAATACAAAAATCAAGTAGGCTAACTGTATTCAGCTGGCGTTACATTTGAAAAACGAGTAATCTGATTCCTGTTACTTTCGTAAACCTGAAGTGAATACATTTTGAAATACTTATTGGAATTATTGGTGGAAAAGTTTCCTCACAAAATGTAATATTCATTACCGGCAGAACTGTGTGCACACTGCACTCTGCACAGCGCTGCAGCATGTCTGTGAGCGAGAGAGATGCAGCGTGTCTGTGAGGCCCCGCCCCCCCACGCAGTGAGAGAGAGATCTCTTTTAAAATATATTGAAAGTTAGAAACGGAGATGGTTAGATCAAATGTGCTAAGCTAACGTTTATGTAGCAATTTCTTTCATTGTCGAAATGATGACATTTCATAACGGGATCCAAATCAAAGTGAATGGCCTGCTGCTGCTGAATGCATGGGGCAAGTGACGGGAAACAGTTTTAAAAGTTATTACATCGTTTCAGATAATAAATAATAATGATAATTCATTCTATTTAGGGGCACCTTTCAAGCACCAAAGGACACCTTACAATTCATAACATATTCCAAGGAAAGGTTTTAGACAGTACAAAGAATGCAGTCCGGGTGATGTTTTTATGTGGGGTGCAGATGAGAGAGCTGTCCAGAATGACACCAAGATGTTGATAAGCCATGAAAACAGTAAAATAAGTGTCTCCTGTGCACCAAAACATACCCATCTGTTATGGAAAAAAAGAAAGTATTCCAAAAGTAATCTGACTACTATTTATAAATTCTGGGCTATATAAAAATCGCTGGCCCGCGATGGTGTCTATTGGTTACATTTCGGCCCTTGGACAAATGTAGTTGGTGATCCCTGCTATAAAGGAACTACAGCACGGTCACATTGACTTCTCGCCACCACCGCTAAGCTAAGGCGGCTAATGTTGGGGCTATAAAGTTACTACAGCACGGTCACATGACTTCACGTCTCCACCGACTAAGCTAAGGAGGCTAATGTTGGGCTATAAAGGAACTACAGTACGGTCACATGACTTCACGTCACCACCGCTAAGCTAAAAGGGGCTAACATTAGGCTTATAAAGGAACTACAGCACGGTCAATGACTTCTCGCCACCACCGCTAAGCTAAAGGCGGCTAATGTTGGGCTATAAAGGAACTACAGCACGGTCAATGACTTCACGTCACCAACGCTAAGCTAAAGGTGGCTAACATTAGGCTATAAAGGAACTACAGCACGGTCACATGACTTCTCGCCATCACCGCTAAGCTAAAGGCGGCTAATGTTGGGCATAAAGGAACTACAGCACGGTCACATGACTTTCACGTCACCACCGCTAAGCTAAGGTGGCTAATGTTGGGCTATAAAGTTACTACAGCACGGTCACATGACTTCACGTCTCCACGCTAAGCTAAAGGCGGCTAATGTTGGGCTATAAAGGAACTACAGTACGGTCAATGACTTCACGTCACCACCGCTAAGCTAAAGGCGGCTAATGTTGGGCTATAAAGGAACTACAGCATGGTCACATGACTTCACGTCACCACCGCTAAGCTAAAGGCGGCTAATGTTGGCTATAAAGGACTACAGCACGGTCACATGACTTCACGTCACCACCGCTAAGCTAAAGGCGGCTAATGTTGGGCTATAAAGGAACTACAGCACGGTCACATGACTTCACGTCACCACCGCTAAGCTAAAGGAGGCTAATGTTGGGCTATAAAGGAACTACAGTACGGTCCCATGACTTCACCACCGCTAAGCTAAAGGAGGCTAATGTTGGGCTATAAAGGAACTACAGCACGGTCACATGACTTCACGTCACCACCGCTAAGCTAAAGGCGGCTAATGTTGGGCTATAAAGGAACTACAGCACGGTCACATGACTTCACGTCACCACCGCTAAGCTAAAGGAGGCTAATGTTGGGCTATAAAGGAACTACAGCACGGTCACATGACTTCACGTCACCACCGCTAAGCGAAACGTGTGCAGTGTAACTTGATGCGCTGACCAACAAAGAATTGTTTATAACTTGTTGAAACGGTTGTGAATCTGTGTATATCATTTGAAGTGTGTTTGCACGGAGCACTCACACAAATACAGACATGTGAAAATATGTCCACCTTCACCGGTTGTCGGGCTGACGGTGGAATATTGGAGGATTTCAACATTGCATTGCCCAACCTAGGGATGTCCCGATCAGCTTTTTTTGCTCCCGATCCGATTCCGATCATTTGATTTTGACAATCTGCCGATACCGATTTTCCCGATCCGATCTTTATGCAATGCATTAAGAACAAAAAAAGGTAACAGATAACGGCTGGTCATCCAACGCGATGAATTCAGCTATCGTGGCTGTTATTGTGTTGGCCTTTTCTCTGTTCTGGGGCAGTTTCTCTTTCCTTTTGAAAGTCTCTGAAAGTGTCGGTTGTTTCAGTGCCGTTCCCCGAGTGGCCGCTGTGTACTCGCCGTGTTGTTGTTGTGGTTTGTTTCTCAGGTAGCGTGTTAGATTGGTCGTGTTGAACGTAGCTCTGTTCTTTCCACCACGCGGAACCTCCGCCTTGCAAACATTGCATCTGGCTGTTACACTGCCTTCACTTTCAATTTCATAATACTTCCAAACTCCTGACATTTTCTCTGTCCCGACTCCCGAGTCACCAGCTGGACGTAGCCTCTCGTTAGCTTGCTGCTACTATTAGACACTGCACCCACTCTGTTGCCCAGCTTTGAGAGGAATAAGCAACCAGGTCTGAAAACAAGCCCAAAGAAAGCAACACATACATGATGTTGTGTAATTTTAAACCAAAACTAAGTCCTCAGGATGACTTTAAGACGTGAACATGGTAATTTTTGTTTTGTAACATTAAATTAAAAAAAAAAATTATAAAAAAAAAAATTCCCGATCCCCGATTTTTTTCTCCCGATCCCCGATCTTGTGAAAATCGGATCGGGACATCTCTAGCCCAACCCTTATCTAGATATTTACACATTTCAGAGGAAAACTGAGCAACACAGCTCAGTCATGCATTCTCCATCCGAGTGACGTTGCAACACTCGCACTCAAAGCCAATAAGAGCCCAAGTTCTGACCAACCAATGCATAACGAAACAGGATGTGGTACACGTGTCAAGCTCTCATGTGTGGTTTCATCAGCTTGAAAAAAAGGCCATTAATCTCCCCTCCACTCAGACGGAGCCTGAAGGGTGACTCGCTTAACTCAGGTTGGTTAAAAGCAATTCCATTCACCGTCTTTGATCGCAACTCATCTGCATAATTCAAAAGGAAACAAAAAGCATGCGATCCTTAAGGCAGAATTACTGACAGAAATGTCTCGTTGAATTCAAAACTCAACTTCTTCTTCCTCACCTCTCAAATTCATAATTCCCCCGCTAACCCAGCCCGGGACAGCTGTCCGGCTCGGCCCGCTGCAGCGCGAGTGTCCGGGGTGCATTTGCCCCTGCAGAATGCCAGCTGTCGCACACCACCCCCCCAGCTGCTAACCCAGCACAAGACCAGCATTACCGGATCAAGGAGTGGCCGTGGACCGAAAACATAAGCAGGTTGAAATAATCAGGAGGGGGGGGGGGTGTGGGGGGGGGGTGTAAGTGTAACAGTGGACTTAAAGGGATGGAGAGTGTGTGTGTAGGGCTGTAAATCTGTAAATGTACCCGCTGCGGGACGACTTTCAAGATGTTCAAGGTTTTTATTGTCGTTGTACAAAGCCACAGTTGATCGTGTATATATAGGATAACATATTTGTATTTTGTCGATCTCTGAAAGATTGAGAATAAAGTTGACTTTGATATGTCTGAGGTCACAGGCTCCTCCAACACAATAAAACAGATACAATAGTACAAGTAAATACAATAAAATAGAATAGAACGAGTGCAAGAACAGTCTATATACAACTAAGTGGGATATGATATTAATTTGTAAGTTGCAAACAGATTCAAAAGAATAAACGCTCTATGAACACACGTAAAGGAATCCTGACTGATGTCAATGTGGCAGTGTCAGAGCCAAGCCTCACACAAAGAGCCTCGGGGTGTGTGTGTGTGTGTGTGTGTTGACACACCAAACAGACCTTTAAGAGCTCGCTGCTACAAAGACACACTGATCTAACACTGAGGCTTTCAGGCCGGCGGACACACAGCTCTCTGCTCACATTGGCTCCGGCATTGTCAGCTTGTGGTCGACTGCATGTGAGGGATATCAAGACGGAGAGACTGCAGACATGTGGCACACATTATACAGAGGGTGATCGCTGTCTGAACACTACCCTACGAGTACAAGTAGCACACATTATACAGAGGGTGATCGCTGTCTGAATACTACCCTACGAGTACAAGTAGTACACATTATACAGAGGGTGATCGCTGTCTGAACTACCCTACGAGTACAAGTAGCACACATTATACAGAGGGTGATCGCTGTCTGAACTACCCTACGAGTACAAGTAGTACACATTATACAGAGGGTGATCGCTGTCTGAATACTACCCTACGAGTACAAGTCGTACACATTATACAGAGGGTGATCGCTGTCTGAACACTACCCTACGAGTACAAGTAGCACACATTATACAGAGGGTGATCGCTGTCTGAACACTACCCTACGAGTACAAGTAGTACACATTATACAGAGGGTGATCGCTGTCTGAATACTACCCTACGAGTACAAGTACACATTATACAGAGGGTGATCGCTGTCTGAATACTACCCTACGAGTACAAGTAGCACACATTATACAGAGGGTGATCGCTGTCTGAATACTACCCTACGAGTACAAGCAGCACACATTATACAGAGGGTGATCGCTGTCTGAACACTACCCTACGAGTACAAGTAGCACACATTATACAGAGGGTGATCGCTGTCTGAATACTACCCTACGAGTACAAGTAGTACACATTATACAGAGGGTGATCGCTGTCTGAACACTACCCTACGAGTACAAGCAGCACACATTATACAGAGGGTGATCGCTGTCTGAACACTACCCTACGAGTACAGTACACATTATACAGAGGGTGATCGCTGTCTGAACTACCCTACGAGTACAAGTATTCACATTATACAGAGGGTGATCGCTGTCTGAATACTACCCTACGAGTACAAGTACACATTATACAGAGGGTGATCGCTGTCTGAACACTACCCTACGAGTACAAGTACACATTATACAGGGTGATCGCTGTCTGAATACCCTACGAGTACAAGTAGCACACATTACAGAGGGTGATCGCTGTCTGAACACTACCCTACGAGTACAAGAGCACACATTACACAGAGGGTGATCGCTGTCTGAACACTACCCTACGAGTACAGCAGTACATACTATCCGGAGGGGAATCACAACATCTCTCTGTCTTCAGCTAAATGTCAAAACGAGATGCATTGTGGGACATGTAGTTTATGGGCATATTATACGTATAATAAACGTATTATATTCTTTGCAAGCTCTTGCGGGGCCACGTAAAATGAAGTCGCGGGCCGGATGTGGCCCCGGGCCTTGGTTTGACCCCTGTGTTAAAGGGTCCTTGTGGCGGCTCAATCCCCGGTTACATTCGAGTCGCCGAGAGGCTAAACTTGGCTTTAAACTGTGACGCGTTTTCGAAAAGAAAGTCCACGTTGAAGCGATATAGTTTAAGGATATTAATAAACAAAATCAAAACATCGTAACTATGGACAAAACGGTCAACAAAAGATGACGGCACAAGCTCACCCTCTGTCGTGTGCACTCGACATCAAACAGACTTATAAACCAAACCACACCCATGTGACGATTACCGAAGTGCTCAACAAGCAGATAAAGGTGACGTAAATATTAATGATAATACAAATAATGAACTAAGTCGTGTTATGGCACCTACAGTCCTACTAGCGTGTCTAATAGATGCTCTGAACTCCAAATGACCCCCTTTTCACTTTCTGCCAGCAACAGACGGGGCTCAACACCGGCACACCGAGCGTCTGCAGGGGGTCCGGGGTTAAACCACAACATTTGGAGGTCCTATTCTGACAGCACTTTCCCAACACATGCAATGATCTTAACTGGCGAGTTGTTCAACCCGACGGTACGGAGAATTAGGCTGATCACGCGTTTTAGCACACAGTCTGTTAAATAAGAACATATATTAATACGTAACACCGCAGCTTCTCCCGGGGCGGTTTCATCAAGTACAAAGAGAAGCTGCTTCTGAAGAATTGATGAAAGCATTCTTAGAATCGTTGCATTTTCTAAGAATTTCCTCAATTAATAAAAGCTTCGGTATAAGCAGAAACTATTAAAAAAAGCCCCACGGTGTTTTGAATGTTTCCTAATGAGAGGTTAGACGGCATGTAAATTAGATAACAACATGGTAAAGAAACACATGTTATATCACTTTCACTCATGGTGCAAAACAATGGATATCAAGCATCCAGCCCAGCTAACATTAATTACACTGTAACCTGAGTTTTCCAATTGAAACGTATCGTTATATTATATTTTATTGACCGGTACTTTAAGCTGTTTTATACTTGTTTGAGTGATAGAGATGATGCAATGCAATGTGTGTGTTGTTGATGCCTGCCTAAAGACTGCAGATGGAAATTAGCTATACAATACAAAAATTATTTTCTGAGATGAATGGATTTGTATGCATTTATTCAAATAAATACAAAACATTAAATAAGACTACATTAGGCTTGTGTATTTATACTATGTGTAGCCTACTTTAAAGAAGGGCTTACAATGTATTCAAGATTTGTTTTAAATAGTATTTCTTTTTACACAGAGAGAATAATTCTATAAATATATTTCTATTGATTTATTTTGAACGTGTAAAACAATAATAGAAGTGGTGGGATTAAATAAGTGTACATTTCTTCCCACCCCCTTTCAGATGTGTAATTAAGTAGATATGTAATTTATCAGTAATATTTGTGTATATCAATTTGACACTGATTACGTTTACATTGTAATAATCATTCTCATGTTACATTTTTGTATTATTGTTTTACACATTCGAATTCAAATCAAAATGAATCCCACCCCTTCTCACAAAAACTAAATTGACTTTTCTCTATAAACTCAGTGTCCTTTTATATTACTGATAAGTCTCCCAGTGTTTAGTCCAGAGCAGGGGTGTCAAAACTCATGGCCCGGGGGCCAAATCCGGCCCGTGACCTCGTGTTATGTGGCCCCACAAGAGCTTTCAAAGAATATAATATGTTCATTATACGGTGACATGCCGATTTACAGAAGCACAATGTCCATAAACTACATGTCCCACAATGCATCTCAAATTTGCCTTTCTCAGACTTTGACTTTTTTTTTCAAAATATTTATTTATTCTTAGAATCTGCCTTTTTTTCAGAATCATTTTGTGACGTTCTCACTGAAGAGACTTGCAATTATTTGCCCTAGAATTCTGCTTTCAGATGTAGTTAATTATGAAGTTATTACCCTATCTGATAATTCTCCAATGCAGAGCCAATAATGTAATATAATACATTATTGTATATATTAAATATTTATATATGTATTATTATATAGTCTTATAGATAAAACTGGCCCTTTGAGTGCAACTATAGGCCCTTTCACACCGGAGTACTTTTCCCAGGACTAGTTCCTGGGATTTTGCACTCGCACCAAAAAGATCTGGAACTAGAACTTTTTTTCGGGAACCTTTTCCCCTTTTCAGTCCCTGCTAGAGAGGCGTTGCTTTCCCAGGGAGAAAAAGGTTCCCATTTCTGATTGGCTGGGCAAATTGCAAACCATGCTGCGTAGAACTCAGAAAAGTTTTGTGAAGCCGCCATTTTATTTCCTCAAATTAGCATTATTAGCATTAGCACAGCGCAGAAGAAGAAGAAGAAGAAGAAGTGACGTCAGCGGCTTCATTTGCCCAATCCTCCCTCAGGGACTTATTCCGGTGTGAACGCGATCTGCTAGATAGTTTCCAGAACTAAAGATTTTCTGGGAAAAGTACTTGGTGTGAAAGCGCCTAATGATGCTAATGTGGCCCGAGATTACATTTAGTTTGAAAGCCCTGGTCTAGAGTCCTGCAGTGCATGTTATCATTGTTTAGAAGCAGAATCCCTGGGACTCCATGCCACCAGTCTGGTATGAACTGCAGTAGCCTTTGATAATCACCCAGTCTACACCAAAGCTAAAATTAGCCCCAGCAGGTGCCGAGACACAGCGTCCGCCTGAGATTATATGAATTACTAAATGCTTAAGTGAATTGTCCAGGCTATTATTAAAAGAAGCCAGTGTTTGTAATCCGGTGTCGTGATGTCTCTCGTGATGCTCCATAGCTTCTCGTTGGATAACTGGACACGTATATTTAATTTAATAATTCAATTCCCTCAACTCTAATTAATAATATCCTGCTTCATATCGTGTCTAAAGCCCTTCAATAGAGTTTTATTGTCAGAGTTATAGATGTTTTATCTTCATGGTCTACTGTATATTTTCTACTTTTTAAAGCTGTTTTAATTCTATTTTGAGATGTTTAAAATTCTAGTAGTGTTAATTTCCACTCTTTCATTTCTACTTATATGCAATGCCTTGTTTTGTTGTTTTTTACGCTGCTGAAATGCAAATATTTCCCAATTTGGGATCAATAAAATACATCTCATCTTAATCTTGTTCGATGTGTTGTCTTGTGTAACCATTAGCCAATCAGCAACCACGGTAACCCACCCCCCCCCTTATCACCTGAATCTCCTCTAGAGCTCCATTGAGTTCTTTGTAACCAAGTGTCTCTCAGAGGGGCGTGGGGAGGGGCTCCTTACTTTCATCTGAAGTAACAGACAGAGAATCAGCACTTTGGAAACAGGGCTGAAACAGAGGGGATTATGGGTAATGCTGCCATGATCTGTTTGGTGTTTCAGCCAATCAGAGACGGGCTCTGGATATATCTGAGACCTGTCATATATTGATGAAACACAGTATAATAGACGACCTTTAAAACAGAGACTTTAAACAGAGAATTGTAGAAGTGATAATGGAAAAGGAAACAGTCAATACGTGGAGCAACTGATTGACTGAATCGAATGCAGAGAGAGAAACATCCCTCACCCGCCTACAAATATGTCAGCTGAGGGATGCGTTTCTCCGATAGCGTCCACCCAGCACCACTGACATCCATTAGTAGGTTTTCCGACCACAGCGCATGGTGTGTCGGGGGCGCCGCGGTGAAGAGAAAACCCACATGCACGTCGAGAGCCCTCTTATCTCACAATATCGTTACTACATCTGTGGCGCAGCACACTGAAGCTTTCGAGCCGAACGTGGGTCACTAACTTGTGATTAACCCTCTGAGACCCACACAGGACATTTCCGTTTTTGTATATCTTTGTGTTTTGCCTTTGTCATTTCGTTACAGTATAATCAAGTTGTACACATCCCAGAAACCAGCACAACCTCAGCTAATGATACATGTCACTCATTAGACTTATATACACACGATAATAGGTAGAGATGTCCCGATCCGATCACGTGGTTTCCAAAAGATCAGAACAAAAAAAAAAAAAAAAAAAAAAATCGGGATTTATTTTTATTTATTTTTAATAATTTTATTTAATGTACAAAACAAAAATGACCATGTTCACGTCTTAAAGTCATCTTGAGGCCTTGGTTTTGGTTTGAAATTACACAACTTCATGTATGTGCTGCTTCCTTTGGGCTTGTTTTCAGACCTGGTTGCTTATTCCTCTCAAAGCTGGCAACAGAGTGGGTGCAGTGTCTAATAGTAGCAGCAAGCTAACGAGAGGCTACGTTCAGCTGGTGACTCGATTTAATGTTTTTTTTTTTTTCTGGCTTAGTTTCAACCAAAATATATATATAAATATATATATGCTAATAATATTAATAGTATTAATAATTGTAAATGGTCATTGGTCACACCACCAGTTTGTTTTACTGTAAACTTGTTTTACTGTAAACTTGGAGGAAGCCTGCGTGCAGAGCAGACTGCAGTCGGTCGAATAATCGATTATTATTCGCCAGGGCTGCCGAATAATCGATTTTGATCATGGTCAGTTTCTGGCAACCCTAGTTGAGTGTGGGTTGGGCCAGGGTGTGGTTCCTTGCACTCGGAGTCGGGCTAACGTCCACGCTAGCTGCTACACGCTAGCTGCTACACGCTAGCTGCTACACGCTAGCTGCTACACGCTAGCTGCTACACGCTAGCTGCTACACACGCTAGCTGCTACACGCTAGCTTGCTACACGCTAGCTGCTACACGCTAGCTGCTACAACGCTAAGCTGCTACACGCTAGCTGCTACACACGCTAGCTGCTACACGCTAGCTGCTACATGCTAGCTGCTACATGCTTTGCATTTAGGTGATACTTCAGGCTTGATGTGCTGCGGCTCTTATCGACGCTTCCATCCGTCCGTTTTTTTAAAACAAAATGTCCCATCCACGGGGCCGACCAAAGCGGTCTCATCAGCTGGTTCGTTCGTGTTTGACTATTGTTCACCGTGGCTTGTTGTTGTTTGAAGTCCCATGCTGAAGTCATGAACGTTAGTTGGTGCTCCAGTATAATCGGTACGCCTGAAACTCATCCAGTGAGAAACGTTCCGCTGTGCAAAAATAAGTGCGATTAAAATGCGTTGATTTTTTTTAACGCGTTAATTTTGTGTAATTAATTAATCTGAATTAACGCGTTAAAGTCCCGGCCCTAAAAAAAACATGAAATTTTTAAAAGTAGAACAGAACAAGTTTTAATTATTTGATTGAACAATTATTTGTTTCATTGAAGAACGAAAACAGGATTGTTGAGTTAAATGTTACTCATCCCCCACGAACCCCAGTCATTAAAAAAAATGAACAAAAATGCACCCCCATCCAAAAACCCCCACAAAGTCCCATTAAAAACATTAAATGAAAAAAGCCCTTCTCCCTCCACAAAGTCCCATTAAAACGTTAAATGAAAAGAGCCCTCTCCCTCCACAAAGTCCCATTAAACATGCAAACCTCCCTTCAAGCAACCCTCTGCATTTTGGCTAAACCCTTTCAGTCAACGGCTCTCCCTGGGCCTCATCAACACCACACGCTTCCTCTGCAGTGTCACTGTCCAGCCTGTTGAGGATGCTCTGTGTCCGGCTCTGTGTCCGGCTCAGAGGGCCTTAGGTTTGCCCGAACGCCAACCAGTTGTTCCACTCTCACATGTGTGAGCCTGTTGGAACCTTTGTGTGGTCTCAATAGCCATGCAGTGAGGCAGTGTGCTATGGCATGGATATTCAAGTGTACTTGAATGGCAATCTGTTTGTTTTAGTCAAGATAATGCTAAAATATACTTTATACTGAAAATTCCCAGTTTATTCCCGTGGAAAGTTTCCATCTTTGAAAATTCCCGGAATGTTGCAACCCTCATCCGGGGTAAAACATTTTCTGATCTACTCTCTAGGAAGAGTCTGTTGAAGTTTGCTTAAAATATGGGGAAATTGCACTTATTTCAAGATGACCGGGTTCCAGGTGGGCGGGGCTAAGGGAAGCTGGAAATATGTTTAAAGCATATTGGAGCAACTAGTTTGGAATAGTTTGGCACTTGTTAATAGTCGATTATTCTCTTTTATTCTCCAGATGAAGACTCTTCGACTACTACTCTTGAATAATCTTGATTTGTAACCATTTGAGGAATAGCTGAACCTTTCGAGAGATATTAGTTTTCTAGTGAAGAGTAACATGAGAAGACTAATGTCATGTGTTTCCATATGCAAATGCAGCTTACTTTGTCATTCAGACTGGAAACAGGAAGAACAAACCATCCTATATCTGTCAAACCAAACCTACATTTGCCCTCTGACACTTCAGCTTAACATGAAATATATAACGTCCTTTGATAATCTGTGCAACATCTGAAGGGTTGAAAAACACAATTTACCGTGTACTTGCCATGAAGCATATTAATACGTCTGAATATGAAACACTAAACCTTTCAAAACAAAAAGCAGTTCCTACCCTTTCTATCTACCCCCCCCCCCCTAGGTTATTATCTTTATAGCATTTAGGAGACGTTTGCTGAACCCGTTTAGAAAGATAAAGCCTGGATATTGAAAGGGAATTAGATTGTATGCTTTGAAAGAAATGCATCAAATAAAGTGAACGCTCGGCTTGCATCCGGTGTGACATTTGAAACTGAAATGCTTCAGCTCTGAAACCCCAAAGGATGGCAGCCCGTGAGGAAAAGCAGAAATGAAATATTCGCTTGGCTTGCAGTTTTAAAAAAATTGGAAACCATACAGTGAGCAGACAACCGCAGCATTGTCTGAACTGAACTCTGTCTCTGTTATAATCCAACATCTCTCTCTCTCTCTATCCCTCCCTCTCTACCAAGATCTTTGTGTCTGTTTAATCTGATTGAGCCACAATAGTTGTAGGAGTTTCTATTTGAGAGGATTATCTCGTCCACAGCTGCCACGTTCGACGCATCCTCCCCCTGTCCCGCTTTATCACACGCTCAAATATTATAGCATTCACAAAAAAGACCTCCACTCAGAGTTCAGTATCTCTCGGTCATACTGGGAAGTTATACAATAATGTCTTTGAATCCATCAACGGCATTAATCTTATTTGCAGAAGATATTTTGTCTTTGAAAAAAGAGATTTACTTGGGGTTGAAGCGGAGGATTCATCTTTACTTTATTACATAATCTAATGAAAAGTCAGCGTAGCAACTCTATCATTATAAATCAAGTTTCATTTATATAGCACATTTTAAAAACGATTTTTGGTCGAGCCAAAGTGCTCCAGATGCAATAAAAAACTCTTTACTGCGATAGCAGACAATAGATTACAACAGAAAATCGAACAATCAAACGGGAAATGTCAGGAGTCGTCGATACCAACATTTTGGTTTCGACACCAAGTCAAGAATTGCGATTCCGATTCTTTTCTTAAAAAAAGGGAAACAGTCCTTAAATGTAATTATTGTGCTTTATTTCACACCAGAACCAGAACACAAACTTTTAAACAATGAGAACAATAAATTAAATAAATGACTAGAATTTGTATTAAATAAAATTAAGCATCATCTCAAACAACTTTTTTGTTTTCCCGCTTCTGGCGTCTTTTTTGTCAACAAGCCAAGGCGCAGCGGCGTAATACTCCCACATGCTCTGGCAGCTAGCGCGTGCACGAGAGAGGGGAGGGACTTAGAGCGTGCTCGAGAGGGGAGGGACTTAGAGCGTGCTTGGGAGGGGAGGGGACTTAGAGCGTGCTTGGGAGAGGGCAGGGACTTAGAGTGTGCTTGGGAGAGGGGAGGGACTTAGAGCGTGCTTGGGAGGGGAGGGACTTAGAGCGTGCACGAGAGGGGAGGGACTTAGAGTGTGCACGAGAGGGGAGGGACTTAGAGTGTGCACGAGAGGGGAGGGACTTAGAGCGTGCTTGGGAGGGGAGGGACTTAGAGTGTGCACGAGAGGGGAGGGACTTAGAGCGTGCTTGGGAGGGGAGGGACTTAGAGCGTGCACGAGAGGGGAGGGACTTAGAGCGTGCACGAGAGGGGAGGGACTTAGAGCGTGCACGAGAGGGGAGGGACTTAGAGCGTGCTCGAGAGGGGAGGGACTTAGAGCGTGCTCGAGAGGGGAGGGACTTAGAGCATGCACGAGAGGGGAGGGACTTATAGCGTGCTCGAGAGGGGAGGGACTTAGAGCGTGCTCGAGAGGGGAGGGACTTAGAGCGTGCACGAGAGGGGAGGGACTTAGAGCGTGCACGAGAGGGGAGGGACTTAGAGCGTGCTTGAGAGGGGAGGGACTTAGAGCGTGCACGAGAGGGGAGGGACTTAGAGCGTGCACGAGAGGGGAGGGACTTAGAGCGTGCTTGAGAGGGGAGGACTTAGAGCGTGCACGAGAGGGGAGGGACTTAGAGCGTGCACGAGAGGGGGAGGGACTTAGAGCGTGCTTGAGAGGGGAGGGACTTAGAGCGTGCTTGAGAGGGGAGGGACTTAGAGCGTGCACGAGAGGGGAGGGACTTAGAGCGTGCTTGAGAGGGGAGGGACTTAGAACGTGCTTGAGAGGGGAGGGACTTAGAGCGTGCTCGAGAGGGGAGGGACTTAGAGCGTGCACGAGAGGGGAGGGACTTAGAGCGTGCTTGAGAGGGGAGGGACTTAGAACGTGCTTGAGAGGGGAGGGACTTAGAGCGTGCTCGAGAGGGGAGGGACTTATAGCGTGCTCGAGAGGGGAGGGGACTTAGAGCGTGCTTGAGAGGGGAGGGACTTAGAGCGTGCTCGAGAGGGGAGGGACTTATAGCGTGCTCGAGAGGGGAGGGACTTAGAGCGTGCTCGAGAGGGGAGGGACTTAGAGCGTGCACGGAGAGGGGAGGGACTGCTGCAGTGCAGGGAGTGGAAGCAGAGCGCTGAACACACACGGCTCTTATTAAACAGCGCTTTCTCACCGGAGTACTTTCCCCGTCATTCTTAAAGTACCGATACTAATGAAACGGAGGAATCTTAACGTTTTTAACGGCAGGGTATCGCGGTACCTTTCAAGTATCGGTACACACCGGGCCACACTAGTCAGGAGTTGTGCGTATAATCATGTACTTTTTCATGACGGGGCTCGACGTTATAAACGGCCCGCTGGCCCGGAGGCAAAAAACAGTCTTCAAATAAAGAAAGTCACCGGAGGAGTTAAGGAGAGAGAGAGGGAGCATGAGAAGAAGAGGGAGAGGAAGTGTCCAGCTGCTTGATCGATGGAGTTGGCTTCAATAGGATGATATAAACAAGGTCTTCTGTCGGCTCTGTACATCAACGCCAAGTAAGTGAAGAGTAGGAAATATAAAAGGTATTGGCTTTAGGGAAATGTCCCAGTTTTAGGAGAATGAAGGCTCTCAATCTATTACAAAGCCATTACATTTCTAACTCCCTGATGACAGAAAATGTGTTATAAAAATAATAATACTCACAGCAGAAATGTCTCCCTTCTATTTTTCTTTAACAATGACCACAATATAATAATAATAATAAATATGAACAATTGAGGAAAATGAGGAAGAACTGATGATTCAAATGTTGCAGTACAAGTAGTAATGTATAAGTTTGCGCATAAATTACTATTGCAAAAATTTTGTTAATTTTCTTCATTATTAGAGTCGATGTTTGGACGAAGGCTCCGGGCCGGTGACAGAACTGATGATTCAAATGTTGCAGTCCAAGTAGTAATGTATAAGTCCAAACATCGACTCTAATAATGAAGAAAACTAACACCTTTTATTAACACTTTTTTTTGCAATAGTAATTTATGCGCAAACTTATACATTACTACTTGTACTGCAACATAATTATTGCGATTATTTCTGACGGATTTAGCTATTGCAATACGATTCGGAATAGAAGACGGATTGATCATTTTTGCATAATTATTCTCCTTTTGAATGAAAACACATTCAAATGGCCATGTGCTTTAATTTTGCTTTTAAGAGTGCCGAATAATGAAGTCATAAAGATGTACAGAAAATGGACATGAGGGTTTTCAGTGACAAAAATGTTATTAACTTTTTTGCGGTGGTGGTGGTGATTTTGGGCTACAGATGTAAAAAAAAACAGAAGACATTAAGTTAATATACATTTTGGCTGCATTTAACAAATATTGTGCTTTTTGCACAACCGTACTTTTCGGACTGTAAAGCGCACCTGCATATGAGCCGCAGCAGCTAAACTGTCCGTCTGTCTTGCTCTCGTTTCTGTCTCTCGGTTCCACTTTACTTTGGCGCGCTACCTGTCTCGCTCTTTTGGCCTCCAGCTTTTCCTGCTGGAGCCCGCCGCTTAAAGGTGGCGGGCGCGGACCGGTCATAGAGCCCATAGCGTTAAAGGTGGTTAATTTTACCTGTAAAATCCATAGATTTAGGAGGTTCCCTAGTGGCCGTTAGCTGTACACAAAAAATGGGGGAAAAAGTCGCGGCTTATAGTCCGAAAAGTACGGTAATCTTTTTTGTGATTCTGATAACATTCTCTGCCCTAGCATGATCAGAAATCATGCTTAAAAGGACAGACGGTATCATCTCTTCGTGGGCTTACGAGGTGATTCCATCGTTATTTTTTACCATTTATCCCAATGCCGAACAAATATAGATTTTGGTTTGATTCAGACGTGAAGACAAGAAGATTAAATCCAAATCCTTACCCTCTAAACTTGAATGCCACACAGACAATGCTTTGTATAAACCTTAAGTATGTGAATGATAGAAATAGCCACGCTCCAGAAGTCCTGGTTGCATAAGGTGCACGAAGGACAGACTTAGTAAGCATCGCCTGGCACGAGATGGAGATGGTGGGGGTCAGACACAACACGATGATAAATAAAGCACATGTCTGCGTGGGATTGCAATACAATCATCATCAGCAGCAGCAGCAGGGATTACTGAGAGGGGTCGAGTTAATCTGAGCGAGCGAGGTCATTCAGAGAGAAAGAGAGACGAGCGTCATCAGAAACCTCCCGGGACAAACACTGCCACCAAGTTACTGAAACTGATGGAGCCCTTTCTGCTGTCTCTTTGCACCGCGATGAAACATCTGTAGCGGAACGAAACCGAACAAATAAAACTGAAATATAACTGCCGCTGAGACGTAGTGGGGAATAATTGTGGAGCTGTGGAGATATCCAGACCTACAAACGGTTTTCTACAGACTTAATTAAAACAAACTAAATCATTTGTATATATTTACGATGAAAATGAGAATAATAAGGCAAACAACGATCCCTGCGTTGGAAATCTTCCCCAGGGAATGATGCAAGGCCAGGCAAGAATATCCTTCCGTACATTTATTTCTTATAAACAAAGTACAATTTAGCAGGTTTCCTATAGTGCCCGTTAGCCTTTGCTATGGCACGCTGGTTTCACCCTGTGCTTTCCCTGGTGAAAAACATGTGCCTATACAGGTGGTCGAATCCCAACACCACCTGCCTCCAAGATATAACAATCACCAAAACCTGCCTTCAACTAGGGGTGGCGATATTGAAAAATATATTATCACGATATTTTCAAGCAGTATCACGATAGACGATATATATCACGATATTTTTTCATGTCGGTTATTATGGTTATTTTTCAAGTTACTTAACAGAACAAGCACCTACAGGTAACAGAAACTAAAACAAAAAGGAAGCAACGGACCAAAATAGCATTTCAAGCTGGTTTTATTTCTGAAATGAATCCCTGAATGACAATTCAACATTCTGATATGGCTTCAAGGCAGTTCTTCTCAGTATAAAACATGAACTTTCTGAGGTAGCACTAGCAGTGAACATCAATACACATGAAAATGGAGGGTAAAACATAACTAAGTAAAACATAAAACATCAATGAGGAAAAGTCAGTGCCAAACAATTAAAATGTAACTTTAGACTTGAAGTGCAATAAAAGACTTTAGCATAACTGAAGGGAAAGTTTATTATTTTTTCAAGTTTTTTTTTTTTTTTTTTTTTTAAATCACGATAGATACGATATCTCTGAAAAAGCATATCGTGGAGACCTAATATCATCACGACGATATATATATCGTCATATCGCCCACCCCTACCTTCAACATAAAAGAAGGATTACCAACTCTTTCAAAAAACTAAAATCTAGCATTTATGATCAGATCAATCCTATTCCTGGCCCTGAAACCGTAGATCGAAAAGACGTAATAAATGTCATAACATTAAGACAACAATATTCAAGGTGTTTTCAATAACATATCCGTATGTATTTATTTCTCAAAGTTATGTGTTTGTGTCCTCAAACTTTAATAATTTTAACATTGGCTTTGATCAATTTAGGCAAATTATGTCATATATGATAAATGAGAGGTTTTTATTATTTCCACATATTTCTTTCCGTTCTTCCTTCCTCCCGTTTTGTGCGTACGCATGGGTCAGAGTGTGCGTGGAGGACCGCACATTTTCCCGTCAAGTTAGTTTTGTATAAATCGCAAACATTGCTTAGAAACCGGCTCATCTTTTGAGCGTACCGCCGTTTATAAATGAGGCCACTATCTGGGACAGTATGGAGGGACCATGGGTCAAGTTTTTATATTTAAGATAATAATAATAATAAATCATGGTTTTTATTTTAGCGTTTTTCAAAAAAACAAAAACGTTGAAATAACGATTGACTTCAAGACTAGCGAAACCGAGAAGTGCCAACTCATTCCTGCACAACTCCATTGGTGTAATAAATGATTTCTAAACACCCTGGATTGTCTAAAGATGATCAGCTGTTCCACCCTGCGTGACAGATACGGAGCAGATTAAATCAGGAGGCAGGAGGAAACAACTATCCTTTATCAATCAAACAAACCCACTGACACTTAGCTCACCAATAAAAAAAGGAATTCCGTTGTTTTCATTACGGAACATGTTAAACATGTTTTAACATGTTTAACAGTACAAACAACAAACAGCATGTCATCACAACGACGTGGCCTTGAAGTGAAGTTGGTAATGGCCGGCTGTGCTGCGTCTTTCTCTGTAACCTCTTTGGCTTCGCACTCAAATGCGAACGCATTGTTGAGGTTGAGCTGTGATAGACCAACGTCTTTTCGCAGAGCTTTGCATTTAACTTCCTTTGGACTTGTAAGTTCGAAGTAGTTCCCACGAGAGGAACTCTTTTTACCTGCCGCTTTTGTTTCATCTTTAGTTTGCATTGTGAGGGAGAGGGGGGGGTGGGGGTGGGGGTGGGGTCGGTGTTGTAGCGTGCTTTGCAGCAGCAGTCTGCTCTGCACGCAGGCTTCCTCCAAGTTTACAGTAAAAACAAACTGGTGGGTGGACCAATGGCCATTTACAATTATTAATACTATTACTATTATTAGCATATATATATATATATATTTTGGTTGAAACTAAGCCAGAACAAAAAAAAAAAACATAATAATAAAAAAAAAAAAAATCTATTTTTAAAATAATATTCGATTATGGAGACTGTAGCGAATATTCGAATAATCGCTGGCATCCCTAATTAATAAGTCTGAATTTAAAACACTACTTTGTATTATTGGTGTAATAAATGATTTCTAAACACCCTGGATTGTCTAAAGATGATCAGCTGTTCCACCCTGTGTGACAGATACGGAGCAGATGAAATGCCATCAGTTGTAGGCGTGTGATGGGTTGTGTGAAGAGACACGCAAGTCAACATTTTGCTTTGTCTGGCAAAAAACAGCTTTAGAAAAAGAACAAACGCCGTCAAAATGAGTTTGACCTGCTTTGCTCCCCGCGGGGGGGCGGCTGCCTTGGAGCAGGAGGCGATGAGTGCAGAAAGACTGAGAACGAGATTACATTGGATTCCAGTAAATGAAGGGCTTGTAACACTCTGGTAATTAAAATAATGCTGGAGGTCATTAGCACACGAGGAGCCTCCCGTATAGAGCAGCATTATTATAACACCTCGGGGGATAACCGTTAGAGACCCCGGATAAAGAGGCTGAACGTGGCTTTGTTGTGGCATTAGAGTCACAACGGGCGGTAACATAAAAACCTTAGTTCGTTATTTATTGAAAAGTGTAATGGCATCATGTGGTTTTAGAAAGGGATATAAACACACAGAGGTTTTAAGCGTCTCAATTTGCGTTGTTCTTGCGTTTGCTGTTTTGAGTGAATAAGGGCATAATGGAAGTTACAAACACAGCACTGTACTAATTACAGATAAACATGTCTTCGATATTTAATTTTATTTAAATGTACCTCTACACTGGTGTCAAGAAACATACATTTACTAAGAAGAATATCCCAATATATCATGAACTATGTCTACCGTCTTTGTCCAAACTCTAAAGACGTTGTGTTGAATCAAGAGCTGCGAATATTCGATTCATTTCAAACCGTATTGATCATTTTCCTTTACATGCTTGAGAAATGTTTACTTAATACATCCCAATTTCTTTACTCCTGTTTGAAAGTAAACTGATTAGCTTTGAGTTGTGGAATTAAAGACATTTGAGGACATCATGTTGGGATTTGGGAAAAACAAAAATAATTTTGTATAAATAAAAATCACCAGGCAAGCAAAGTGTTTCTTAAAGCGCGAGTTTAATCTGTATAGTTTTGCAAATAATCCACAATGCACTGCTTCACTGCAGCTTCAAATCCACCAACTCTCAAACACAGGTAATTCTCAAACTTCACAAGATGTCATCTTACATTAAATGTCACTTGTTAGACGCTTTTATCCAAAGCTAAATTAAGTGTCTTGCCCAGGGACACAACGACATGCTGACTGCAATGGGGCTGGAACCAGTGCTCCAATGGGGCTGGAACCAGTGCTCAAATGGGGCTGGAACCAGTGCTCAAATGGGGATGGAACCAGTGCTCCCATGGGGATGGAACCAGTTCCCCAATGTGCTCCAATGGGGATAGAACCAGTGCTCCAATGGGGATGGAACCAGTGCTCAAATGGGGATGACACCAGTGCTCCAATGAGGATGGAACCAGTTCCCCAATGTGCTCCAATGGGGATAGAACCAGTGCTCCAATGGGGATGGAACCAGTGCTCCAATGGGGATGGAACCAGTGCTCCAATGGGGATTGGAACCAGTGCTCCAATGTGCTCCAATGGGGATGGAACCAGTGCTCCAATGTGCTCCAATGGGGATGGAACCAGTGCTCCAAGTGCTCCAATGGGGCTGGAACCAGTGCTCAATGGGGCTGGAACCAGTGCTCCAATGGGGATGGAACCAGTGCTCCAATAGGGCTGGAACCAGTGCTCCAATGGGGATGGATTGGACCAGTGCTCCAAAGGGCTGGAACCAGTGCTCCAATGGGGATGGAACCAGTGCTCCAATGGGGATGGAACCAGTGCTCCAATAGGGATGGAACCAGTGCTCCAATGGGGCTGGAACCAGTGCTCCAATGGGGATGGAACCAGTGTTGTAACGCCTGAAGAAAATATGGAAACAAATCTGAAGCCACCGGGCAAACTATCTGGGTTCTCCTCTATAACCAGGGAGGGTGATAATTGATAAGGAAGGATAGCCTCTTGTTTGTCCTCTCAACACCAATCTGACCCGGGGGAGGAAGCTCTTACGTCACGAGGTTGTTTGTCTCGGCTTGAATACTCGGAGCAGTTTATTTTGGCAAAACCCACTATTGACTCGTGCTTTAAAAAAAGAAAAAATCAGTAGTGCTCAACAGATGTGAGAGCTTAGGCAAATGTGTGCATTTAGGAACAACTGCTATAGGGTGAGGAATGATCTGATGCCAACGTGAGGATCGCCAGCTGTTGTTGGAGAGATGAACCCCCCAAACACGAGAGGAACCAAATGCAAAGTCAGTGGAAGCGTCGATGCATTGCCTCCTATGTTATGTCAATGAATAGGGCTGCACAGTTCATCAATATGGTAGGAACATCGAGATATGGACTAGCTAGTATCCAGATTGCAGTAAAAACTATTTTTGGTAAAGGTAAAATATGTAAAAATATCTGAATGAAGTATCTGCAGAGAAGTCCCCCGGCCTTCAAACAGTATTCTACAGATGCAAACCAAATTAAGAACAGAATCTCCCGAAAATATCCAAATTAATTGCAATATTGGTCAAAAATAATCGCAATTACTTATTTTTCCAAAGTGTGCAGCCCTAAAAGAGGAATATTGGTCACTATGGCGCTAGTAGTCGTGTATTTATCATGTAATGAGAAGGAATATTTCCCCATGAAACATATAATTATTTCCTTTTTCAATGAAAATTTGAATAATTATTCAAAGACAATCAACCCTACCACTTCCGTAAATAATATCAGTCAAAATATCTCTAAATTTGTAATTTTTACTTCACAAAATGTTTTGCCCAAACTTGAATATTTAATAAACTCTGGACTTGAGAGATGGGTAGCGTGTCTGCAAGCGTGAAAGTAACTGCAAAAAAGTGTTTTAAATACATGTGTGAAAATGCATGGGTTTGGGAAGTAGCAAGCATATGATTGGACTAAGAGGAGTTGGATTAGACTGCAGGTGTTTTAAAAATGTTAATTGCTACTCAAATGGTATTTGGGTTCAACATGTAAGAAGTAGAAAGTACAGGTATTTGTGTTCAACATGTAAGAAGTAGAAAGTACAGGTATTTGAGTTCAACATGTAAGAAGTAGAAAGTACAGGTACTTGAGTTCAACATGTGAGAAGTAGAAAGTACAGGTATTTGTGTTCAAATGTAAGAAGTAGAAAGTACAGGTATTTGAGTTCAACATGTAAGAAGTAGAAAGTACAGGTATTTGTGTTCAACATGTAAGAAGTAGAAAGTACAGGTATTTGGTTCAACATGTAAGAAGTAGAAAGTACAGGTATTTGTGTTCAACATGTAAGAAGTAGAAAGTACAGGTATTTGGGTTCAACATGTAAGAAGTAGAAAGTACAGGTATTTGTGTTCAACATGTAAGAAGTAGAAAGTACAGGTATTTGTGTTCAACATGTAGAAGTAGAAAGTACAGGTATTTGGGTTCAACATGTAGAAGTAGAAAGTACAGGTATTTGTGTTCAACATGTAAGAAGTAGAAAGTACAGGTATTTGTGTTCAACATGTAAGAAGTAGAAAGTACAGGTATTTGAGTTCAACATGTAAGAAGTAGAAAGTACAGGTATTTGAGTTCAACATGTGAGAAGTAGAAAGTACAGGTATTTGTGTTCAACATGTGAGAAGTAGAAAGTACAGGTATTTGTGTTCAACTTGTAAGAAGTAGAAAGTACAGGTATTTGGGTTCAACATGTAAGAAGTAGAAAGTACAGGTATTTGTGTTCAACTTGTAAGAAGTAGAAAGTACAGGTATTTGTGTTCAACTTGTAAGAAGTAGAAAGTACAGGTATTGGGTTCAACATGTAAGAAGTAGAAAGTACAGGTATTTGTGTTCAACTTGTAAGAAGTAGAAAGTACAGGTATTTGTGTTCAACTTGTAAGAAGTAGAAAGTACAGGTATTTGGGTTCAACATGTAAGAAGTAGAAAGTACAGGTATTTGGGTTCAACATGTAAGAAGTAGAAAGTACAGGTATTTGTGTTCAACTTGTAAGAAGTAGAAAGTACAGGTATTTGGGTTCAAAATGTAAGATATAGATACATCAGACGGGAGGGGCGCGTGCTCCACTAGCACCCCTCCGTCAAGGCTCGTCGGCAGTACACTTTCCGTCACAGGAACACGCTTTGGCTGCGGCGAAAAGAATCCACCAGACTCCTTTGCTCCTCCAACAGAGGGACGCCTTGTCCTTTTTCCTTTTCGTCATTTCAAGCGATAAAAAACTCGATCTTCTCGCCCTCGGCTCGAGTTCCAGGGCGTTCGAGCTGAATAAGGGCGTCAAATGACGGCAAGACGCCCCCCTGGCGGAAACGCTGGGAGGGAGTGATTGTGGAGGTGAGAAGGAGAGAAATCTAATTACAGCTCTCTGACTCAACACTACCGAGAGGAAGAACGAGGCAAGAGAGAAGAGTAGGACGGAGGAGAAGAAGACAGAGGAACACTTTGAAGAATCACGCTCCTTGTGATCAGCTTAGGAAAACTCCTCAGGGGAAAATTAAATAAATGAGGGCATCTCTCTTTCTCCAAGCGAGCGTTTCTGTGGACCGTCCTCCGTCTGTGGCGGCTGGCTCGCTAAATGCCTTTCTATGAGAGCCCATCAATCCACTGAGAGAAGAAAGAAGTTTCCTTTTCATTTCCCATGATGCACTGCGTTCCCATTAGATGCATCATCCAACATGCATCTGTTGTCCCACGAGATGTCCTCTCTTCCTCCTCGTCTCTTTGTGCTTTTAAGATGTCAAAATAATGGGAAGACGTCCAGAAAGTAGAGAACGAGAGGTTGTTCAGTGACATCAACTTGCATTTGAAAAGATTTAGATCATTTTTTGGTTTTGTGACTTTAAATGGAAATTAAAACATAGAGGACATTGAGTTTGTGTGCGTAAAGGCTGTAGAATATGGAAAAAAACTAGTTATTGTGATATTTTTTTACTCTCTATTCAAATCAAAATGTATTTATAAAAGCACATTTAAAAGCGATTTTTGGTCGGGCCAAAGTGCTGTACATGTCTTTTATTGTGATGTAGTATTTATTACAATACATTACAACAGATATATAAAAAACACAGATATTGCAATTGTGATATGACTCACTCAAATTTCTCGTAGGCATTCAAAAATATAATAAAACTTAGGGCTGCTCGATTATGGCAAAAATCATAATCTCGATTATTTGGGTCAATAATTGTAAATGCGATTATTCATTGACTTTGAAAACATCCATTTATTGGAGGAAAAAAAATGTGAACAGTATGTTTTTAACAGTTGATTACCCTGAACTTTAAGAATAGCCCGCAGCTTTTAGATGCGCAGCTCCTCTGTCTTGGAATAGTCTGCAAATTAAATGGAAACTTAACAATCTGGTGCCACTAAATGTTTTTAAAGCTCGGTTGGATGCTAGTCAATCAGAAGCTATTGGTACCTGCTCATGTGGATAATTTTGTAAATGATGCTGTATGATGTCCTTTTGTTGTTCTATTTATGTTTTTATGTTTCATGTGGAACTACTTGAGCAGGTCTCCCTTGGAAAAGAGATCAATGATCTCAATGGGATTTTATCTGTATAAATAAAGGTAAAAAAATAAATAATAATAATAATAATTCAACTGAAAAACAAACAAAAAAAATATATATATATAAAAAAAAAAAAGTAATAATATAAATAAAAAGATAATAATCGTTTTACGTTGTTTTCGTAATCGTTGCAAGCCATAATCGTAATCGCGATTAAAATACGATTAATTGAATAACCCTAATAAAACTAGAAAGTTATTGTACTGGAAATATTGACGGTGTGAGTGACTGGCCAGCGTTAAATAGGTATCGAGAGCAGTGGCTGTCTTAATGCTTGTCTTTTATTTTGAAATACATGTGCTTTCTGTAAGGAAACAGAAACCCAGTAAACTTTCCCACACTCTATCGGGCTTATATTTTGAAGGGGTGTGGGTATGGTGAGAGAGGAAGTGAAGCGGTCATGGTCTGATTCTCTTTTAAGAATATCTGCGCCAATTTGTTTAGTCGGTGTGTTTTAAGAGGTTTGTCGGGTAGGATATCTCTGCAGCTGCACAATACTTAGTCAACATTTATTTAGCCTTCAAACTCAAATGTTCTGCTCAATATTATGCAATTTCTACATCATGTAGATCAACATGTGTCCCCTCTTCTTCACGTCTCTTCTACATCAACATGTGTCCCCTCTTCTTCATGTCTCTTCTACATCAAACATGTGTCCCCTCTTCTTCACGTCTCTTCTACATCAACATGTGTCCCCTCTTCTTCACGTCTCTTCTACATCAACATGTGTCCCCTCTTCCTCATGTCTCTTCTACATCAACATGTGTCCCCTCTTCTTCACGTCTCTTCTACATCAACATGTGTCCCCTCTTCTCCATGTCTCTTCTACATCAAACATGTGTCCCCTCTTCTCCATGTCTCTTCTACATCAACATGTGTCCCCTCTTCTTCATGTCTCTTCTACATCAACATGTGTCCCCTCTTCTTCATGTCTCTTCTACATCAACATGTGTCCCCTCTTCTCCATGTCTCTTCTACATCAACATGTGTCCCCTCTTCTTCATGTCTCTTCTACATCAACATGTGTCCCCTCTTCTCATGTCTCTTCTACATCAACATGTGTCCCCTCTTCTTCATGTCTCTTCTACATCAACATGTGTCCCCTCTTCTTCATGTCTCTTCTACATCAACATGTGTCCCCTCTTCTTCATGTCTCTTCTACATCAACATGTGTCCCCTCTTCTTCATGTCTCTTCTACATCAACATGTGTCCCCTCTTCTTCATGTCTCTTCTACATCAACATGTGTCCCCTCTTCTTCGTGTGTCTTCTACATCAACATGTGTCCCCTCTTCTTCATGTCTCTTCTACATCAACATGTGTCCCCTCTTCTTCATGTGTCTTCTACATCAACATGTGTCCCCTCTTCTTCATGTGTCTTCTACATCAACATGTGTCCCCTCTTCTTCATGTTGTCTTCTACATCAACATGTGTCCCCTCTTCTTCATGTGTCTTCTACATCAACATGTGTCCCCTCTCAAATGATATGCATTTCCTCAGAGCCTGAACCCTCTGCACTCAACAGCTGGTCTGTGTGTGCAATGAGCTTTAACATCGAGCTATAAACCGAGAGGTTCTTTACGGGCATTATTTAGGAAAAAAATATCATGTGGCTTTACCAGAGACGGATACAAACACAAAGGATGGTCTGAATCTATATGAAGAGTGAAACTATATACTGTCCGTAGCTAAACGCAGAGTTAAAAATAATGTGTGTGCTATGCTGTTCCTTATAGAGGGGTGCAGGGATGAGTCTTAAACACTGAAAGAATCAGCATTTTAACCACTTCCTGTTTACTTGTCTGGAAGTTTTTCTGAACATGCTTTTGGTTGTCATCCTGAAATAGGGTCTGTGGTTAACACAAGCTGAAGAGATTTTTTGTTCTATGACATAATTGGATGTCAGTAATACGCCCACTGGTGAAATATAAAAACGGAGGTTGCTAACAAGTGTCTTAATGAGACGACTAAACGTCATCACGCCCAACATAGCCCTTAGCTTAGCGTGGTGACGTGAAGTCATGTGACCGGCTGTGTTCCTTATAGCCCAACATTAGTCCGCCTTTAGCTTAGCGGTGGTGACGTGAAGTCATGTGACCGTGCTGTAGTTCCTTTATAGCCCAACATTAGCCGCCTTTAGCTTAGCGGTGGTGACGTGAAGTCATGTGACCGTGCTGTAGTTCCTTTATAGCCCAACATTAGCCACCTTAGCTTAGCAGTGGTGACGTGAAGTCATGTGACCGTGCTGTAGTTCCTTTATAGCCAACATTAGTCGCCTTTAGCTTAGCGGTGGTGACGTGAAGTCATGTGACCGTGCTGTAGTTCCTTTATAGCCCAACATTAGCCGCCTTAGCTTAGCGGTGGTGACGTGAAGTCATGTGACCGTGCTGTAGTTCCTTTATAGCCCAACATTAGTCCACCTTTAGCTTAGCGGTGGTGACGTGAAGTCATGTGACCGTGCTGTAGTTCCTTTATAGCCCAACATTAGCCGCCTTTAGCTTAGCGGTGGTGACGTGAAGTCATGTGACCGTGCTGTAGTTCCTTTATAGCCCAACATTAGCCACCTTTAGCTTAGCGGTGGTGACGTGAAGTCATGTGACCGTGCTGTAGTTCCTTTATAGCCCAACATTAGCCGCCTCTAGCTTAGCGGTGGTGACCTGAAGTCATGTGACCGTGCTGTAGTTCCTTTATAGCCCAACATTAGCCGCCTTTAGCTTAGCGGTGGTGACGTGAAGTCATGTGACCGTGCTGTGGTTCCTTTATAGCCCAACATTAGCCTCCTTTAGCTTAGCGGTGGTGACGTGAAGTCATGTGACCGTGCTGTAGTTCCTTTATAGCCCAACATTAGCCGCCTCTAGCTTAGCGGTGGTGACCTGAAGTCATGTGACCGTGCTGTAGTTCCTTTATAGCCCAACATTAGCCGCCTTTAGCTTAGCGGTGGTGACGTGAAGTCATGTGACCGTGCTGTGGTTCCTTTACAGCCCAACATTAGCCTCCTTTAGCTTAGCGGTGGTGACGTGAAGTCATGTGACCGTGCTGTAGTTCCTTTATAGCTCAACATTAGCCTCCTTTAGCTTAGCGGTGGTGACCTGAAGTCATGTGACCGTGCTGTAGTTCCTTTATAGCCCAACATTAGCTTTTTACTTCAGAAATCATAAAGTGGTGTTAACATGTGGAGATTATCCTGCTGAACTAAACGTGTAAGTATCATAAACGTTTGTTTGACACAGAGATGATATTCTGCAGTAATCCAAGGGAAAAATACCATTGGATTGTTGTGGAGGGAACCAGGGAGATGCTACCTTCCTCCCTGCACCTCTCTATGGTTACTCTACTGCTGCGACTCTTTGCATAAGCTCTAAACAAACTGTCCCTGAGCACAATGTACTGCTCTAACAAGCTGTGAGCAATCAAGGCCTCAGATATCAATAGAGATTGTCGACTCAATGGAGCGAGTTTCAGCTTCAGCAGCATGCTTATTAAAGCATGCACAGCTGGGCAGCTATTAGACCTTATGAGCGGGAAGTCGCTTGGACAAATAACTGTCACAACATTGAAACAGGAGAAAGGCAGGAAGAGGTTCATGCAAACACACTCTCCTACATTACTAAGCTAAAGCAATATTTGCAGTTTCAACATCGCCTTCCATTGGCTTGGTGAACAGCAGCATGATGGGAGAAGAAAAGGGGTTTTTAGTAACTATTAATAATGAAAAACCTTTAGAAATACAGGTTGTGATTCCATTGGATTAGAACCAAATAGAAAATAAATATTACCAGTAAATATACACACAACAGTTACAAATATACATCTATCGCTATATTGATTGAGAACCAGGGATGTCCCGATCACCTTTTTTTGCCCCCGATCCGGTTCGATCATTTGATTTTGACAATCTGCCGATACCGATTTTTCCCGATCCGATCTTTATGCAATGCATTAAGAGAAAAAAAAGGTAACAGATAACGGCTGGTCATCCAATGCGATGAATTCAGCTATCTTGGCTGTTATTCTTTTGGCCTTTTCTCTGTTCTGGGGCCGTTTCTCTTTCCTTTTGAAAGACTCTGAAAGTGTCGGTTGTTTCAGTGCCGTTAGCCCGAGTGGCCGCTGTGTACTCGCCGTGTTGTTGTTGGTGTTTGTTTCTCAGGTAGCGTGTTAGATTGGTCGTGTTGAACGTAGCTCTGTTCTTTCCACCACGCGGAACCGCCGCCTTGCAAACATTGCATCTGGCTGTTACACTGCCTTCGCTTTCAATTTTATAATACTTCCAAACTCCTGACATTTTCTCCGTCCCGACTCCCGAGTCACCAGCTGAACGTAGCCTCTCGTTAGCTCGCTGCTACTATTAGCCACTGCGCCCACTCTGTTGCTTTGAGAGGAATAAGCAACCAGGTCTGAACACAAGCCCAAAGAAAGCAACACATACATGATGTTGTGTCATTTTAAACCAAAACTAAGTCCTCAGGATGACTTTAAGACGTGAACATGGTCATTTTTGGTTTGTAACATTATATAAAAAAAAAAAAAATGTATATAAAAAAAAAAAAAATCCCGATCCCCGATTTTTTTTCTCCCGATTCCGATCTTTTGAAAATCACGTGATCGGATCGGGACATCTCTATTGAGAACGCAATAGAAATATAGAGAAATGAAGTATGTTTACATTGATTGATAACCTACAACGAGCCGATGTTAGCAAAGCATTTACAGTTATATCACATTTAAATGCAAAAGGATGACAGAATTCTACTTTATCCTAAACGACTAATGTCTTAGTGTGTGTTTAAAGACTGCCTTAAAACCTATATTCCTTGTGGGCTATGTATCTTAAGGCTAGACCACGCAGCAAAGTCTTTAAAAAAGTTTTTCTTAGAATTAGACAAGAGAAAGAAGTGAGTCAGGGAAATGTACTTATCTAAGCTCCCTCTCCAGAGATCCAGCCCTTAATTAGAAAATAGTCTGCTCTTATGCTAATGTGAACAGAACACCAGTGAGATCCTCAAAGGCCCGCGGCAGTGTGAGGAAGGGTGCATCTCTGAAGACTGCACAATGAGCAACATCGCAGTAATTTATCGAGGCTTCAGATCCACAGTCAGCTGAACGGCTGCTTCACGCAGACGCCAGAGAAAGAAATCTGCTGCTGGCTCTCAGCGATCAGAAAGGAAAAATCAAATTGAGGGATTTAGATTTTAGGATTGGAGCTAATGACGGCTTACGAGTCTGTGGAGTGAGGTTTGGATTTTCAAGACATTTAAGGAGACGACTCTTCCTCTCCTCAGAGGTCAGAGAAGCACTAATAGGCCACGAGGGAAGCATTCATCTGGGTGAATGTGGGGGGGGGGGCAACAAAAGAAAGGGTTGAAAGTACTGGCTTTTTTGGGAGATAAACGAAGAGATGTTAGCCTTCGCAGTAGCGGGTGGGGGGAATAATCGATGCAGCATAGTCATCGCCATACTTTGCGCGGCGATATTGTATCGATGCACGGACGCCAAGTATCAATATTTTATGATATAAACTGTAGCATCCGTCCGAAAGATGGTCGTACACTTGACTGGTGACTTCTAATTTTATAGAAAACTCCAAAAACCAACGTAAGAGCTACACAAAGACACAACACAACAAATACATCTAAGCTACATCCATATGAGCATGACTTTACCATTAAACACGTGAACTTCAAATAGTTCGCAAACTTATAATACGGTATATAAACTAATTAAGACACAAACCACGTCACGTCAAGTCACGTGACTTGAATTTTGAATTGCGCTGTCTCTTATGGATACTATCTCTTAACGTCTCCCTGCCGACAGGGACACCCCCCCCCCTGACAGGGACACCCCCCCTCCTGACAGGGACACCCCCCCCTGACAGGGACACCCCCCCCTGGACTGACAGGGACACCCCTCCTGCATGGACACCTCTCCTGACATGGACACCCCCCCCCCCTGACAGGGACACCCCCCCTGACAGGGACACCCCCCCCGACAGGGACACCCCTCCTGACAGGGACACCCCTCCTGACAGGGACACCTCTCCTGACAGGGACACCCCCTCTGACAGGGACACCCCCCCTGACAGGGACACCCCCCCTGACAGGGACACCCCTCCTGGCACGGTCCTTGGAGGATTCGGTGGTGTTTTGTATTTTTCCGCCACAGAACGCGCTTTGCTGGCGGCGAAAATAATCCCACCAGACTCCTTTGCCCCTCCAACAGAGGGATGTCCTTTGTCCTTGTCCTTTTCGTCATTTCAAGCGATAACAACTCTCAATCTTCTCTCCGATTCTTTATTTTTTTTGGACGCCCTCGCTGAATAAGAGCGTCAAGTGACGGCAAGACGTCCCCCTGGCAGAAACGCTGGGTGTGACCCATGTGATTTGCAATACTATCGTACCGTGGCTCAAGTATCTTGACAGTATCGTGGGGAGCCTGGTGACTCCCACCCTTACTCTGCACACAAACCTTTAGAACTCGCGACAGGGAAGGGAAAACCCCAAAAAGCAGAATAGGGCCTCTTTAATTCACTTAGTGCGAGATATCAGATTCAGGTAAAATGTTGCCTCGCTGTGCAGCCTTCAAAGGGTTCAGGGTGAGGCGAAATCATTCCACTTTCAGTTATTTTGTCTCGTAGTGGGTGAGACTTGTGCTCTTGGCAAAGTGGATGCACACTGCAGAGTTTGCTGAGGAGACACAGGAAGCTGCTGGGTGTTGGAAGACACGTCAAACAGGATGTGAAAACACTCGGGCTGATGCATTAAGTGAAGCATGTGCAGACACGAGGACACACTCATGTTGGGAAAGACAACTTTACCTCCGATTCTCGACCGAATTTGAGCAGGAGGGTGGTGTGTTTCTCTTAAATAACTCTTTGTTTCGGGAAGATATGAGTCTTATTCGGTTTAAAGCAAAAAAGCTAAGTCACTGAACATACTCCGGAAAAATGATATGTTCGAGTGTGAAATATCTGTAGGGAGAAAACCAGAAATGTGCAATATTTTTTTGTACAGTGTTGCACATATAGAAATTGAGACATGGACTAGTGCAATATCCAAATCGCTGCAAGCAAAGTATTTATAAGAGGGTACACATGTGTTAAAATCATAAAGTATCCATTAAACTATGGAAAAGTATTTTGAAGATTCAGGAAAACATATTTGTTTGGTACAAATAATTTAAAATAAATACATCTATATTATTATTTTCATGGACAATGACAATTATCATCCCTCACATTTCCTGATATCAGTCAAGATAATTGGTATTTATGATGATTATTAATAGCTAAAATCATGCATCCCAATAGTTTATAAACTTTTATCCTTCTGTCACATTTGAGTGGTATCTGGACAATGCAAACCTCTTTATGAAGTCTCAGTGTTTGTTTTATTTAGTTGTTGCACTCTCAGTGACTAAATATCAGCGATGGCAAAAGTACACACATCCTTTACTCAAGTAGAAGTACAGATAGTCGTGTTTAAAAATACTCTGGTAAAAGTAGAAGTACTGACTAAACTTCTTTACTCAAGTGAAAGTAAAGAGGCTTTGAAATGTACTTCAGTAAAAAGTACCTATAGCTAGCAGCTGCTTTAAAGAGTACCTGACCTCCCTTTATATCAATAGAACAATAATGTCATTGTTAGCTAATGAATGTTTCCATGGTGACCAACGGCAACATGTGAGAAGTAGAAAGTACAGTATTGAGTTAACATGTAAGTAGAAGTACAGGTATTTGAGTTCAACATGTAAGAAGTAGAAAGTACAGGTATTTGAGTTCAACATGTAAGAAGTAGAAAGTACAGGTATTTGAGTTCAACATGTAAGAAGTAGAAAGTACAGGTATTTGTGTTCAACATGTGAGAAGTAGAAAGTACAGGTATTTGAGTTCAACATGTAAGAAGTAGAAAGTACAGGTATTTGAGTTCAACATGTGAGAAGTAGAAAGTACAGGTATTTGTGTTCAACATGTGAGAAGTAGAAAGTACAGGTATTTGAGTTCAACATGTAAGAAGTAGAAAGTACAGGTATTTGAGTTCAACATGTGAGAAGTAGAAAGTACAGGTATTTGGGTTCAACATGTGAGAAGTAGAAAGTACAGGTATTTGAGTTCAACATGTGAGAAGTAGAAAGTACAGGTATTTGAGTTCAACATGTAAGAAGTAGAAAGTACAGGTATTTGAGTTCAACATGTAAGAAGTAGAAAGTACAGGTATTTGAGTTCAACATGTAAGAAGTAGAAAGTACAGGTATTTGTGTTCAACATGTAAGAAGTAGAAAGTACAGGTATTTGAGTTCAACATGTGAGAAGTAGAAAGTACAGGTATTTGAGTTCAACATGTGAGAAGTAGAAAGTACAGGTATTTGAGTTCAACATGTGAGAAGTAGAAAGTACAGGTATTTGTGTTCAACATGTAAGAAGTAGAAAGTACAGGTATTTGAGTTCAGCATGTAAGAAGTAGAAAGTACAGGTATTTGAGTTCAACATGTAAGAAGTAGAAAGTACAGGTATTTGTGTTCAACATGAGAAGTAGAAAGTACAGGTATTTGTGTTCAACATGTAAGAAGTAGAAAGTACAGGTATTTGTGTTCAACATGTGAGAAGTAGAAAGTACAGGTATTTGAGTTCAACATGTGAGAAGTAGAAAGTACAGGTATTTGTGTTCAACATGTAAGAAGTAGAAAGTACAGGTATTTGGGTTCAACATGTAAGAAGTAGAAAGTACAGGTATTTGGGTTCAACATGTAAGAAGTAGAAAGTACAGGTATTTGAGTTCAACATGTAAGAAGTAGAAAGTACAGGTATTTGAGTTCAACATGTAAGAAGTAGAAAGTACAGGTATTTGAGTTCAACATGAGAGAAGTAGAAAGTACAGGTATTTGAGTTCAACATGTAAGAAGTAGAAAGTACAGGTATTTGTGTTCAACATGTAAGAAGTAGAAAGTACAGGTATTTGTGTTCAACATGTAAGAAGTAGAAAGTACAGGTATTTGGGTTCAACATGTAAGAAGTAGAAAGTACAGGTATTTGAGTTCAACATGTAAGAAGTCAAAGTAAAAAAAGTAGTGGAGTAAAGTACTGATACCAGAAAGTACAGTAAAGAAGTATTTGTACTCCGCTCCTTCCCACCTCTGCTAAATATTACATTTAACAGTATAATAAAGATGTACATGTTCTCTTTGTGAGCCGACATTAGGCTACGAGCGTCTTAATGTTCCTCAAAGGCCTCGGCTCCATCGGTAATCTATCGGCAGAGCTCTCATTCGACTCCTGGGTTGGCTTTAAATTGGCGTTTGATGGCGTAGTGTTTCATTAGTGGCCGCTCTGCAGGATCCACAGCCGCACGGCTCACACAGACGTCTCATAACGAACGATCTGAAAGGCGGATCTGGGAGTTCAAAGACCTGATGATAGGAGCTAATTCTGTCCGCCAGCAGGGCTGTTAATCTTTATTTATTTAAGGAGGAAATGAGAACAAGTGCACAGTGCTCAGGGCAATGGCCACACTCTGCTAAGGCCTCCGTAGCTTCCCTCTAGATCTGACACAGAAAATGACTCGGCGTAGCATTTTAAAAAAACAGATGATTTCACTATTCCTAATTGGACATTTTACTCCAACTTCTTAGGTTTAAAATATGTGTATTATAATTAATTGTATTACATATTTGTCTTTTTAACGTTTATGTAAACAAATTATTAGATTTCTTATGATTGTATATATATTTTCAATGATTAATTGTTGTTAATTATTGCACATGTATGCCTTCTTATACACATTCATAGAAATGTCGATATTATTCCGACAAAGCCTAATTGCTCACAGGATAAATATAGTATTCTGATCATTTCGATATAAAACTGTGGGAGTTTACCACCGACTGTAGATGTGGCGGGATGATACGTCCTTACACGTGACGTGCTTCTATGTTTTTGAGAAGGGAAACTGCGGTGATGCCTCATCAGATGCCTTTCTGTTGAAACGCTGCAGCAAAAGGTCAAGCGAAACAAAGTTCTCCTGCGTCTCCAGCAATGGATTTCTCACTTCTATAAATGACCTCAATCAGAATACCTTCATTAGTCCCACAGAGACCATTTACAGTCGTGATCTCCCAAGGACAATATTACTAGTAAGGACGTCAAAGTGATTATAACTGTTTTCCACCTCAAGAGGACACTGAGTAGGTCAAGTGGTGATACTAAAGCTTTAACTGTCAAATAAACAATGGCAACAGTTTAGATTTGACAACGAAAATAGTCTAAAACACCTCCATGAATACATCATACAATATACTTAAATACTGTGATGATATATAAATATGGATTCAACGTCTAAAGTGAATGTTCTGATGTTACGCGCCAGTGAGAGAATGCACAAAAAACCCTCCAAATCTTACAGCTAGATTTAGAAAAAGATCTCTTTCTCATGAGTGGTGACTTCCCCTTTCTGTCTATGCATGATGGGAGATATCAGTGAAACTCAACTCGTCTGCATTATGCAAATGCTCACGGGCCCACTCCCTGCACATGTGTACTGCAAGATGTTTTACATACAAATACACGCTTCAGTGCTTTAAAATCTTATTTCTGTATCCACTAAAGTAAGACTCAAAACAACAAATCCGGCACCATGTTCAGATTACTGGGAAGCAGTTTAACTAGAAACTGTGTGAAAAGATAACACAGGGTGGTGGTTAAAACAGCGTGCCAGTAACTGATAAAGAGAAACAAGCACAATATGTACAGGAAAGCACAGACACCTCGACGTGAGAGTAGATAGCTTATAAGAAAATACAGAGTGGTGTAGGAACTGGTCCTAAAACTCATATATGAAGTCATGTGACCGTGCTGTCAGTTCCTTTATAGCCCAACATTAGCCTCCTTTAGCTTAGCGGTGGTGACGTGAAGTCATGTGACCGTGCTGTAGTTCCTTTATAGCCCAACATTAGCCACCTTTAGCTTAGCGGTCGTGACGTGAAGTCATGTGACCGTGCTGTTAGTTCCTTTATAGCCCAACATTAGCCACCTTTAGCTTAGCGGTCGTGACGTGAAGTCATGTGACCGTGCTGTAGTTCCTTTATAGCCCAACATTAACCGCCTTTAGCTTAGCGGTGGTGACGTGAAGTCATGTGACCGTGCTGTAGTTCCTTTATAGCCCACATTAGCCGCCTTTAGCTTAGCGGTGGTGACGTGAAGTCATGTGACCGTGCTGTAATTCCTTTATAGCCCAACATTAGCTGCCTTTAGCTTAGCGGTGGTGACCTGAAGTCATGTGACCGTGCTGTAGTTCCTTTATAGCCCAACATTAGCCGCCTTTAGCTTAGCGGTGGTGACCTGAAGTCATGTGACCGTGCTGTAGTTCCTTTATAGCCTCCTTTAGTTAGCGGTGGTGACGTGAAGTCATGTGACCGGCTGTCGTCCTTATAGCCAACATTAGCGCCTTAGCTTAGCGGTGGTACGTGAAGTCATGTGACCGTGCTGTCGTTCCTTTATAGCCCAACATTAGCCGCCTTTAGGCTTAGCGGTGGTGACGTGAAGTCATTGTGACCGTGCTGTTAGTTCCTTTATAGGCCAACATTAGCCACCTTTAGCTTAGCGGTGGTGACGTGAAGTCATGTGACCGTATTGTAGTTCCTTTATAGCCCAACCATTAGCCACCTTTAGCTTAGCGGTGGTGACCTGAAGTCATGTGACCGTGCTGTAGTTCCTTTATAGCCCAACATTAGCCACCTTTAGCTTAGCGGTGGTGACCTGAAGTCATGTGACCGTGCTGTAGTTCTTTACAGCCCAACGTTAGCTTTTTACTTCAGAAATCATTAAAGTGGTGTTAATATGTGGAGATTATTCTGCTGAACTAAACGTTGTAAGTATCATGAATGTTTGTTTGACACAGAGATTATTTTTGGGAAAATTCCATTGGATTTAGTCGAGGGAACCTTTGCGAACTTCATTAATTCAACTGATATTTTAGAGAATAAAACGTTGGAGAATGACTCAGGGCTGCGAATCAGAGGGGATTCTTGTCCAGCATGAGTCACAGTGACACTCTCCACCTGACAGCTGTGACAACTGATTACTAAATATATTGGGAGGAGTTGGACAATGTGGGCTTCATTGAATCTAATAAATGCTATTTGTGTACCTTTATCAAAGCGTGTGTTGTAACGCAGTTATATTGATGAGTGAAGAAGAGCTGAAGAAAGTAATCACACAAGAAGTTAAAGTAAGAATTGACAATAAAAGAATATTAAATAACGTCCTATTTGAAATCACTCCCATTCGTGGTTATGTTAAGTGATAGAAGTCAGCATGTGCACATTTCAGGACGATTAAAGAGTTCGACAGGATTTCATGTCCCCAAACCAACCTCTTGATCCATCTTTGGCAGACCATTGGATACATGGTTATACAACAGGTCTTACATTTAAGCTATTGAAACGAGGTGGAAACTGCTGTGTGGAGTTCAGCCAGAGATGGAGCTGCCTAATATTTGGGCTTCATTTGAGTGAGAGACACTCAAACCGTCATTAAATATAGGTCCGATGCCAATAGCACCTGTAAAGGCCCAGACACACGAAGCTGACACCAAAGAACACGTCCCGACGAAACACGGCTGTTGTGTTGCCTCAGGTCTCTGCGTCTTGGCCAACAGGAACACACCGCAAAGACTTCAGCCGACGGCCAAGTAGCAATACCTCTCCCTACCAGCAGGCGGCGGGTAGTGTGTATTCGTCATTCAAAAGAGGCAACCGGAAGACAGACTGCGTGATAAATACAAACAATAGCGTGTGCGTTCCATTTTCACTCTCGTCCATCGAAAACTTGTGTAGTGCGGTCCTGGCTGTATCAGCCCTCGGACGGTTGCTTGTGGAAGCAGATAGATGAAAATGAAAAATAATATCCGTCTGTGTGTGCCTTCTTAATTGTTTGTTTGCGTACCTCGCTTCTCACGGAGTGATTCGCTATGCTGAACAGCCAATCGGAGTGATTTATTTTGCCTGACACCTTCCACCGCCGATTCAACTTGGCGGTGGATATATAATATAATATAATATTTTTTATTTCTTCTTGTGTGTCAGTCATCCACACCAATCAGAAGTGCTGTGCTCCACATGTACCAGCCATTGTTAACCAATCAGAAGTGGCCCATGATAGAAGGTGATAGACAGATTGATCCAATCACTTGAAATACTTTTCCAGATGGCTTCCAATGGAGCTTTAGATGCTTTGGTGAACCGTCTGAGTCAGGTTAGTAATGCTCCATCACGTGTTTCTATTACAGGGTGAGTCTGAAATTGAAGCTTGACTTTAAAGCAACCCAACGGAAGTTTCATGTAAGTTTAGTTCTTTCCCTCGTAGCTCGGGCTGCGGGGTGCTAGAGACGGGTGCACGTTGATACGACCTTCCTAGCCGGAGATATGGCCGCATTTTACAATAAACTTCCGTTGGGTCGCTTAAAAAGAAATATCGCAAATCCAATCGCAATATCTGTCAGAAAAAAATCACAATTCGATTATTTCCCCAAATCGTGCAGCCCTACTTGGCACGGCCGAAAAGACACGACGGTGCGGGACACACCAATCTGAGTAGGGCGACAGGACGCTCATCCACAGCCCGACATCTATCGACGGCCGAAATCGTCCGGGCCTTTAGATGTCTACAGTTGCACAGGCTTCATTTCAACTATGTACGCTCAATATAATGTTAACAATAAAAGAAAGCAAAAGTTGTTTATAAAAATAATATAAAATAAATTGTAATTGGGTTTTGTGAGAGTAAAATATATAGAAATATTTCTTAAACAAAAAAAATGCTAAGATAACAATACATACAAATGTTCAATAAAAAGATTAAAATTACATTAAACTAAGTATATAAAATAGGAAGAGACATTAAAAATGTTCAATAGAAAGATTATCATAAAATAGAAATAGCTATAAAAGCACAAGTTAAAGTTTAAATAAACAAATGTAAAAGTAAAAATGTATGATTAGTACAGCAATGACACATATGTAGAATTATTGTTGTCTATGTACTAGTGTAAATAAAGATATGAATGCTGAATTGCACACGTTGAGAAGTTTTTTTAAGCTTCTTCTTGCCTCTGTTGAACATGAACAGAGACTATCTGAAAATATTGAAAAAAGAGAATATATATATATATTATTGTTATATTTTTTTGTTTCTGACATGTTCAATAAATTGACTAAACTAAAGGCTGCTGATGGCGACGTTAGTCCAGTGATATTGAGAGTGAATAAAAGCGGGAGTAAATAAAGACTCAACAGATGCAGCCGCCGTCTCCCAGTGACACCGAGACGGGGGAGGAGCTAAAGGATGCTACATGCAAACAGCGCTTTAACACGGACCTACTTTCTCATGAGAGGAGCCTTTGTGCTGCGAGCAGAGCTGCTTAGTATTAGTATCAGCAGACTGATAGCTCTGCAGATGAAGAAAAGGAGCCACTATGAACACACTGCACCTCAGGAGAGCTTCTGTTCGATGCTGCACTGTATGCTGTAGCCTCCGGTGAAGTTACACGTTATGTAACCGTCCTCAATAAACAAAACACGCTCTGGTTATCTTAGCATGTGTCTTTATGAGTGGTAGTTTCAATAGAGGGAGCGGCGTACTGTATGTTATTGTACAATACTTTTATTTGATCTCTATTTTTGGATGGATCACCTGTCACAAAACCAAATTTCCTCCCGGGGGTAATTTAATATTCTGATATGTAACCAAACGAGCAAGGGAGGCGTGTGGCGCAGTGGCCTAGTGCGTTGGTGTTCCGATCAGGGGGTTCAAACCCCACTGCAGTCAGCATGTCGCCCAAATTGCTCCTGTGGGGATTGTCCACAGTATGTTAGTCGCTTTGAATAAAAGCGTCCAACAAGTGACATGTCAGAACAGAAGCAAAGTGAGATACTAAAGACTCATCTCCAGGACATTAGCACCAAAAAGAGTTTCACACCCTCAAAAGGTGGCGTTCACACTTCACACACAGCTAAAACCAGGCTAGCCAAAGGCATACTCAATGATATTGGTAGGTTATTTTATTATTAATATTTGTTTGTTTACATACTGTATATGTGATGGATTATATGCAGCGAGGAGGTCAATATTGTACCTCTCGTTGCACAGTATCCCTTACTTAACAATCTCGGAAATGTCCAAATCAACCAATCATATTTCCTTCACATAAACATTATCTTTTTTAAGAGGCATACGATAAGTACTAGGGATGCATATCGTTGACTTTTTTACGATACCACTGAACGATACTCAACCGATACATATCGTGATACTTTGAAAATGTATCATCCCACAATTACTCCCATGACGCGCTTTACGATATAGTTCACAAGTCAAATGAATATTAAATTAAATTGTGGGACTTCTTGGACCTTTCAGTACTGAACAAACAATGAAAGATACATAAGAAATATGAAGAAAACCGATTATGGAATATCTTTTATAACACATCAGGCGTGCCGCGTGAATAGCACATCTCGTCGATGCAAACAGACCGTTATAGCACCGGTATAAGTAATGTTAAACCTGAGATTCGACGAGAGAACAAATACATAATAGAATAGAGGTCGTGAGATCTCGGCATTGCACAAACAAACAAATCTCATCTTTAAAATCAACATTTGCCTTCACTGGTGAGAGAAAACAAATCCCATCACGGTTCATTTGTGGGACTTACCTTTCTAGTATCGAACAAACAATGAAAGATACATAAAATATGAAGAAAAATGATTATGCAATCTAATTTATAACACCCGCCATCACGGGCCACGCACTCGCTTTAAAATGTATTAAAAAATAAAAATAACTTTTTTTTTTTTTTTTTTTTTTAAAGTATCGAAACCAGATCTGATTTCGGTACGGTATACCGTAGCCACCAGTAACCGGTATTTCGGTGATACCGGTATGCATCCCTAATCAGTACTAGTTTGAATGTTACTGTTGGAACAATGACTTAACTTTGATCATTACCCAGAACGACTTTCAAACTGGGCTCCATAAGGCCACCATTTGAAGTACTGTCCTCTGAATGACACTGGCCTGTCCCATCCTGTTCCTCATGGGTTACCGGAGGGGACAGGTCCAGCCTTAATGGACGAGGAGGAACAGACGCAGAATAAAAGATGGTGAAAGACACACAGTGGGGGGGGGGGGGGGGGGGGGCAATGGATTCTGACAAAAATAGAGCCATTTGTCTCGCTCTTAAAAAGTGAAGCGGTCCTTTGGGCAAAGCAGCATTGTCTCAGACGAAAATGTGGACAGTGCTCGAGGCTTTCCTTCCCCATTTCAGATTCAGTCTCCGTCCAGAAATAACCTGCCGAGCTTTTTCCTGTAGCTCTTACAGTATGATCGAGCTAGCTGGGTCACATATGGAGTCAGGATACAAGAATATATGTCCGTTTTAAAAGCAAATGTGGGACGCTTTGGTCGGCCTGTTACAATAACCCTGCTATGAGATGTATAGCCTCTACTTATACATTATTCTGGCTGCTTGAAACTTTCAAATTAGTCTCCTTATCGTTAAAATGCTGCTACTGATGTGCTCGACTCTACATTGAACGTGTTGGCTTACACTATAGTTCAGCCTTTTATCTGCACCTTCGCTGTAATGCTGTACATTTCCCCGTGTCAGGACTTCTAAGAAAGGTCCGATTTTAATTCTTAGGGTGCGTTCACACCTGCCTTGTATAGTCCGGTTGAACCCTGGTGCGTTTAGCCGCTTGGTTCATTTGGGTCGGTGTGAACGCAGTCCTCTGAAGTGAACTAAACAACCGGACTCTGGTCCGCTAAAATAGGTGGTCTCGGAGCGCTTGCTTGCGAACTCTGGAGCGGTTCATGGTGTGAACGCAGTCCGCACCGAAACATAGGAAGCGTAGTATTTACGAGTCACAAGAACGCGGATATCTTCAAAATCTTTAGCGAAAGAGTCTTTCAAGACATCCGCGTTGTTTAGTTAAAGAGTGAAGCGGAATGAAGTGTTGAACAGTGTCGTGTAAAGTAAAAACTCTCCGTGAGCTACATAAAAGTAAGAACACCTGTCGTCGGTGAAACGCCCTCCTGACTGCAGAACGTCTCTCATTATGTTATAATGCTTTTTAACGGACGTTGTCTGATTATATCAGTGTTTCTCAAACTTTTTCATACCAAGGACACTTAACCAATAAAAACACACTCGCGGACCACCTAACTCCACAAATATCCAAAAACACATAGTTTTTCTAGAACAGATTACAAATCGCCTGAAAATGGTACAAACCGGTGGCAACATGTGTGACGAAGGTGTTGCGCTGGGCTATATCACGCAATCGAAAGTGAAACTTAAGCTCGCTCCATTGCGGAGATATTCCCGCGAGAGTGCGGAAAACTTAAATTAACTTATTTATTTAAAATGTGAAATGTTACCAATATACTCACGGACCACTAGGGGGCGCTCACGGACCACACTTTGAGAGGCACTGGATTATATAATCATATGTCTGTTGATCTCCAGATTAACAGCAGCAGGAGAATAACCTGCCCAAAGTGCCGATGCTCCATGGCGGAGGCTCCAGTAGAAATTGCCGGGATTTGCGTTTGTACCCCCTGAATGTCTGACCAATGGTTGAACAGCATTTCCGTGCACATGACATGTTTAAAGTTTATAGTCCGTTTGAGTTTTGCCCGTGTGAACGCAAACCGAACCTTCTGAGAAATGAAACAATGCAACAAACTGTCGTCTGGTGCACCCAGAAGAGAGCGGACTATTAGGCGTGAACGCACCCTTAAAGTAAGATGTTTCTTTTGAAATGTACACATAGTGTTAACACAGTATGCCAGGTGGGGTTAGCGACATGCTACATGATGTCAAATTGTAAAGATTTAAGAAACAATACGATATGTATTTACAAAAAATCACAACACATGGATAGGTGTAGTTTTGTGCGGGAACTTATTTAAACACCGGAGTAGAGCTTCATTTGACGAACAAGACTTCATCTGAAGAAGTGAGCCCTTTCCTGGGCTCGGAGACTTCTGTAAACGAGGTAGGTAAAAAACGCCTTGAAAGTAACCGTCTTGCAGGAAGGAAACAAACTAAGATGACGTGCCGAACATATGAGGAACTGAAAAGTGCAAATCAGGCTTAGGACATTTCTGAACGATCTTTAAAAAAGATGTCAATTGCGGGGAGAGAAAAAAAAATCGGTGGCATTTCCCAATAACGTAGCTACTGGACGCTGCCATGCGGAAATCTCTCTCTCTCTCTCTCTCTCTCTCTCTCTCTCTCTCTCCTCTCTCTCTCTCCTCTCTCTCTCTCTCTCTCTCTCTCTCTCTCTCCCTCTCTCCTCTCTCTCTCTTCTCTCGCTCTCTCTCTCTCTCTCTCTCTCTTCTCTCTTCTCTCTCTCTCCTCTCTCTCTCTCTCTCTCTCTCTCTCTCTCTCTCTCTCTCTCTCTCTCTCTCTCTCTCTCTCTCTCTCTCTCTCTCCTCTCTCTCTCTCTCTCTCTCTCTCTCTCTCTCTCTCAAAAAAAATTAAATAACACCTTAAAAAAATAGGTATGGACACAAACAAAGTTCAAGGGGAACTGTGGATTCATAAATAAAAGAAAAATATATTTATATGAACATAAGTTAAAGTAAAAATGTGCAATAAAATCCAAATTAAATAGATTTAACAAATGTTTATAAGCGTAATAAATTGAAGTACAAATGTGGATTAAATATAAATATTTTTGTTAACATATGTCAAAGTAAAAATGTACATACCAAAACAAGAATAATAAATACTGTAGATAAAAATTAAATTAAATGTATTTAAATCTACATAAAAGTGGCTGTGGCTCAGTGGATGGTGCGCTGAACTTCGAATCAGGGTTTCAAACCCCACTGCAGTCAGCATGTCGTTGTGTCCCTGTCGGTCTCTTTGGAGAAAAGCGTCTAACAAGTGACATGTCATGTATCGTAATAAACAGAACCTTGAAACCTGCCTTTCAGTAAAAAATAGCAGCAACCTTTAAGGGAAGTCCTTAAGGTCAGAAAAGATGTCTTTAGTATTTAGCAACACAGAGAAAATGTGAAGCTTTATCTCAATCCTCTGCCTCTTCATCCTGCTCGTCATCACCGTGACGCTCAACAAAGGGATTATGATGATTGCATTTCAATCCAAAGAGATTCTCTGAGCAGGAGAGGAGTCGCAGTATGTACTTTCTAATATCTTATCTCATCAAGGTCACAGTGACAGAGGCTTTGAATAAGCTTCTGAAGCCTCGGGGTTGGCACTTTAGATATTTCATAACGGAACAAAAAGCTTCTCTTTAATCACGGGAACTTTTGTGCAGTCTAATGCATGCATTGCTCCTTTAAAATACTCAGAGCAGCTCGAGCTAACGTTCAGCTGTTTTGTTTCCAGTGTTATTGGCATGGGTGTCGTCACATGACGCATGGGGGTGTGGATCTGAGGCTAAAGCCCGGGGCTACTGATATTTGGGGGTTTTACAGATACATTTGACAAGTATATGATAGTGTAAAATATAGATGAAAATAACATGTTTTTGAATCTAAGATGAAGACATAACACTGTAGATTTAATCGTCTGATATATTGACATATTTATTCATATGTTATATTGTTTTTTAAATGTATAATATTTTAGAAAAATAGGTAATTTTGGGACTGAACATTTTTGATCAAATGAAACCGAATGTAAAATCAAACACTGTATGTTATTTTACTGCTATTAAAACACCACTTATATCCTACTGATGTTTTCTGTTCAAACTCAAAGTTACCGCGTGTAACCATGTTTAATTCAACGCACTACGGATATGATTTACTACACAGGAAATAAAAACAGCAAGAGCAGACTTCCCAGCAGCGCATCGTCATGAGTAACAGACATGTCTTGAAGTTTGAATCGAATACCTCGGTTTCACTTACCTTGAGGACTTCTCCACGCTTGAAACTAAGCTCGTCCTCAGCAGTGGCTTTGAAATCGTATTTTGCTATGGCCTCCATGCTTGTAGTGGTTGCTGGAGAAAAAAAAAATCTCTTGCTTGTCTGTGGTTGTGTTTCAGGGGTTGAATAAAAAATAAAAACACGTATCCAGGCTCCTGTGGCCAGATAATATCCTCCGAGTCTCTCCTCCCGTCTATGACCCGCTCCTTTAGGGCTGAGACCTCACATACAGGTCACAGGAAGGTACCTGCAAACAACAAACAAGATGCAATTAGACGCAAATATATAGAGGAACAATGTGTGTAAAGGTTTTGAGCTACAGTGTTGGCAATGAACACCTTAAGCTCCTACAACAATACTTTACACTCAAGGCATAAAGAAAAATACATAAAATAGTGCGAGAAAAGTGAATTTTAAGACCTCATCTCCACTTGGAGTTTCAACCGGTTACCATGGCGACACACTTTACCTCAAATTGACTATATACAGTATTGATTGTCCTTCCTCCTTATCTTCCAACCATTTGGACGCAGACTTGCATTTCCCCATAACGATGTTGCTTAGCAACCGGCGTAAACGGACCTTCACGCGCCATCAAGCAGTGAGCGGGCAATGTCCTGTTCAGATGACGTCCAATCCAACGGGATGCCATATATAAACTAAATAAATAGATTATTTGCAATTTGGTGCTATATATTTAAAAAATATATATATAATTTTTTTTTAAACACATTGAATTTCAGGGGGGGGCGCGGGGCTCCGTTGGCGGGGCGCGGGGCTCCGTTGGCGGGGCGCGGGGCTCCGTTGGCGGGGCTCCGTTGGCGGGGCTCCGTTGGCGGGGCTCCGTTGGCGGGGCTCCGTTGGCGGGGCTCCGTTGGCGGGGCGCGGGGCTCCGTTGGCGGGGCGCGGGGCTCCGTTGGCGGGGCTCCGTTGGCGGGGCTCCGTTGGAGGGGCTCCGTTGGAGGGGCTCCGTTGGCGGGCGCAGCACCCCTCCAAGACAATGGTAGGGGAAACACTGGAATCTCACTACACACCTACGCCATGACTACATTCAGGCAGACTGTAGAATACAACCTCTCTGGACAATTTATATACTTATTGGAAACAAGCTACAAAATGTAATACCTTGGAAAATAATACTTTTTAATAGCCTTAATTTTCGCTAAATTGATTGATCTACTTTTGATACTTTTTAAGACCCCGCGGACCAAAGAAATCCCAAATTCAGGATCAATATAGTATATCGAATTGAATCTAATCTAATATAAAGTACAGGTTATTGGGAGCTGCAAGGATATCCAGGCCCAAAACTCGTATTTACTACGATTCTTATTTTTAAAAAGTAAATGAGAATGAATCGCAATTGCAAAAATCTGTCAAAAGAACTTGTATTTTCCAAATCCAGCACAAATACTAATGTCAAACATATGTGTAAAAGTGTTTAGGTCTACAGCTGCAGCTGATCTGTCTAACTATAAGAGGATACGAGGACATTGAATTCACTCGTTCAATCAATAGTAACTCGGAGTGACTTTCTTGACAACATGCCACCTGGCCTGGAGACGGATAAGTCACTCAGTATCCTTCTTAAAGCTGGCAGTGAGACGCCGGCTAAACCTACAGTTGCTGAGTTAAATGGATAAAGCCGTGTTATCTCATTAAGTTGTTCTCCAATATGCCACCGTGTAGCTCTCACACCAATAAAGCCCTGCGTCGAATAACACGGGACGGATAGACTAAACACGGTGGCAATCTTATGGCAAATTATCTATTTCCTTAAAAAAACAATCCATGTTTTCTGCTGCTGGATAATCAGTTCATGTTAGCGTCACAGTACAGACGATCAGTGGTGGAACACTGTGTTATAATGTTATTCTACTTTATTATTGATGTAAAAAGTACAATGTTTCCCGCAGAAGAAAATAGATATCCTTCAAGTAAAGTACAATTTTGGAGAGTATTATCATGTTATACCACTTCTACTACATTTTAGAAAGCCAATATTGTAATATCCACTACCTTCATCCCATACTTGATTAAAGTTATTAGCAAATACAATAGATCAAATCGGTGAATTAATACCATTTGTCGTATCATTATAGGTTAAGATATCCCCCAGCAGTATACAAAGTAATTCCAATAAGCTCGACACTAAGCGACCTCATTAAAAGATCACAAATAATCCAGTAATGAAATATAAATGATTCAGGAGTAGGCCATTATGTTTTAATGTTTGGTATTTTAAGTATATTTGGATGCCAATACTTTGTACTTATGTAAGGTTTTAAATGCAGGGCTGTTACTTGTTATTGTCTCTTTTACCTAAGCATACAATCTGAACACTGCAGACACAGGACAGCTAGTCATTTGACGTAACGGTACGTATTAAAATGTAGCCTGCAGCCTTTGTTTACAGCACTGCAACTGTCAACAACACCACGAAGACAGACACACAACAAAGCACACAGGGACAGAAGTACATCAGTGAAGACAAAGTGAAGGAAAGGGAAGCTGAAGACGACAGGGAAGCCATAACCCTGAAGCATGTACAACCTTCTCACAGTCCTTTACAGTCAAAACTATGGCAGAAATATACAATTTATCACATTTTCACTGTCTTTCACGCCACTTGGAGCAGATCTTGAGAGCTTCTTCCATCTCTGCACTTTACTCATATAAGGCTTTGAATGCAGGACTTGTACTTATACAATTTAGTAATGCCTCTTAAGCTACATCAGTGAAGATAAAGTAAAGAAAAGGGAAGCTGAAGACGAAAGGGAAGCAGTCTGCCACAACCCTGAAGCTTTGACAACCTGCTCATGATTCTTTACAGTCAAAACTATGGCAGAAATATACAATTCAGAACATTTTAACAGTTTTCTCACGCCCCTTCACGAGTTGATGGCCCTTATTTACATCATTAGGGTCTACAAAGTTGTACAATGTGCTTTTGAGTTTGATAGGCTTGCCAAGCATAATGTCCACTGCCTTCTAGTCAGTATCTTTGTATTAAGCTATGGCAGAAATATACATTTGAAAGCATATTTAGCTCTAGTTATTGACTGTTTTTCACACCACTTCAATAGGATTTAAGCACTTCTTCCACCTCTGCAATACGGTGGTACTTTACTCATATAAGGGTTTTAATACAGAACATATACAACCTTCTCATGATTCTTTGCAGTCAAAACCATGGCACAAATATAAGATTTTTAGCATATATAGCTCACATTTTTGACTGTTTTTAACGCCACTTCGGGACAGCCACAACCCTCAATCATATACAACCTTCTCGTGATTCTTTATAACATTTTTTCGCTCACATTTGGACTGTTTTTCACACCACTCGGAGCGGATCGATTCCGTTCCAGCTAACAGAGAGCTAGCATGCCGGCTAACGGTCGTACAACAATAACTGCGATGCGGTGTGGACTACTAAACTTAACATATATATATTAAACCAGGCAAAACGGGCACATTAACGCTGACACTACTCACCACAAGTGTCCAGTTGGGAATACACACGAGCTAAAGCGGGAGGCCTACGAGCTAGCTTCACGTTGGCAGATGTGAAAAGGCAGAAAACACCTTTTTTTCGTAACGCTAGCTGTTGTTGCTAGCTCAGTTAGCCCGCAGCTAAGCTAATTGAAGCAAAAACCTCCAGGAAGTGAAGCCGACCGTTGAGGCAGATTTTTGAAATTGGCACAGCGGCCACGAAGCGGTGCTACAGCTTCCGTGACGTCATGATGGCCCAAATAGACTTGTTCCCCATTGATTTACAATTGGGGAATCAGAATCAGAATATAGGGGACATTTAACAGCAAAAGTGAAAATAGAGACAACTAATAAATCACTATTAGATAAGGGAATGCAAATAGCATTAAATAAAAACGTTTCCAATTTAAAACTAACAATCGTGATACATTTCTCCAATTTACATATCGTCAAGTCAGTGGATTGGAGAGTATTCCATTTTATTCTGTAAATATTTTATAATGTTTAGATACTACTCTGAATATAGGTACCTGTTTACTGAGAATATGCATGTATTGTTTTTAAATTGTAAAATATTTGTCTTTATTTTATTTGTATTTTTTCTAGTTCACATATTCCATAATACTGTTTATAATTTGTTCCACTTTTTAAATAATTTCCCAATTTGGCATTAATTAAGTATACCATTCATTTGACTGACAGATAGCAGCAGATCGTAGGCGGGGCTTAAGGTAAAACCTCCACTGCGCATGCTCAATGGGCCCACATACGGGTACTTTCTGAATCTACAGTCGCTCCTTTTTGGGGCTTCAAGCGCCTCTGAGCAGCTCTCATAGGAATGAACGGCATCCTCCACCAGTTCTCTTTAAAACATCCATGCACTGAACTTGACTAGCCTGCGTCGGGTAAAGGAAACACTGCACAACTTTAAAGAGAAAAGCATTAAAAACTCACCACTCAGAATATATTCCGTTTCGATGCTGCCACCGTAACAAAACCCTGTATGGTGTTTCTAATCCACTCCCTGCTTCTTCCTCTGTAGAGGCAACAAAACGCTGTAATGTCTCAGGCTGGTCGTCCTACATGTAGCTGCTAGCAGAAGGGTTTATTTCCGCTTCCTTCCCCCAGAACAGGGAGGGTCTGCCCGCTGTTGTGACTGGAGCTCCTCCCTGTCAGTCTGTACCACCATGGACTGTTACTTATTTATTCATTAAGCTTACTGTATTTATTTATTTTCCTGACATGTGTATATTTTACTTTACTGCATTACTTGCAAGAGGTGGGAAGCAACTAAGTAGATTTATTCAAGTACTGTATTTAAGTTACATCTTGAGGTACTTGTACTTTACTTGAGTATTTCCATGTTATGCTACTTATACCCCACTACAGTTCAGAGGTACATGGTGTACTTTTACTCCACTACATGTATTTAATACCTCTAGTGACTTCACAGATGTGGATGAATGATGTGAAATGTAATCAAGTGTTAAATCAGACTTTAGTTCCACCTGGAGTGAATCCACCAGCTACCCTGCAGTCTACAAAGTACTTCAGACTAGCTGCACCTTCACCAGCTACCCTGCAGTCTACAAAGTACTTCAGACTAGCTGCACCTTCACCAGCTACCCTGCAGTCTACAAAGTACTTCAGACTAGCTGCACCTTCACCAGCTACCCTGCAGTCTACAAAGTACTTCAGACTAGCTGCACCTTCACCAGCTTTGAGAACACTTTCATGATCAATCATTATAAAACATATCATATATATTATTCTGAAATGGACCAATCTGCACAACGACTACTTTCACTGTCTTTCACTATATTTAGATGAGAATACTTTCTACTTTCACTTGAGGAACATTTTGAATGCAGGACTTTTACTGTAACAGAGTATTCCTACACTCTGGTACTTCTACTTTCACTCAAGTACAAGATCTGAGTATTTCTACTTTTACTCAAGATCTGAGTACTTCTACTTTACTCTGTACAAGATCTGAGTATTTCTACTTTTACTCAAGATCTGAGTACTTCTACTTTTACTCAAGTACAAGACCTGAGTACTTCTACTTTTACTCAAGAACAAGATCTGAGTACTTCTACTTTCACTCAAGTACAAGATCTGAGTACTTCTACTTTTACTCAAGTACAAGATCTGAGTACTTCTACTTTTACTCAAGTACAAGATCTGAGTACTTCTACTTTTACTCAAGTACAAGATCTGAGGACTTCTACTTTTACTCAAGTACAGGATCTGAGTACTTCTACTTTTACATAAGTACAAGATCTGAGTACTTCTACTTTTACTCAAGAACAAGATCTGAGTACTTCTACTTTTACTCAAGTACAAGACCTGAGTACTTCTACTTTTACTCAAGAACAAGATCTGAGTACTTCTACTTTTACTCAAGAACAAGATCTGAGTACTTCTACTTTTACTCAAGAACAAGATCTGAGTACTTCTACTTTTACTCAAGAACAAGATCTGAGTACTTCTACTTTTACTCAAGTTCAAGATCTGAGTACTTACTTACAATAATCGATACTCTACTTACTCAGTACAAGACCTGAGTACTTCTACTTTTACTCAAGTTCAAGATCTGAGGACTTCTACTTTTACTCAGGTACAAGATCTGAGTACTTCTACTGAGTACTTCTACTGTTACTCAAGTACAAGATCAGAGTACTTCTACTTTTACTCAAGTACAAGATCTGAGGACTTCTACTTTTACTCAAGTACAAGACCTGAGTACTTCTACTTTTACTTAAGTACAAGATCTAAGTGTAAATAGTTAAGTAAGTTGAAGTACCTCGAATGTGTACTTAAGTAGCTAACAGTACTTGTTTAAATGTAGTTATTTACATCCCAGCACTGGCTGTTTACCGCTGTCCTCAACTGGCTTGACTTATCCCTGTGATTATTATAAGCAGCTTAATACTAATACCAAATAATAGTATGTACTTTACGACATAGATCTATATATACAGTGTTGGAAGAAGTACAAACATGATTCACTTAAGTAAAAGTAATAGTAGATTATATTATTGTAATGAACTAATTTGACAGATTTCTTTACATCAGACTTGTATAGCTGCTCTCATCTTTCCATCTAGATTCACGGAGACTAAAATTCGAGGGCAAGACAACATACATTATTCCATTTCAGGCATTAAATATGTAGTTAGTGTGGCAAAATAAGGCAAGATGGAACATCAGATGAAATGCGATAGATAAGGTTATGGCATCCTGATGCTGTAATATACGACACGGCTGTTTGCCACAACAGTGCTTTGACACAAGAGTAGAAATGCATTTGGGACAAAAACGGCACCGTATGCAATCATATTATTCACACACTCATGATTGATGCCTGGTGGACATGTAGCTAAATGTGCTGTAAATGTATTATTTTAATGATTTCTGGAACAATGTATTGAAAGAAGCGGTCCTATATTAGATGCAATTGTATTCTTTCTGCTTTGTTGAACCCAAATTGCGTGTTGTAGCATGTTAACACGGATGTGCACATGAGTTAACCATAATACAGCTCTAAAAGGAATTATTAACAGTTGAAAGATATATATGTATAGTATACCCAATATAAATATACAGAATAAGTAAGAATACACTGTAATACACCAATCTACTAATACAACATATGAACAAAGGCTACTATACCCTATTTATTTGACATCTGCTTGACATGGATATAGGAGGGTGCATTTAAATACCTGGACAATGCTGACACCTAGTGGAGAAGTCTAACATCTAAATGCAGTTTTTGCAATATTACTTATTTTAGTTTATTTATTTTAGTTTAGTTTATTTATTTATTTTCGAGCGTGTAAAACCAAAGAAAATACAAATGAAACAAAAGATGATACAGACATGATACAGTACTATACAAATGAATGCAATAACTAAACGAAATATTTAAATAATAATTGAATAATCTGTAGTATCATTGTCTGATAACAATAAACAACAAAAAACAACAAAACCTTAGCTAATTACACGTCCGACAATATACTAGAATACAAGCTGTTCATTAATAATACAAATTAAATGGTATGGCATTTTTATTTCACAGGATGCAGCTCAAAGTGCTATGACACCTTAAAAGCATCACATAAGATAGCGTTTCATATAAGTTAGAGGCTATAATATAATACAGCATGCGTACTCGATTACAGACATGATACATGTTACACGCACGATATTCATACATGATTAATACAATATACACACATAGTATTACATGGAATAGAGGGAGGCAAATAGAAAAGAGAATAAATACAATAAAATAAGACAAAAGTTAATCACTGATAACCCAAAGAGTCAAAGTAAGACAGAAATGAGACAAAATGATTAAACAGAAAATATTATAGAATAAAAATGTGATTTAAAAATAAAAATAGATGTAATTAAAAAAATTAAAATGAAATTAGAAATGACACTTTTTGTTTGAAAATGGAAATTAAACAAATAAACAAAGAACAATAGAACGTGTGTACTGCTTATTGTAAGCTAAGTACAATTTGGTATTCAGCCTCTGTTTCAATAAGTCATTGTACATCATGCAAATCCCGTCAGAGGTTCATAGGATGAGTGCATTGGTATTATGGGATGATACATCTTTTCATAATATGATGTACAGGACTCACAGTAATGAAGCTCAGCGCAAAGTTCAACCAGGAAGACCGTCTTTACTCATTCTTTGACTATTTCCATGTTACTACTCTCTCTCCTCTCAATAAGTGATCGGGGGCGTCACTCCCAAGCTTAACCAATCACTTCGCTCTATTCTCACAAGCCTATCATAGCGCTCTGCTAACCTTTTTAACTGCTGACAGCTGTCATTTCAGGTGACTCGACGTAACCCTCCTCCATCCCTTTTCACCTCCCGTCCCTCTGAATCCAGGGTCAAGCTAAGCCCCTCCCCTTCAGACCGACCCCAACTATCCATTCACCACCACCAGGGTCAAGCTAAGCCCCTCCCCTTCAGACCGACCCCAACTATCCATTCACCACCTCCAGGGTCAAGCTAAGCTTGAGACCGACCCCAACTATCCATTCACCACCACCAGGGTCAAGCTAAGCCCCTCCCCTTCAGACCCACCCCAACTATCCATTCACCACCACCAGGGTCAAGCTAAGCCCCTCCCCTTCAGACCGACCCCAACTATCCATTCACCACCTCCAGGGTCAAGCTAAGCCACTCCCCTTCAGACCGACCCCAACTATCCATTCACCACCACCAGGGTCAAGCTAAGCCCCTCCCCTTCAGACCGACCCCAACTATCCATTCACCACCACCAGGGTCAAGCTAAGCCACTCCCCTTCAGACCGACCCCAACTATCCATTCACCACCACCAGGGTCAAGCTAAGCCCCTCCCCTTCAGACCGACTGCCAAAACTCCATTACATTAATTTGTGTATTCCTGGCAATAAATACGTGTTCTTTCATCAACACCGTCTCTCCTGATTGAAAAGCCACACGCTGCTGCAGGCGATAAAGATGGACATGTACTCTTTTAACAAGGAGACACCTCGAATATCTTTATTGACATGAACATAATGACATTGTGAAAGCATTGTCCAAATTATGGAAATTACAACATGCATCTATAATAAAGCAGAAAAGCAGAATTAACATGTTTTTTTATTCCCTTCAACTCTCATGCCATCTCCTCACATCTTACTGTGACAATACAGGCTAATTATAGATTATCGTGCAGTAAGTATATATACCCATACAACGTGGAAGAATAAGAGAGGAGAGAGCTGGTGTAAATAAAGCCCTTCAGTCTCTCTCTCTCTCTCTCTCTCCTCTCTCTCTCTCTCTCTCTCTCTCTCTCTCTCTCTCTCTCTCTCTCTCTCTCTCTGGCTTTTTCTTTTTTAGTGCGAAGCAGGAGGGTAACAAACATCTTCATTCAGTCTGACTGGACTCGCTCAGAACAGATATATTATATATTATTATTATTACTTCAAAGAAAGACCACGAAAAGCTCTTTGGGATGGACTTTGAAATAATTTCAAATGCATCTTTTCCACCCTTCAGTTCGGCTGAGAATCTAACAGAAGGTAGGTTGTTTTGTTTCTCCTCTCTGACAATGCTTTGGCTTCAGTGAAGTACCTGCTTTAGCTTGTGTTGATGTTCTGAGTGGCTTGTGAGTCACTTTGGTTTGAGCCAAAGGAAACGTAGGGAAGTGTTTTCAACAGTTCTGAATTGATAGTGCTTCGTCACAGATGAAAAAATATGTGTTGGATAATTTAATCAGATTTGTTGTTTGGATTGATTTATGATTTTGTTTCCTCAGAGTATGAGCAGTACATCAACGGGCTCATGCCAAGCATCTTCGGTGTCATCTGTTTCCTCGGGACCTTTGGAAACTCCATCGTCATCTACACCATTGTGAAGAAAACCAAGTTCTGCTCGCAGCAAACCGTGCCAGACATCCTGATCTTCAGCCTGTCCACCGCAGACCTCCTCTTTCTCCTCGGCATGCCGTTTCTCATCCACCAGCTCCTGGGTAACGGCTCGTGGTGCTTCGGGGGCACCATGTGCACCGTCATCACCGCTCTGGACTCTAACAGCCAGATGGTGAGCACCTACATCCTGACTGTGATGACTCTGGATCGCTACCTGGCCACGGTTCACCCCATTCGCTTCAAACACGTCCGAACGCCCTTCGTAGCCGGGGCGGCGGTGGCTCTGGTTTGGGTTTTTTCTCTTCTCTCCATCACTCCGGTCTGGATGTATACAGGACTCATGCGTCGGAAGGATGGCTCGGTTGGATGCGCCTTATTGCTGCCCAACCCGGCGACAGACACATACTGGTTCACCCTCTACCAGTTCTTCTTGGCCTTCGCTCTCCCATGGCTGATCATCTGTGGGGTTTTCTTCAAGATTCTCCAGAACATGTCCGCTACAGTCGCTCCCTTGCCCCAGCGCAGCCTGAGGGTTCGGACCAGGAAGGTGACTCGTATGGCGGTGGTTATCTGCCTGGCGTTCTTCATCTGCTGGGCCCCGTATTACATCCTGCAGCTGGCCCACCTCGGAGTGCAGCGGCCCACTTTTGCTTTTCAGTACGCCTATAACATTGCCATCAGCATGGGCTATGCTAACAGCTGCATCAACCCGTTTATCTACATCGTGTTGAGTGAAACCTTCAAGAGGAAGTTCATCGTGGCCGTGCAGCCGTCCCACTGCAGGGTCTTCAGAGTGGCGCCTGCCGCTCTGGCTGATGGCAGCATGAGTCTGAGGTTGGCTCCTGACAGCTCTCAACCCTCTCAGTCAGCACGGGAACTGCTTCAGAGCATGCTGCCTGTCACTGTGGCTGTGCACTGAAGTGGAGACTTGACCGGCAACCGCCAACCACTATCTCCAAAGGTCAATCGCCAACAGCCTTTGCAAATAGCCAACTGCAATTGCCAATGGCTTGACCCAATGACCAATGCTCAACCGCCAACCATAATCTTCAAAGGTCAATCGTCAACAGCTTTCGCCAATGGCTTGACCGAATCTGTCATGGTTTTGGATTTATGTCGCCATTTTCCGGTTTTATTTTCAAATTCTGTTCTCCCTTTGTCTGGTCTTCCTTCCTGTGTCTGATTATCTCTTTGTGTTTCTGCCTCCCCTGCCCAGCTGTGTCTTCTCCTGTGATTCCCCTTCGGTGTTTAGTCTTGTCTTCTCCTTTGCTCCATGTTCGGTCGTCGTATTTTCGTCAATGTTCCCTGCCTGTCTGTGAGTGTGTTCCCTGCCTGTCTGTGAGTGTGTTCCCTGCCCGTCTGTGAGTATTGCCAATGGCCAACCGCCAACTCCCCATTGGTGCCAACAGCTTTTACCAATAGCCCGACAACAATAGGCAATGGTTGGCCGCCAATGGCCACCTGCCATTTCTGACTGCTGCGTATCCCTCAGGAAACACCTCTGTTTACATGAATACATAATGACCATTACAAATGCTGGGGTGGAAGAAGTACACACATCCTTTACTAAAGTAATACTACTAATACCACACTGTGAAAGCAGCAAAGTTTATGAATAAGTATAAAAAGAAAAATGCTCCCTGTGAGTGTTTTACTATTATGTTTGTGTTGGATGTGCATTTTTCATTTGACTGCTGTACATGTGTACGGCTGCTTTCAGCTTCCTTTGTTGCAATGGATCCATGATGCCTTGATTGAACATGTTGATTTAACCTGATCACGAGGAACACTTTCTCAAAACCAGAGGTGGGAGAAGTACTCAGATCTTGTATTGAGTAAAAGTAGAAGTACTGCTCCTAACACTAGGATGGGTCAGATGCAGAGAAACCGTTTCATTACTAGTACCTGTACTAAGTAATGACAATAAAAGTAAAAAAAAGAAAAAAGTATTGGCATCAAAATATAGTTAAAGTAGCGACAGTAAAAGTAGAAGTACTCAGATCTTGTACTTGAGTAAAAGTAGAAGTATTCAGATATTGTACTTGAGTAAAAGTAGAAGTACTCATATCTTGTACTTGAGTAAAAGTAGAAGTACTCAGATCTAGTATTTGAGTAAAGTAGAAGTACTCAGGTCTTGTTCTTGAGTAAAAGTAGAAGTACTCAGATCTTGTACTTGAGTAAATGTAGAAGTACTCAGGTCTAGTATTTGAGTAAAAGTAGAAGTACTCAGTCTTGTACTTGAGTAAAAGTAGAAGTACTCAGATCTAGTATTTGAGTAAAGTAGAAGTACTCAGGTCTTGTTCTGAGTAAAAGTAGAAGTACTCAGATCTTGTACTTGAGTAAAAGTAGAAGTACTCAGATCTTGTACTTGAGTAAAAGTAGAAGTACTCAGATCTAGTATTTGAGTAAAAGTAGAAGTATCAGGTCTTGTTCTTGAGTAAAAGTAGAAGTACTCAGATCTTGTACTTGAGTAAATGTAGAAGTCCTCAGATCTTGTACTTGAGTAAAAGTAGAAGTACTCAGGTCTAGTATTTGAGTAAAAGTAGAAGTACTCAGGTCCTTGTACTTGAGTAAAAGTAGAAGTACTCAGATCTAGTATTTGAGTAAAAGTAGAAGTACTCAGGTCTTGTTCTTGAGTAAAAGTAGAAGTACTCAGATCTTGTACTTGAGTAAATGTAGAAGTCCTCAGATCTTGTACTTGAGTAAAAGTAGAAGTACTCAGATCTTGTACTTGAGTAAAAGTAGAAGTACTCAGGTCTTGTACTTGAGTAAAAGTAGAAGTACTCAGATCTTGTACTTGAGTAAAAGTAGAAGTACTCAGATCTAGTATTTGAGTAAAAGTAGAAGTACTCAGATCTTGTACTTGAGTAAAAGTAGAAGTACTCAGATCTTGTACTTGAGTAAAAGTAGAAGTACTCAGATCTTGTACTTGAGTAAAAGTAGAAGTACTCAGATCTAGTATTTGAGTAAAAGTAGAAGTACTCAGATCTTGTTCTTGAGTAAAAGTAGAAGTACCAGAGTGTAGGAATACTCTGTTACAGTAAAAGTCCTGCATTCAAAATGTTCCTCAAGTGAAAGTAGAAAGTATTCTCATCTAAATATAGTGAAAGACAGTGAAAGTAGTCGTTGTGCAGATTGGTCCATTTCAGAATAATATATATGATGTGTTTTATAATGATTGATCATGAAAGTGTTCTCAGAGCTGGTGGAGGTGCAGCTAGTCTGAAGTACTTTGTAGACTGCAGGGTAGCTGGTGGAGGTGCAGCTAGTCTGAAGTACTTTGTAGACTGCAGGGTAGCTGGTGAAGGAGCAGCTAGTCTGAAGTACTTTGTAGACTGCAGGGTAGCTGGTGAGGTGCAGCTAGTCTGAAGTACTTTGTAGACTGCAGGGTAGCTGGTGAAGGAGCAGCTAGTCTGAAGTACTTTGTAGACTGCAGGGTAGCTGGTGGAGGTGCAGCTAGTCTGAAGTACTTTGTAGACTGCAGGGTAGCTGGTGGAGGTGCAGCTAGTCTGAAGTACTTTGTAGACTGCAGGGTAGCTGGTGGATTCACTCCAGGTGGAACTAAAGTCTGATTCAACACTTGATTAGATTTCACATCATTCATCCACATCTGTGAAGTAACTAAAGGTATTAAATACATGTAGTGGAGGAGAAGTACACCATTTACCTCTGAACTGTAGTGGAGTAGAAAGCAACAAATGGAAATACTCAAGTAAAGTACAAGTACCTCGAAATTGGTATTGAAGCACAGTTCTTGAGTAAATGCGACTCTACTGACCTTTAAAGTAGATTCTGTGCCAAGCGGTGATATATTCTGTGACATTTCAAGGCAAGTGAGTAATTGTTTAGTGATTTAGTCCAACTGAAAGGGTAAAAAGGAACAATAAATGGCCCCTTGTGTCTGCTGAGGGTAAATTGCTCCGGGCAAACAATTAAATTAATCGTTACTGTACGTCTTTAAATGTTTTAAAGTCCAATATGTTATTTTTCCGCCTTGCACAGTGACACTAATCACTGCAAACCGCCACATAACATTTGTTTATATCAGGGGTGTCAAACTCAATTTCATCGCGGGCCACATCAGCATTATGGTTGCACTCAAAGGGCCGGTTGTGACTTTAAGACTTTATAAATATACATATATAATATATTTAATATATATAAAATAATGTATTATTTATAATACATAACTTCCTCTGCATTGGATTATTACCGGATAGGGTAATAACTTCATAATTAACTACGTCTGAAAGCAGAAGTCCAGGGCAAATAATTGCAAGTCTCTTCAGTGCGCATGTCACAAAACAAGATGCATTGTGGGACATGTAGTTTATGGGCAACGTGCTCCTGTAAAGTGGCGTGTAACCGTATAATAAACTTATTATATTCTTTGTATGCTCTTGCGGGCCACATTGAATTAAGTCGCGGGCCGGATTTGGCCCCCGGGCCTTGAGTTTGACACCCCTGGTTTATATGATACATATTGTTCATAAATAGCTTTCAAACAACATGTAATTGCTCTCTAATGTTGCAGTCAGTATATTTGTGTTCCGTAATTACCGTGTATGTCATCATTATGTCTGCCTATTATTCAGTCTGTGGCCCAGATTTAGCCGCGGCACTAATAGACACATCCTTAGAATCCATCTCATTCACATTCAAATGTATGCGCTCATCATTATTCACAAAGTTGTATTTAATGTATGTTATGGCATTTTCTACACTACACGGCATGCATATTTAACAGTTGAGAAATGTCAACATATTTGTTATTCAGCGGCTGCAACACCATTAAAGCGTGCACAAAGGGCTCGAGGCATTAATCAGGCTGAATGTACACACTGCTGCTTACACTCCACGTGACTCGTGCTCAAAACGAACAATTCCTCCGACGAAGTGACGACAGATTGCGAAGTGTCACTGAAGCGAGGACAAAAAGCCGCCTTGGGAAATGTGTATGGAAGCTAATCCCATCAGCTTCTGCTTCGCGATGCTGCGAAGTGTCTGTGTGTACTTCAATATCCACTGTGATGCAACTTCTCCACGAGATAAAGACATCTAACGTGAAAGGTCAAATTCAGTTCACCCTTATTGTTGTACTTTCAGTGTATCGTTGACTTTATTGGATGTGAACGAATAAAAAGGTCAACTTGTGCAAGAGAGAAAACTGCTCGTAAAGTTTTGAACTCATTAAAATGTGTCAGTCGATCCCCTGCGGTTGCATATCAGGGTGAAACATTAGAACCGGAAATACACACGAGCATTTCTCCAGCGGGGGGATCAGCCGAGCTTCTCAGTGGGAAGGCTCAGCGTCACCGCTTATCTAAATGTCAGATGGCGGCAAATCCACGCATCACCCTTTATCTGGAGAAGAACAGCGGGGTGGAATAAAAAACAGGATTACACGACGTGAACATCTTAAATCCGTAACAATCCCTATTGAGGGATTATCTTTGAATAGTAATATCTCATATGTGTCACGAATCTGCATGACGTCTATAATTACATGGATGCTTATCTGTCCCTTTGTCTCTGCCTGAACCAAAGCCACGGTTTCCTCTTTTTCTACTGCAAGTTGATAATAATGCTTTATTTATATAGCACTTTTCATACAACATCAGCAGGAGAGGACTCTTTAAAGAATCTTTACTTTAAAGAGTCCTCTCCTGCTGATGTTTAGGTGTATATCAGTATGTAGTGTCTCCAGGGGCGCCGCCAGGGATTTTGGGCCCCATGAAAATATATCACATTGGGCCCCACCACCAGGCACAGGCCACTTTGTTTATAAATTACCTCGAGGGCCGTACCAAATGGTCTAGCGGTCCGTATACGGCCCGGGGGCCGGAGGTTCCCCACCCCTGCTTTAATATAATAACATTAGTATTAATATCATAGCCAAAATACAGACGCTTCAAACTGTCCATCATCCTAAATAGACTAAAAGCAGTTTTTTGTTTTATATAGATCATTGGCTGTGTGGGAAAATACTGTTTGAAATGTATAATTTAAATTAGATGTTAGCTTTTTGTTATATATATATATATATTTTGTATTCCAGTCTCCCTTCAGATATGTTAAGTGGCATGTCATTCAACACAATGCTGCTCACCTCCTTCAGTTGGGAGAAAAGCTGGTTCAGGTTCAGCATTATGGGGGGACAGGGCTGCTGAGCCTAGAGATGGATCTGTGGGTCCTGGCACCAGGGGGAGGGTCAACTGATTTAGTATGAATATGCGCTAAAAATGTGCCTGCATTTATTAAAGGTAGGTAGGTACGAATGGAGAAACCAGCTCGAGTGCGCTATAATTTGAAAATACACAACCGAAAAAAAATCTGCCCCTTCCTTCAGAGTTCCTCACAGAGCCCCTCCTCCAACACACACGAACGCGCACATGACCAATGAGGGCACGAGATAAGTTTGTGCCCAGGTGGAAGGCTGACAGGCAGGTAGGCCATCCAGTTATTTTTGCCGGACCAGCTCAGATGATTGGTCGTGCTTTTTACAGCGCCACGGCTTCAACAGATGACATTTTTGTATGTATTTATTGTCAAAGCATTTAATATATTCATTGCTATCAGGATGTTAAGAGCATTCCATGGAATATTATATAACAAAAAGTGTTTCTGAAGTGAATTACCTACCATACCTTTAAATATCAGCTAAAAGAGCAGTGAAATGAAAGACCTCTGAATTTTCTGTAAAGATATTAACAGTACTTAATGTCAGCTTAGTAAACAAAAAAACATTAGCTAACAGACTAATTTCCACCACTCATGGACCACACCCACCTTTTCTTGTGAAAAACTGGGTGACATACTGTCGCCGTTTAGTCCCTCTCTCTTGTCTTTCTCTCCTTTCTCTGCTTTTCTTACAGCCTGACTTTTTGAGCCGTTGAGACATGGTACAACCATAGTACAACACACTTACGTAGGCTAAGTACTAGCATCCCTCCTCACATGCTTTCACTCTCTGCAAGTGCCGGTGCCGCACCTCGTTTGGAGGCAGGACCAAACCATTACATATAATTAGAAGGGGGTGTACAGAGGCTTTGGGTAATTAACTTTTGGAAGAAAATAAGTTAAATGAATCGTAAGTTTAGTGAGTAATTTATCAACATAACGTTCTATTAATGTTAATTATTGAGGATTGATGAAAGGTTACTTACATATTTTTTCTTAATGTTCTAAACATTTTGGGGCCCCTGTCAGTCACGGGCCCTTAGAATCGTCCTAACTTTTCACCCCCTTACGGCGCCCCTGAGTGTCTCTACTTTAAAGAGTCCTCGCCTGCTGATGTTCAGGTGTATATCAGTATGTAGTGTCTCTACTTTAAAGAGTTCTCTCCTGCTGATGTTCAGGTGTATATCAGTATGTAGTGTCTCTACTTTAAAGAGTCCTCTCCTGCTGATGTTCAGGTGCATATCATAGTGTCTCTACTTTAAAGAGTCCTCTCCTGCTGATGTTCAGGTGTATATCAGTATGTAGTGTCTCTACTTTAAAGAGTCCTCTCCTGCTGATGTTCAGGTGTATATCAGTATGTAGTGTCTCTACTTTAAAGAGTCCTCTCCTGCTGAATTTAGCACTTTATTGTTCTCATACTGTCTGTGCTGCAGCACCTCTTTTCACCCTCTGTCTGAAACCAGAGCCTAGTCTGCTCTGATTGGTTAGCTGGCCGGCTCTGTTGTGATTGGTCCACCGCTTAGAGATGTCCCTCCCCTTATCACGTATGTGTTGGAGTGCTACCCAAAAGGAGAGGGAGTGTCCCATCTACATTGTGTTGAGGAAGTAAACAAAGGAGTCCAATGGAGTGTGTGAGAGACACTCCCTCACTAACTTGAGATATTAGCCTTTACAGACAGAAACAAACTTAACACCCCCCCAAAAGCACAATAGAGCCCCTTTAATAATTCCCCTGGAGCAACACACACTTCAGGAAATAGGAAACAATAAAGTAAAGAAAGTTCACTTGGAAAACTTCTGGGAAGATATCCAACATGTGGGACAGGTGGTGTCTGGCTGTCGACTCAGAAGGGTGTGAACTCTAGAGCAGCAAGTCATGTTCCGTCATTCAGCCGGCATTTATCTTTCCAAGTTCAAAAGATATATAAAAGTGTATGAGATAGAAAGAAGGCCCAAGGCACCGGTGTGCTCCTGGTTTGATTGCTGATCAGAGCGACTGCTTGAAGTGATGGTTAATAATTCACATTGAAAAGTCAATCAAGCATCAAAGACACCGATCAGAGAAAACCCAAAGATCTGGGGGGTTATACTAGCGAAGCAGGATTTTCGCTTAGCCGGCTAAATTCAGGGGAAACTCCGGCTTTCCGGTCATCCGAAGCTGGTTCTCTTTTTAGCAGGCTAGATCTCCATGGTAATATATGCTAAGCAGCTAACCTGGTCGGGACCAGGGGCCTATGCTACGAAGCTGGTTCAACCTAACCTGGATATGTTTGAGTTAGCCGGTTGGCCTAATCCAAAACATACGCGCTGTCGCTAAACTGTACTACGACGCTGGTTATCAAGTGGATTGCTCAAGCCAGCCGTGTCCTATCTAGTTAGGTGCGTTCACATGAAAGGGGTGGTATCTGGAGCATTCGACCAATCACAGACATGGAGAAGCGTACTGACAGCGCAGGGTCATACTTCCTGAATGAAAAGTGAACTTTAATACTAGTCAAAAATGAAGAAGTTAAACTTTAAACATCCATGACTTAAACACTTTATCCAGGATCAAAGCCACAGAGCTGCACCTGCAAGGTGAACACAGCTGGAACAGAACAAGTGTTTGAATGCGTACATCAACAGGTTTATGATATCACTGCCCGTCTAAAACACGATCTGACTTTCATTACATTTGTCTCGAGTGTTTCCTCAACTTAATGTGTTGCTTAAAATAATACTTCTGCATCCAGTCTGTGACACTGTGAGTGTTGCACGGCCAGATACGGCTCAGCTGACTCAGATCAGGAGATATATGATACATTATGAAGTGATATGCCGCGGACTGTACTTAATGTACTCTGATCCGGTTACTTATGTTGTGGCCGATATTTAATTAAGCTTTCTTAACGCTAATGTTATAATAGTCAGATTGCTCTGAAGATGGAGGTGATATTCTATTAATGTTCACGTTCACACAGTCGCTGATTTTTGCCGGCCGTCTTTCCTGCGACGGCAGTTTTTCTGCATTTCCTTTCTCCTGTAATATGACTTGATCGCTTTAAACTCTGCACACTGAGCTCTGATTGGTCAGCAGGCGGTGCTTTCACTGAGTTGATCTCTTAGCCTGCAACCTAACCAGGGGGGTATACTACGAAGCAGGATTTTCACTTAGCCGGCTAAATTCAGGGAAAACTCCGGCTTTCCGGTCATCCGAAGCTGGTTCTCTTTTTAGCAGGCTAGATCTCCATGGTAACTTATGCTAAGCAGCTAAGCAGCTAAGGTTGCAGGCTAAGAGCTCAACTCAGTGAAAGCACCGCCTGCTGACCAATCAGAGCTCAGTGTGCAGAGTTTAAAGCGATCAAGTCATATTACAGGAGAAAGGAAATGCAGAAAAGCTGCCGTCGCAGGAAAGACGGCCGGCAAAAATCACCGACTGTGTGAACGTGAACATTAATAGAATATCACCTCCATCTTCAGAGCAATCTGACTATTATAACATTAGCGTTAAGAAAGTTTAATTAAATATCTGCCACAACATAAGTAACAGGATCAGAGTACATTAAGTACAGTCCGCGGCACATCACTTCATAATGTATCATATATCTCCTGATCTGAGTCAGCTGAGCCGTATCTGGCCGTGCAACACTCACAGCGTCACAGACTGTATGCAGAAGTATTATTTTAAGCAACACGTTAAGTTGACGAAACACTCGAGACAAATGTAATTAAAGTCAGATCGTGTTTTAGACGGGCAGTGATATCATAAACCTGTTAATGTACGCATTCAAACACTTGTTCTGTTCCAGCTGTATTCACCTTGCAGGTGCAGCTCTGTGGCTTTGATCCTGATCAAGTGTTTAAGTCATGGATGTTTAAAGTTTAACTTCTTCATTTTTGACTAGTATTAAAGTTCACTTTTCATTCAGGAAGTATGACGCTGCGCTGTCAGTACGCTTCTCCATGTTTGTGATTGGTCGAATGCTCCAAATACCACCCCTTTCATGTGAACGCGCACCTAACTAGATAGGACACGGCTGGCTGAGCGATCCACTTGATAACCAGCGTCGTAGTACAGTTTAGCGAGAGCGCGTATGTTTTGGATTAGGCCAACCGGCTAACTCAAACATATCAGGTTAGGTTGAACCAGCTTCGTAGTATACCCCCAGGTTAGGTTGCAGGCTAAGAGATCAACTCAGTGAAAGCACTGCCTGCTGACCAATCAGAGCTCAGTGTGCGGAGTTTAAAGCGATCAAGTCATATTACAGGAGAAAGGAAATGCAGAAAAGCTGCCGTTGCAGGAAAGACGGCCGGCAAAAATCACCGACTGTGTGAACGTGAACATTAATAGAATATCACCTCCATCTTCAGAGCAATCTGACTATTATAACATTAGCGTTAAGAAAGCTACTTAAATATCTGCCACGACACTGAGTACACTGAGTGCAGACGTCGATGTGTCCATTATCATTCATATCACATCATATCACTTCATAATGTATCATATATCTCCTGATCTGAGTCCGCTGAGCCGTATCTGGCCGTGCAACACTCACAGTGTCACAGACTGGATGCAGAAGTATTATTTTAAGCAACACATTAAGTTGACGAAACACTCGAGACAAATGTAATGAAAGTCAGATCGTGTTTTAGACGGGGCAGTGATATCATAAACCTGTTAATGTACGCATTCAAACACTTGTTCTGCTCCCAGCTGTATTCACCTTGCAGGTGCAGCTCTGTGGCTTTGATCCTGATCAAGTGTTTAAGTCATGGATGTTTAAAGTTTAACTTCTTCATTTTTGACTAGTATTAAAGTTCACTTTTCATTCAGGAAGTATGACGCTGCGCTGTCAGTACGCTTCTCCATGTTTGTGATTGGTCGAATGCTCCAGATACCACCCCTTTCATGTGAACGCGCACTTAACTAGATAGGACACGGCTGGCTTGAGCGATCCACTTGATAACCAGCGTCGTAGGACCGCTTAGCGACAGCGCGTATGTTTTGGATTAGGCCAACCGGCTAACTCAGACACATCCAGGTTAGGTTGAACCGGCTTCGTAGTATAGGCCCCTGGTCCCGACCAGGTTAGCTGATAGGATCAGTTACCATGGAGATCTAGCCGCTAAAAAGAGAACCAGCTTCGTAGGACCGGAAAGCCGGAGTTTTCCCCTGAATTTAGCCGGCTAAGCGAAAATCCTGCTTCGTAGTATACCCCCCAGGAGAACGAGACACAAAGCAAAGAAGAGATCAAAATATTCCACGAGCAGACCAAGACGTCCACGCAGAGAAACAAAGCAATACTAAACACAATGTGCAAAACAGAGAGAAAAATATTAAATTCACCAAAAACAGATGCAAAACGACCACAGAGATGGTGAGACAAAGTCAACAACTACAAAGTGACATCAACAACAACAAAGTCATGCAAATCAAATAAAAAAATAGCCAAAAAAAACTAAAGAGTGATGGAAAACCCGTACGAATTGATCAACAATCACAAAAATACACCAATCGACCACGAAGACACACAACACAACCAGAAAGTGATGCAAAAAAACCCACTAACAGACACAAAACAACAACTAAGACACACAACAACCAGAAAGTGATGCAAAAAAACCCACTAACAGACACAAAACAACAACAAAGACACACAACAACCAGAAAGTGATGCAAAAAACCCACTAACAGACACAAACAACAACAAAGACACACAAAACAACCATAAAGTGATGCAAAAAACCCACTAACAGACACAAAACAACAACAAAGACACACAACAACCAGAAAGTGATGCAAAAAAACCCACTAACAGACACAAAACAACAACAAAGACACACAACAACCAGAAAGTGATGCAAAAAAACCCACTAACAGACACAAACAACAACAAAGACACACAAACAACCATAAAGTGATGCAAAAAACCCACTAACAGACACAACACAACAACAAAGACACACAACACAACCAGAAAGTGATGCAAAAAACCCACTAACAGACACAAAACAACAACAAAGACACACACAACAACAACAAAGACACACAAAACAACCATAAAGTGATGCAAAAAACACCACTAACAGACACAACACAACAACAAAGACACACAAAACAACCAGAAAGTGATGCAAAAAACCCACTAACAGACACAAAACAACAACAAAGACACACACAACAAACAACAAAGACACACAAAACAGCTTAAAGTGATGCAAAAAACCCACTAACAGACACAAAACAACAACAAAGACACACACAACAACAACAAAGACACACAAAACAACCATAAAGTGATGCAAAAAACCCACTAACAGACACAACACAACAACAAAGACACACAAAACAACCATAAAGTGATGCAAAAAAACCCACTAACAGACACAAAACAACAACAAAGACACACAAAACAACCAGAAAGTGATGCAAAAAACCCACGAACAGACACAAAACAACAACAAAGACACACAAAACAACCATAAAGCGATGCAAAAAACCACTAACAGACACAAAACAACAACAAACACACACAAAACAACCAAGAAAGTGATGCAAAAAACCCACTAACAGACACAAAACACAACGAAACACACACAAAACAACCAGAAAGTGATGCAAAAAACCCACTAACAGACACAAAACAACAACAAAGACACCAAACAACCATAAAGCTTTGCAAAAAACCCACTAACAGACACAAACAAAAACAAAGACACACAAAACAACCATAAAGCGATGCAAAAAACCCACTAACAGACACAAAACACAACAAAGACACACAAAACAACCATAAAGTGATGCAAAACAACCCACTACAGACACAAACAACAACAAAGACCACAAGACAGCCATAAAGTGATTCAAAAAACCCCTAACAGACACCAAACAACAACAAAGACACACACAACAACAACAAAGACACACAAAACAACCATAAAGTGATGCAAAAAACCCACTAACAGACACAACACAACAACAAAGACACACAAAAACAACCATAAAGTGATGCAAAAAACCCACTAACAGACACAAACAACAACAAAGACACACAAAACAGCCAAAAGTGATGCAAAAACCCACTAACAGACACAAACAACAACAAAGACACACACAACAACAACAAAGACACACAAAACAACCATAAAGTGATGCAAAAAACCCACTAACAGACACAAAACAACAACAAAGACACACAAAACAACCATAAAGTGATGCAAAAAAACCCAACAGACACACAAAAACAACAAAGACACACAAAACAAACAGCCATAAAGTGATGCAAAAAACCCACTAACAGACACAAAACAACAACAAAGACACACACAACAACACACAAAGACACACAAACAACCAAAGTGATGCAAAAACCCACTAACAGACACAACACAACAACAAAGACACACAAAACAGCCATAAAGTGATGCAAAAACCCACTAACAGACACAAAACAACAACAAAGACACACACAACAACAACAAAGACACACAAAACAACCATAAAGTGATGCAAAAAACCCACTAACAGACACAACACAACAACAAAGACACACAAAAACAACCATAATGATGCAAAAAACCCACTAACAGGACACAACACAACAAATACACCACAACAACACAAACACAAACAACCATAAGTGATGCAAAAAACCCACTAACAGACACAACACAACAACAAAAGACACACAAAACAACCATAAAAGTGATGCAAAAACCCACTAACAGACACAACACAACACAAAGACACACAAAACAACCATAAAGACAGTGATGCAAAAACCCACTAACAGACACAAAAACAACAAACAAAGACCCACAAAAACACTACAAAGAACACACAAACAACAACAAAGACACACAAAACAACCGAAAGTGATGCAAAAAACCCACTAACAGACACAGAACAACAACAAAGACACACAAAACAACTACAAAGACAGACAAAACAACCATAAAATGATGCAAAAAACCCACTAACAGACACAACACACAACAAAGACACAAAACAACCATAAAGCGATGCGAAAAACCCACTAACAGACACAACACAACAACAAAGACACACAAAAACAACCATAAAGCGATGCAAGAAACCCACTAACAGACACAAAACAACAACAAAGACACACAAAACAACTACAAAGACACACAAAACAACAACAAAGACACACAAAACAACCAGAAAGTGATGCAAAAAACCCACTAACAGACACAAAACAACAACAAAGACACACAAAACAACTACAAAGACAGACAAAACAACCATAAAATGATGCAAAAAACCCACTAACAGACACAACACAACAACAAAGACACAAAACAACCATAAAATGGCAATAAACAACGTTTGGACGGTGGTGGCGTAGTCGATAGGGACTTGGCAACTGGAAGGTCATCAGTTCAAGTCCCGGATAGACCAAGTGCTCCCGAGGTGTCATAAAATGGCACCGTTCCCCCACACGGCTCCCCGGGCGCCGTACAAAATGGCAGCCCACTGCTCCTAACACTAGGATGGGTCGAACGCAGAGGAACCATGTCGTTACATAGTACCTGTACTACGTAACGACAATAAGTTGAATCTTCTTCTTCTTCATAGATGGATATTTAAAACAGAAGCCTTGTTGTTTGTGGTGGTTTTGTTTGTGTTGTTGCCTCTCGATGATCTTCTCCCACACACAGTTCCCATCGATAACACGTGCATGGATTTATAATGATCGCAGCAGGTTTGAAAGGGTCCGACAGACTCTCGTCTTTACTCTCTGTGAGAAAAGATGAAAACACGACCTTGTTTTGACGGAAACGAAGATGGACATAATCTCACACTGGTTACGACTTATCTTGGGTTTTGAACATCCCATAAGTAAAACATCCCACCCAGTGCTTCTCCCCCGCGGCGGTTGGTTCGGATATGATGAAACAAACAAACCGTGGCTTTTATCACAACCCAAAGACAGAAAAGTGTCCCTGCTGTTATGCACGTTTATCATTTCAGCGCACATTTGGGAGTCGCTCTTTTCACTAATTTGATTTCAGAACATGATTTTCTTGGCAACTCAATGCGTTTCATTTCTCCTCAGCTCCTACGCAGTGTGTCTGAGAGCAGAACGCTTTCCCCTCTACTTGCTTTGAGGAACCGTCTCTTTCATTTCTTTCATTTCTAAACCCAATCCAGCTAATTTCAGATGATTGATAAATGCAGAATGTTCATCACTCACTGCCAAGACATTGAAATATCCGTTGTTACCGTCAAAACAAATCGCCTTCTTTTATACACGAGAAGGCATTAAATATACCAAAAACAAATTCAAAAATAAATTAATAAGTAGATATTGTTATCATGATATTGATTTGTTTTTGGATCAAGGAAGACCACAGAAGGAAATTAAATGTTAAGCATCCATATGCAAGGACTACAAATGTGTATTTCGGTAGTTGGTGTACAATTGTGGAATTCTCAACACAAGGATCTAAAGAAATGTATATATATATATATATATATGTATTTTTCAGTTAAAGAAGTTGTATAAATGAAGAAAGATGGGACGATATGAAGCAGAATGTGAATAAGTCTATGTACTCTGGTCCTTCATGATTTTGATGTATTTGATGTGATGTCTCCTCTGTATTTGCGGGTGCCATTGTTATTGTTGTTATTGTTATTATTATCATCATGTGTCGCTTTCCACCTTCTTCTCCAGCAGGACTCAGATGAGGGTGCTGCACTTCTCTTCTCCTTATACATGTGATGTTTTGTTTCTTTCCGTTAACCGTCAAGCGGGAAATAAGTATTTTTTTGTGTGTTTCTCTTAGTGTCCTAAGATACTGTTATGTTTGGCTGTGAGCAAATAAATAAATAATAATAATAATTATTATTATGAAGGCAGACCATCTATCTGTATTTATTAGTTTTTTAGAAAGGGGCCGGTCACATAAGATGTTGTTCTTCTCCCTGCTCCTTTTCGCTCCATGGTGGAGTCATGTTTTATGGCAATTGTTGTACATTTGGTTTTGCCAAATGGTTTTCACGAGCGGGACGAATAAAAATGAAATGAAATGAAATATGTGACATAAAATGTTTGCCTTTTAATTCAATATCACTTTTAAACACATACATTTATTTATTTTTGTTGACTTCTAAATATATTAACTTATCTTTCTGTTTTCTATTCAATAATAAAAGTTGTTTTTATACATTTTATTTAATGTATTTCTGCATTAGTTCTATTTTTTGCAGGTGAATTAGGAAGAGAAATGAAAAGGGGAAATATATTTCTGTAATAAATCCATAAATAAAGACATTTAATAATACATACATAAAGATGCATGTAATAATAATAAATGAAATGAATGTAGGGAAATACGTGAAAGCCGTGTAATTTATTATAGAAGCAATAAATACAAAACCGGCACAATTATCCCTTAAACAAAAAAGCAATCATTCCATGTCCTTGTGGGGGGTGCCTGCATGATGACAGATAAGGGGGGGCCCTTAAGGCCCTGACACACCAACCCGATTTTGGCCGTCAGAGGCTGTCGGGCATTCGCGGCGCCGTAGTCAGGTTGGTGTGTCCCGCACCGTCGACCGTGACACGCCTTATTTGGACTGCCAGACCCGATGCATGGCCGATTCAACATGTTGAATCGGCCATGCATCGGGTCTGGCAGTCGGACCAAATAATCACTCTGATTGGCTGTTCAGCTAGCGAATCAGTGCATGAGAAGCGAAGCGGAAGTGAGGGACGTAAACAAACGATTTAAGAAGGCACACACAGACTGCTATTCATTTTCATCTCATCATGGCGATCTGGAATGATGCAAACGAAGACCTGCTCATCACCTTGATCCAGGAGAGGCCAGCTCTGTATGATATTACGGAGAAAAGATACTCTTCTTCTTCTCTGTCTTCCGGTTGTTGCCTCTTTTGAATGACGAATACACACTACCGCCGCCTGCTGGTAAGGAGAGTTATTGCCACTCACGCACTGAAGTCGGTGCGGTGTGTTCCCGTGCGACACATGGCCAAAACGCAGGAGAACACGGCCAGGCAACAGCCGACTTCAGCTTCGGCTAGTCCTCTGGTGACTGCTTGGTGTGTCAGGGCCTTTATATGAAGCACAGCGGCAAAGGCCTCCGGATATTAAAATAGCATCCTTACACCAATCTCAATGTGAGCAAGACCTGCCATCCCCCTCTCTGTAATGACTGGGTCCGGAGGCTTGGACCCGTCTCCAGGCCGAACGCCTTCATGCTGCTTTATTCAGGGGTGTGCAGCCGACTCTCTTTCCTATTATTTTTCATAGCAGTTTTATTTCAGCTTGTGTGAGGCTTGATTTCATTTCAGACGATCAGCACCTTCGCTCGTCTTTGTTCCAGCAACAGGTGCTGGAGAATGATCCTTTAATATGTCTCAAATCGTATGTCATAAAAAGGGCCTATATGGACCAATAAACAACTGTTAAAGGTGGGGTAGGTACGTTTCAGAAACCGGCTCGAGTGCACTAACATTTGAAAGTACACAGCCGAAAAGAATCCGCCCCTTCCTTCAGACTTCCTCACAGAGCACCTCCTCCAACACACATGAACGCGACCACGACGTCAGCAGACGGGTGAAAGTGGCCGCCTGTTGCTGGCGAGTCATTGGGCTTGTTTGAGACAAGCAAGACCTGCGCAGACCTGCGCAGACCTGCGCAGTTGCGATCAACGTCTTGCTAGTGCGTTGCATGATGGTTAGTCATTTTGTCCGACTTGCTCTGGAGGCTCGCCCACATGAGACTTTGAAATCTCGCGGGACAAAGACGCCCGCAGCCTTGAGAGCGAGGCGAGGCGAGTTGGCGCAGTTGCTCTCCACGAGCTGCGGAAGCGAAATGCTTGATGGGAAACGGCTCGCTGGTATCTCAGCTGAGCGCTCATTGGTGGGTTTTACCACGTGCTGCTGATGAAACTCTCCCATTGGCTGGCAAAAGTTTGTTGTTGTTTTGTGTCAGTTTTACGTCGCCACATCCATTCCCATTTTTCATCATTGTTCCACAATGTTTATCATCATGACATTAATATCTATATATTTTATACTATACTGCTTACCGTTTTCATACTTTATATATCTTAGCATATTCATACACACTGTTCATACTGCTCACAGGCTGATATCTTAGCATATTCATACACACTGTTCATACTGCTCTCAGGCTGATATCTAGTGTATTAATACACACTGTTCATACTGCTCTCAGGCTGATATCTAGTGTATTCATACACACTGTTCATACTGCTCTCAGGCTGATATCTAGTGTATTAATACACACTGTTCATACTGCTCACAGGCTGATATCTTAGCATATTCATACACACTGTTCATACTGCTCTCAGGCTGATATCTAGTGTATTAATACACACTGTTCATACTGCTCTCAGGCTGATATCTAGTGTATTAATACACACTGTTCATACTGCTCTCAGGCTGATATCTAGTGTATTCATACACACTGTTCATACTGCTCTCAGGCTGATATCTAGTGTATTAATACACACTGTTCATACTGCTCTCAGGCTGATATCTAGTGTATTAATACACACTGTTCATACTGCTCACAGGCTGATATCTAGTGTATTAATACACACTGTTCATACTGCTCACAGGCTGATATCTAGTGTATTAATACACACTGTTCATACTGCTCTCAGGCTGATATCTAGTGTATTCATACACACTGTTCATACTGCTCTCAGGCTGATATCTAGTGTATTAATACACACTGTTCATACTGCTCACAGGCTGATATCTTAGCATATTCATACACACTGTTCATACTGCTCTCAGGCTGATATCTAGTGTATTAATACACACTGTTCATACTGCTCTCAGGCTGATATCTAGTGTATTAATACACACTGTTCATACTGCTCTCAGGCTGATATCTAGTGTATTCATACACACTGTTCATACTGCTCTCAGGCTGATATCTAGTGTATTAATACACACTGTTCATACTGCTCACAGGCTGATATCTTAGCATATTCATACACACTGTTCATACTGCTCTCAGGCTGATATCTAGTGTATTAATACACACTGTTCATACTGCTCTCAGGCTGATATCTAGTGTATTAATACACACTGTTCATACTGCTCTCAGGCTGATATCTAGTGTATTCATACACACTGTTCATACTGCTCACAGGCTGATATCTAGTGTATTCATACACACTGTTCATACTGCTCTCAGGCTGATATCTAGTGTATTAATACACACTGTTCATACTGCTCTCAGGCTGATATCTAGTGTATTCATACACACTGTTCATACTGCTCTCAGGCTGATATCTAGTGTATTAATACACACTGTTCATACTGCTCTCAGGCTGATATCTAGTGTATTCATACACACTGTTCATACTGCTCACAGGCTGATATCTAGTGTATTCATACACACTGTTCATACTGCTCTCAGGCTGATATCTAGTGTATTAATACACACTGTTCATACTGCTCTCAGGCTGATATCTAGTGTATTAATACACACTGTTCATACTGCTCACAGGCTGATATCTAGTGTATTAATACACACTGTTCATACTGCTCTCAGGCTGATATCTAGTGTATTCATACACACTGTTCATACTGCTCTCAGGCTGATATCTAGTGTATTAATACACACTGTTCATACTGCTCTCAGGCTGATATCTAGTGTATTAATACACACTGTTCATACTGCTCTCAGGCTGATATCTAGTGTATTCATACCCCCCACTGTTTATTCATCATTCAATTCATTCTTTATGTTATTCTGTAGATGTGTACATTACTTTCCACTTCACTGCTTGTTGCACCTGGTTAGAAGCTAAACTGCATTTCGTTGTCTCAGTACCTGTAATATGTGCAATAACAATAAAGTTTCTCTTTAAGTTAAACCAAATCATTAAAATAAAATCTATTGTAATGTAATGATTTGGTTTAACCTTATTTATTGAATACATCATTTAAAATGGCAAGATTAAATCAAATTGCATCCATGTTGTACACATCATAAAGCTTAAAGTGGCAGCTAAAGAGTTAACACAGCAGCAGGTCTGTTCAGTTCATGCTCATTCAGCTTCATGTGTGCGGATCTGAAGGGACTGATCATGTGTAGCCTGTCCACCTATCAGTTTTGCAAACATTAAGAGGGAGGAGCATTTCTATTGCATCCACTTCATCTGCAACGAAAAACGCCAACGCAATTTCCGCCATTGCAAACCCAGCCAGTCAAGCCGACTCCGAGTCCGAGCTGTCCGACTTAAGACGAGCTTTTTGACACCTCCCCCGGCTGCGATCGGCTACTCTCGTCTACTTTCGAGGCGAGCCGCAATGTGTCTCAAACAAGCCTACTGAAGTACTGCTGCAAGGCACGCCCAATGAGGGCACGAGATACATTTGTGCTTGCACGAGATGGAAGGCTGACAGACAGGGCGGCAATCCTAAACGCTAAACGGATTGGTTGATTGATTGTACTTTTTACAGTATCACGGCTTCTACAGATGACATTTTTTTTATGGATTTTTTGTCAAAGCACTTAATATATTCATTGCTATCGGGATGCTAAGAGCATTCCATGGAATATAACAAAAAGTGTATCTCGAGCCGGTTTCTGAAACTTACCTACCCCACCTTTAAGGAATATTTTTACATTTGGAAGCTTCTTTAATTTTTTAGGTTAAAAAAACACAAAACAGATATTTCATGATTAAATTAGACATAGCCCTCTTGGTGGTAAATAGGTAGCCAGTTAGCTTAGCCTAGCATAATGATTGGAAATACACAACCCAGTCTCACAGCATTTCGTGTTATAGTCACAACATTAATTTAATCTATTGATTCGTGTTCACCGACAGTCCAGAGGCTGCGCTAGACTTTTCCGCTGCCCGTCAAAATGACTCGCTCGTGAACTGTTAGCGCCGTGTCGTGCATGCCCACTGCACCTCACAGACATTTCAATGAACTGTTCGGCAAAGTTAGGTTTGGAAACTATATCATTTTGGAGGGCATGCATAACAACACGGCATAACACCGGAGCCCCGCTGCGGGGAAACGTGGGCGCTGTTCCGAGTTTGTTCTAATCTGTCAAAATGACTGCTTTGAGATTTTTCCGTCATTGTTCAATAAAATATTCGGTGAACGCGACCACTGCTGTCCCGGCAACATCAGCACCAAGCGAGAGAGTTCTTTCCGGAGCAGGGGGTATTGTAAACGCCCAAACATCCCAGCTTATAAATACTGGAAATGTGGACATTCTCATATTCCTAAAACCCTGTCTGATGATGCTGAGTGAGTGACTCGTGAGTTTGAGTTACTTGAAAAACTAAAGTGACACTTGATTTATTTTATTGCAGGGTCGATTATTAAATGTTTATTTGTGAGATGCAGTGGCACAAAGAAAATGCCTACTTTGTTTGGTAGTAGGCTACTGTACAAAAACACTGGTTTTCTTGTTCCAGTCTGTTACTGTCACTTTGTTTTTGACACTTTAAAATACTGCTATCTACTAACATGCTGTACAAATCAGATTTATTATTTAATAAAGAAACATTTTTCGAGTAAAACATTTTCTCAACTGAAAGAGGACAAATACACACAAAATATAATAACATTCTGAGATTTGGGGATATTTATCTCCCATTCTTTCACTTTTTCTGACATTTCAACACCAAACATGTCGTTAATGTCTCTGTGTAGTGAACTGCAGCAATCTGAAAGCCTGTACATTATTTATATCACACTTTATCAGTAGAAACATGCAGGAAATGACTTTTTTAATGCAGTATTTTCTGATTTATGGCGCAACACAAAGATATTTCGTTCTGTGCAAACCTTTGACTCTGATATGTCAACAACATGAAACAAGAATATGACACGGCTTTATCCAATGTTCACGCAAGAGTTCTACATCCTGACACATCCTTCATCTGTCTCAACTGAAAGAGGACCAGAAACACCTTCAAAAGACAATAACATGTGGAGAATGTAGTGGACATTTTTATTATATCCTATATGCTTAAACCAAATGCTTCTCATAAATGTCTTCTTCTTCTTCTTCTTCTTCTTCTTCTTCTTCTTCTTCTTCTTCTTCTTCTTCTTCTTCTTCTTCTTCTTCTTCTTCTTCTTCTTCTTCTTCTTCTTCTTCTTCTTCTTCTTCTTCTTCTTCTTCTGGTTTATTCCCAGGCGCTTCAAGGCCACAGAGCTGCTTTGGCTACTGGGTTGAGACTCACACACAGTCACACCAGAACTTCCCTACTCTGAGAACCGTTATGCTATCTGCCGCTCAAGGACAGATGTCTAATAACAATGTGACCGTGTGAAGACAGATTTCTAACTTTCCCACTCCTTCTCTGTATAAGCTTTGCTACCACATTGTACTGCACACTCACTCACGCAGACTACTCTATGCTCTGTGAGACCTGTGTCTATATTTATTGTATCTTATGTATTTGAAGCTTCAAATAAATAACTAGAAAGACAACTCTGACTGATTCACCATTTATTTGTTTTGATCACTTTGACTTGTACTCTCCACAGCGTTGGGTCCTAGATTTCCAGAACAAGACTTTCATTTCATTTCATTCATTTCAAACCTTTATTTAGACAGATAGGTCCCTTGAGATCATGGATCTCTTTTACAAGGGAGACCTGCATCAATTTAGTTCCACATGAAACATAAAAAACAACATAAAACAAACAATAGAGGACATCATATTTACATATTCACCAACACTTACAAACACCCATAGTGTCAGAAAGCATCTCGTGCAGACGTGCCTTCAAAACATTCAGAGAAATAAAATTGCTCAATTTTAATTTGGACTGTAGGCTGTTCCAAGCAAGTGGAGCTGCGCACATAAAAGCCGTCTTACCTAAGACAGTCCTCACTCTTGGCACATCTAACAAGACCACATCCTGCGATCTCAGACTTTGGGATATTTATCTCCCATTCTTTCACTTTTCGGGCATTTTACAGACCAGACATGTCGTTGATGTCACTGTTTACCAAACTACCACTTTTTCTGAAAAATGCATAAAATGATGCAATAGGCCTAAATGTTAAATACATGGTTTATACACGTATTATCATTTGCCGCGCGCAAACCTACCTCTTTTGGATTTGGAAAGGCTGGCATGTATGCCTCTAATCAGTAGCTAAAATGTCCTGTCCTTCCTTGACATCGAGTAAAGTGCACTGTAATGCTAAGCTAATGAGTATCTTAACTTATTAACAACAAAGCTAACCGACTGATAGCTCTAACTCAGTGTTTCTCAAACTTTTTCATACCAAGGACTTAACCAATAAAAAAACACTCGCGGACCACCTAACTCCACAAATATAAAAAAACACATCGTTATTCTAGAACAGATTACAAATCGCCTGAAAATGGTAGAAACAAGTGGCAACATGTGTGATGAAGGTGTTGCGCTGGGCTATATCACGCAATCGAAAGTGAAACGTAACCTCACTCCATTGCGGAGATATTCCCGCGAGAGTGCGGAAAACTGAAATTAATAAATGTATTTCAAATGTGAAATTTTACCAATATACTCACGGGCCACTAGGGGCGCTCACGGACCACCAGTGGTCCGCGGACCACACTTTGAGAAGCACTGCTCTAACTCTATACCTACAACTCCTATGTCTGTATGGTAAGAAGCTGGAGCTAGCAGCCGGTTAGCTTAGTTTAGCATAACGTTTGGAAAACTTTAAGGCAATACATCTTTCATTATTTTGGCACATGACCCCCAAAGAATAGCACATTGTGTTTTTACACTTAGTTCTTTGTATGGATTGATCCAAAAACACATAACTTGTTAATTAAATCTTGCAGAGCAAAGCTAACGACTGCTAGCTCTAGTTTTAAATTTGCTGCATTGTGTTTTTGTGAATCAGCTCATTTAAGAGTGTGTTAAAGAGTTTAATGAGAAGATTTCACCACCCTAAGGAAATCAAACAATACACTATACTATAATATATACAATTAATCTGTGAGTTTAAGACATGTTGTACAATAGCTTTTGTTACCTTTGATAGAGCTAGTGTTAGAAATTAAAATCAATGTTTTATGGCATAATGTACCTTAAACATACCGTCAGTTTAAATGCTATTTTATTCTGGAAAAACCCGGAAGTTCTCAATACCAAGCTTTTATTCTGAAAATCCGTCATGACGACATCCGGGACTACCGCCCATTCGTATCATTAAAGTGGCTATTGACGCCGTTAACATGTATTACATATAAAGTTATGAAAGAGATAAGGAGGAGAAAAGGCATGTGGAAGTAAGCAATGAATATAAAATGTCGAAATCCTCTGTTTAACGCGATATCGGACACGAACGAGGGGGAAGTCCCCTACGTCAGTACAGCTCCCAGAGAGGAGGAGCGAACAGCCAGAAGCGGGAAGGACGAATGCTTGGAAGTCGCTTTTGCACGGCCATCAGAGGGAGACGAAGCTGCAGACTTTCTCTCCTGACTGAACAATATCCTGCTTGTGACATTACCGCGTTTTTTATTAATTAAAGTACCAATTTTGAACCTTCTCAGAGACTCCATTTAGTCTCCTTTTTAAGCTTCTTACCTGGACGCGAGAATAACGAACACAGCATAACATTAGGCTAGATTAGCTTGTTAGCCATGCCATGCTAGTGTCAATCTATTCCTTAAATAATAATACACTTTATTTATATAGCACCTTTCATACAGGGGATTGCAGTTCAACGTGCTTTACATCAGTACAAAAAAGACATACAATAAGTGTAAAACAAGCAGCAAGAGCATAAAGTGGGATACAATTATTAAAAATAAAAACATGGGGAATAAAACAGAGAAATAGTGCAGTATAATAGTGTAAAGTCAGTCATATGCTTTGGTAAAGAGATTAAGCCTTTTAAAAATGCCTAACGTATTGGCTTCCCTAATATTGTTGGGCAACGTGTTCCACAGTTTTGGGCGTGGTTTACAAAGGCTGCATCACCGATCTTCTTAGGACTCTTTCTGGTGACCTCTAACAGACCTGCATCTGATGATCGCAGTGTTCTGGCGGGTGTGTAGTTCATCAGAGAGTCAGCAGCTGGGTCCTTGTCCATTCAGAGCTTTGTATGTGAGGAGAAGCCCCTTCAAATCAGTTCTGAAAGTTACAGGAAGCCAGTGTCGAGTAGCTAAGACAGGACTAACGTGTTCCCTCCCTTTGGTATTCGTCAGTAGTCCAGCTGCAGAGTTTTGAATGAGCTGGAGTCTTCCAATAGCTTTCTTGGGGTTTCTTAAAGTATTAATTAACACTGTATACTCATATGGTAACAGAACTATATTTTTATTCAAATGCTGTGCTTGTGCCCGTTCAACTAAATAATGAATTCTACCTCTTTCCACACTCACACACAGAAGCGAATATTAAGTCGTATAAACAGATGGGGAAGTGCTGAGGTCAAGCTTACCTTATCTAAATAGAAATGACTTACTTAGTGCTATCAGCATGTGTGAGCAGAGACAACAGAGAAGTATGATTCTGCACATGTTGCAGGAAGATGCATCAGCCACATCCAGGCTGAGGATGTCGTCTCGTTTTTCTCCACTTCGCCTGAACCTCTGGAGGCGTGGGTTCAGAGTCAGATTAATCTCCCCCATATAAAAGATAATCCGATTAGATTTAAAGACAGGAGCTGCAAACTGAAATAAACTTATTTAAAACACACTATAGTCTTTTTAAATAAGAGCATTGCACCAATGGCCCATTCTGTACATGACCTTCTCACTATGGAGCTAAAGCGATGTCCTGACGCACCGGGGACACATGGTTATGTAAAAGACGTAAAAAAGTGCATTTTGCATGATAGGAGACCTTTAAGGAAAACAAGTGTGCATGCTCTATGGTCTTAATGAATGTAGAAGATCTGCTGAGGATCCAGGGAAGTATTTTAGTAACTTTGATAGGAATGAACGGGGCCCGCCTCCATGTCTGAATCCAGTTCTCTTCATACATCCTGGCAGCACCGCTAAGCTAACAGCTAACTCGCTAAGCTAACAGCTAAATCTCTAAGCTAACAGCTAAATCGCTAAGCTAACAGCTAACTCGCTAAGCTAACAGCTAAATCTCTAAGCTAACAGCTAACTCGCTAAGCTAACAGCTAACTCGCTAAGCTAACAGCTAAATCTCTAAGCTAACAGCTAAATCGCTAAGCTAACAGCTAACTCGCTAAGCTAACAGCTAACTCGCTAAACGCAGCTACTGCTAGCAGCACTTCAGCAACAGTGAGAGGTTTCTGTACATCAGGACACTCCATAAATCACAGAGAGTTGAAGCTGATGGAGGACAAACCTAAAAACATCTTCCCCGCAACATAGGATCTAATTTGATTTAAATCCACTTGTAGATTATACGACCAACTACTCAGAGCAAGAGCAACCTGCAGAGCGTGAAGAAGGACTGACAGAGACATCTATCTTACTATTACAAGTTAATTTAGCGCTTCAATGATTGTGAAGCTTGTCTTTTAACGTAGTTACATTAAGTCCCTTACACACCAAACCGATTTCGGCCGTTGATAGATGTCGGGCCGTTGATGAGTGTCGCGTCGCCCGACTCAGATTGGTGTGTCTTGGTGTGTCCCGCACCGTCGTGTCTTTTCGGCCGTGCCGACACCTTCCGCCGCCGATTCGACATGTTGAATCAGGAGGCCGTCAGCCAAAGAAATCACTCTGATTGGCTGTTCAGCTAGCGAATCAGTGCATGAGAAGCGAAACGGAAGTGAGGACCCAAACAAACTATTAAGAAGGAAATCCGAGATTTAATTTAACTCCAGCTCTCGACTCAGGTTCGGGAAAGCCCCGTGAGCTTCTCGCTGTAGAGGGAACATGGAACGCACACGCTATGTGTTGTTTGTTTATATCACGCAGTCTGTTCTTCTTCTCTCGGTTATCACGCAGTCTGTGGCCGTTTCTCAATCGCGAGGATGCTGGCTTGGTAGTCGCGTACTTCCAAGTCACTTCCTTCAGAAACGAAGCAAGTATGCTTCCAAGCCACGGCTTCGGAAAACGAAGAAGAATGGAACAGGCTAACAAGTGCGCCACTCTCTCTAACGGTTTCAACATAAACTGTACCGAAAATTAATACCTCACGATGTCTATCTAATTATGAACTTGCTTTACTTTCAGGAACACATGTTTGGTGATAACAAAGTAACATATTTACCAACACATGTTCTACGCCACTAGATTTACATTTAAATGTGTGCTGCGTCGGTTCAGCCATTCTCCGCAAGGGTCTTTGAAGTTGGTCCGTGCGCAAAGCATTGTGGGGATTTTAAGGACGCGAAGTCTACCCATGTGCAGCCTCGAAATTTCCCCCAAACCAAGGACGCGGCCTCGGTGGAATTCCAAGTACGCTGGAGATTGGAACGGTCCTTCGGAGGCACTCGACGACGCAGCATCCTTGAAATATTGGCTTGGAAGCCAGTATCCTCGAGATTGAGAAACGGCCAGTCTTCCGGTCGTCGCCTCGTTTGAATGACGAATACACGCTACCGCCGCCTGCTGGTAAGGAGAGGTATTGCCACTCACGCATGCGCAGTTCGTACGTGCTTCTTGGCCGTCGGCTGAAGTCTTTGCGGCGTGTTCCGGTGCGACACATGGCCTAGACGCAGGAGACGCAACAGTCGGGACGTGTTCTTTGGTGTGTAAGGACCTTTAAAGTTACGATGAGCTTTATTAGCATGAATAGATTAATTAAATTATGAATCGTTTTTGCTCTGCCGCACGATGTGGATACGATGGTCACAGATCACTCAGAAACACTGGACTGTGAGAAAAGCTGTGTTTAATTTGCACTCCATAAAAGCTTGCAGTACATGAAGCAGATATTACAGTCAGTCGTGACTTCTGTGAGCTGTGACAAATTCACTTACGGGATGTAACGTAGGTTGGCCGACCGGTGCAAAGGCTTCAGGTCCAGAACACTGACGGCACGTTGGGAGCAACACATAGAAAACATCGATGAGCCAAGACACACGAAGACACATCGAGAGCAACTTGAACATGCAGCAACGTGAGGAAACATGCGCAGCGTTTACCAACTGTGTGCGTCACTCTTTAGTGTCCCCTGGTCTCCCAGCTGTGTGCGTCACTCTTTAGTGTCCCCTGGTCTCCCAGCTGTGTGTGTCACTCTTTAGTGTCCCCTGGTCTCCCAGCTGTGTGCGTCACTCTTCAGTGTCCCCCGGTCTCCCAGCTGTGTGCGTCACTCTTTAGTGTCCCCTCGTCTCCCAGCTGTGTGCGTCACTCTTTAGTGTCCCCTGGTTTCCCAGCTGTGTGCGTCACTTTTTAGTGTCCCCTGGTCTCCCAGCTGTGTGCGTCACTTTTTAGTGTCCCCTGGTCTCCCAGCTGTGTGCGTCACTTTTTAGTGTCCCCTGGTCTCCCAGCTGTGTGCGTCACTCTTTAGTGTCCCCTGGTCTCCCAGCTGTGTGCTTCACTCTTTAGTGTCCCCTGGTCTCCCAGCTGTGCGCATCACTCTTTAGTGTCCCCCGGTCTCCCAGCTGTGTGCGTCACTCTTTAGTGTCCCCCGGTCTCCCAGCTGTGTGCGTCACTCTTTAGTGTCCCCCGGTCTCCCAGCTGTGTGCGTCACTCTTTAGTGTCCCCTGGTCTCCCAGCTGTGTGCGTCACTCTTTAGTGTCCCCCGGTCTCCCAGCTGTGTGCGTCACTCTTTAGTGTCCCCTGGTCTCCAGCTGTGTGCGTCACTCTTTAGTGTCCCCTGGTCTCCCAGCTGTGTGCGTCACTCTATAGTGTCCCCTGGTCTCCCAGCTGTGTGCGTCACTCTTTAGTGTCCCCCGGTCTCCCAGCTGTGTGCGTCACTCTTTAGTGTCCCCCGGTCTCCCAGCTGTGTGCGTCACTCTTTAGTGTCCCCTGGTCTCCCAGCTGTGTGCGTCACTCTTTAGTGTCCCCCGGTCTCCCAGCTGTGTGCGTCACTCTTTAGTGTCCCCTGGTCTCCAGCTGTGTGCGTCACTCTTTAGTGTCCCCCGGTCTCCCAGCTGTGTGCGTCACTCTTTAGTGTCCCCCGGTCTCCCAGCTGTGTGCGTCACTCTTTAGTGTCCCCCGGTCTCCCAGCTGTGTGCGTCACTCTTTAGTGTCCCCCGGTCTCCCAGCTGTGTGCATCACTCTTAGTGTCCCCTGGTCTCCCAGCTGTGTGCGTCACTCTTTAGTGTCCCCTGGTCTCCCAGCTGTGTGCGTCACTTTTTAGTGTCCCCTGGTCTCCCAGCTGTGTGCGTCACTCTTTAGTGTCCCATGGTCTCCAGCTGTGTGCGTCACTCTTTAGTGTCCCCTGGTCTCCCAGCTGTGTGCGTCACTTTTTAGTGTCCCCTGGTCTCCCAGCTGTGTGTGTCACTCTTTAGTATCCCCCGATCTCCCAGCTGTGTGCGTCACTTTTTAGTGTCCCCTGGTCTCCCAGCTGTGTGCGTCACTCTTTAGTGTCCCCCGGTCTCCCAGCTGTGTGCGTCACTCTTTAGTGTTCCCCGGTCTCCCAGCTGTGTGCGTCACTCTTTAGTGTCCCCCGGTCTCCCAGCTGTGTGCGTCACTCTTTAGTGTCCCCTGGTTTCCCAGCTGTGTGCGTCACTTTTTAGTGTCCCCCGGTCTCCCAGCTGTGTGCGTCACTCTTTAGTGTCCCCGGTCTCCCAGCTGTGTGCGTCACTCTTTAGTGTCCCATGGTCTCCAGCTGTGTGCGTCACTCTTTAGTGTCCCCTGGTCTCCCAGCTGTGTGCGTCACTTTTTAGTGTCCCCTGGTCTCCCAGCTGTGTGTGTCACTCTTTAGTATCCCCCGATCTCCCAGCTGTGTGCGTCACTTTTTAGTGTCCCCTGGTCTCCCAGCTGTGTGCGTCACTCTTTAGTGTCCCCCGGTCTCCCAGCTGTGTGCGTCACTCTTTAGTGTTCCCCGGTCTCCCAGCTGTGTGCGTCACTCTTTAGTGTCCCCCGGTCTCCCAGCTGTGTGCGTCACTCTTTAGTGTCCCCTGGTTTCCCAGCTGTGTGCGTCACTTTTTAGTGTCCCCCGGTCTCCCAGCTGTGTGCGTCACTCTTTAGTGTCCCCGGTCTCCCAGCTGTGTGCGTCACTCTTTAGTGTCCCCCGGTCTCCCAGCGGTGTGCGTCACTCTTTAGTGTCTCCCAGCTGTGTGCGTCACTCTTTAGTGTCTCCCGGTCTCCCAGCTGTGTGCGTCACTCTTTAGTGTCCCCCGGTCTCCCAGCTGTGTGCGTCACTCTTTAGTGTCCCCCGGTCTCCCAGCTGTGTGCGTCACTCTTTAGTGTCCCCCGGTCTCCCAGCTGTGTGCGTCACTCTTTAGTGTCCCCCGGTCTCCCAGCTGTGTGCGTCACTCTTTAGTGTCCCCCGGTCTCCCAGCTGTGTGCGTCACTCTTTAGTGTCCCCCGGTCTCCCAGCTGTGTGCGTCACTCTTTAGTGTCCCCCTGTCTCCCAGCTGTGTGCGTCACTCTTTAGTGTCCCCTGGTCTCCCAGCTGTGTGCGTCACTCTTTAGTGTCCCCTGGTCTCCCAGCTGTGCGCGTCACTCTTTAGTGTCCCCCGGTCTCCCAGCTGTGTGCGTCACTCTTCAGTGTCCCCTGGTCTCCCAGCTGTGTGCGTCACTCTTTAGTGTCTCCCGGTCTCCCAGCTGTGTGTGTCACTCTTTAGTGTCCCCTGGTCTCCCAGCTGTGTGCGTCACTCTTTAGTGTCCCCCGGTCTCCCAGCTGTGTGCGTCACTCTTTAGTGTCCCCCGGTCTCCCAGCTGTGTGCGTCACTCTTTAGTGTCCCCTGGTCTCCCAGCTGTGTGCGTCACTCTTCAGTGTCCCCTGGTATCCCAGCTGTGTGCGTCACTCTTTAGTGTCCCCCGGTCTCCCAGCTGTGTTCGTCACTCTTTAGTGTCCCCCGGTAAACGCTGCGCATGGTTCCTCAAGCTGCAGACTAAACGCTACATGTGTTGTCAAGTTGCTGAAGATGTTTCGTCACGTGTTTGTGTTTCTATATTTGCATCCTTTCTCATAATGGGAACGTGTTGGTTTGTTGTTGCGCGTTTTCACCCGTCGGCCACCGTATCAAATGTATACAGTAACCTGAAACATACATTTCTTTTACATCTTAAATTACATAATTACACATCAGGTACAAAAACCTTTAAAAAAGTTAATAATAAAATATAAATCTAGCCATATTTCCCTCAGCAACATCCTTCATATACTCGCATTGCATTTTGGTAATTAAACAGTGACATTAAACAAGGCGTGAACAACGGTAAAGTGTCGGCAAACAATCCCTCATAATCCCCCGTGCATCAAAAACAGGTGATGACTTTATTACAGATCATGTGACAGGATTAGCGGAAGAATTCATAACACCCCTGCGGAGAAATAATAATAGTGTTTCTGTTCTGAGAGTCGTCTAAATGTGAGAAACGGAGCTTTACCTCTGAACCTGTTGGTATCGGCATTTCATCAGGATCAAATCCAACTTCAGTGGAAGAGAAATAAACATGAACAAATCCTGCTTTTATTGCTCTGTACGCGGCTGTTAAAACATGTGTTTCTTCTCAGTGCGAACAGTTCCTACGTACTGTTTGGAGATAAGCCAAAAAACAACCGAAAGAACATGTTTAATGTCGTGTTTAATGTCGTCTCCCACTGATTAGTTATCTGTTTGTGGGCAATTTGTAGAGTTTCTTTATCAGCCGCTAAGCTCCCGTTGCATCAAAAGAAGTGCACTGGATAGTAAAGTATTGGTTTGCAAGCTGTAGATTAATTGTTCTATAAATTAAGTGTTTTTTGATGTTTTTGCTTCTTGCTTTTAAGTCCCGCCTAAAAACCCACCTCTTTTCCCTCGCTTACAGTCAGTCTGAGCTATGTCATACCTATTTGTATGCTTTCACTGTCTGTCCATAGCCTTTATGTGCCTTGTATTTATTCTTATGTGTGCTTTTTTTATCTATTCGTGTAATATTATATTTTATTATAATGTTATGTTCATTGTGAAGCACTTTGGCAAACCCTCTGTTTTTAAACTGTGCTATATAAATAAAGTGGATTGGATTGGATTCTGTGTAATTGTTTATTTTGATCAGGTAAGCTCTGGTTTTGTTGTAGAATTTCGATATTTAATTAAAGGGGCGCTATACTGCTCTTTTTCAGGTTAATATTAATATTTGTGTGGCTTTACTGTGACATGTTTCTATGCTTTAATGTGCAGAAAGCTCTTTATTTTCCTTATACAACACCCTACCTGCACTGTAACTTTTATCCATGTATTTTTCCTTAATGTTTATTTTATTAGCTTTTCTTTTTTAATGCTTAATGTCTTTCATTTTTTTTGTAAAGCACTTTGAATTGCCTTGCGTTGAAAAGTGCTCTATAAATAAACTTGCCTTGCCTTACAGGAGAATAGTGCCTCTTTGGAAGAAGTGCATGTGTTAGAAATCTGTTGGTTTGCAAGTTGTAGATCAATTCTTTCATAAATTAATATATAAAACACAGAAGTGCTTTTTCCAATTATGCTGCTGTGTTATTGTTCCTCAAGCTTCGTTAAGGTAGCAGAATACTGAACGAAAGGAAGTGCATTGGTGATATAAGATGACAAAGCAATGATGTAGCAGCAGATTTACAGTGCAGGCGTTAGTCGCTTTTCACAATTATAAGTTTTAGCCCGTGTGACACAAAGGGTAATGCGCCAAAAAATGCTAATTCACCAAATCCACACTCAGATAAACCCAAAATGAAACCAGAAGACTGCTTTGTAAAACCAAAAAAAGGGCTAAATAAATCACATTACAGCAGTTTTGTCTCCTCAGTAAATTCAACAATGCATAGATTGAGTTTAAGACACACACAGGCAAGAACTTATAACAGTACTATAGGAGGAGAAGTGTTTCCAGGAACAGGAAGCAGTCCGGCTCTCGGCGGTCACGGAGGCACTTAAAGAAACAAAGGCACATGGAAACAGTCAGTGTCAGCAGTCGTCTCCAGTTTAATGGAATAAAAGCGCCAACAAAAGACTTCAAATAAAAGCTTTTGACAGAAAATATGACCTGTTGACTCAAGATGTAGAAACCAGGAGGAAGAAGTATATTTAACTTGAGTAAAAGTACTAATACAACACAGTAAAAAACGCTAAATTATTTATAATACAGGAGAAAGGGTTAAACATGTCAATTATATTTCTCCCAATATCTAAAAAAACCATCTTGAATGAACTCTTGGACAACTTAATTTATAACAAAACAGAATATTTTTTTAATGTTCCTTTGAATTGTAGTGGAGTAGAAGTGGCAGTAGAGAAAACACTGCTGGTAGGAACTAGTTTCTTCAAACCGAACTACACCCACCAAATGTATCCCTGCACAGTAGGAAGTGTCCATCTAGTCATGGGGTGTTTCTCAATGTCGAGTAAGGATGCTCCAGAGCCACTATTTCAAGCATGCTACGTCATCGAGGACTGTTCCAATGTCCAGCATACTTGGAATTCTACCGAGCCCGGCGTACTTCATAGCGAGAGATTTCGAGGCTGCACATGTGTAGACTCCGCGGTCTTAAAATCCCCACAATGCTTTGCGCACTGACCAATTATGTAACGGAAAATATAACGCGGGGCCTCTCACATGACGCACACTTGCTCGCCTGTTCCACTCTTCGTTTTTCCGAATGCCAGGAAGGATTCTTGCCTCTGAAGCAAGTGACTCGGAAGACATGTGCTACCAAGCAAGCGTCCTCGAGATTGAGAAACACCCATGGACGAGAGGCAGTGTGACAGGTTGAAGAGAATCATACATGAAACTGCATTATCTTGAGTCATGATTTCTGGAAAGAGACATTCCCGTTAAGAAAAGGCAGATATTTTTTCAAAACGTGAAATGTCCCTTAATGATAATACTGTAGTAAAACAGACTTAGCTTTACACTTAGAGCTAAGTGCAGTGGTTCAGCAACGAGTCCTTAAGCGTGTAAATATCATAAACGTTTGAGATTATTTTCTGCAAAAAGCCAACGGTCAAATCCCATTGGCTTTTTGTCAAGAGAACCAGGGAGATGCTAATTTACGGATAGGTATCTAACCCTTTTGCCTTTTGACATTTACGACCAACCCTGACGTCTGTTATCTGTCTTACGGAAAGGGAGGCCTCAGCTATGGTTGATATTACCAGTTCTATGATCAACTCTCGGTCACACATGGTTTATAGTTGTAAGAACGCTGGCTTCGAGGCCATTAAGGGTCAGACGCAAGTGATTCAGGGGGCCCAGATATTTACGTTATCTCCCCCAATACGTTGATTAACTCTCTGTAGACTAGTTGAAGGGGCTATCGAGAGAGAGAGGCTCTGGAGACTTGACGTGGCAACCCACCCGTGCAGTCAGAACCTCTGGCTGCGTGATGTGAAATTCTCCGGCCGACACTTGTAATAAACCACCAGTGCTTGACATCAGAGCTCCATCTCTCCTCGTGTCTCTCTGAGTCCAGGTGGTTTGTGTCCTATATTCATGTTGAGCCCGTGACTTCACTTCCTCGTTGCCATATCTACGCCGGAGCTGCTGAGCACGTGACAATAAAGCCTTGAAACTTGAACCATGCTTACCCAGGGAGGAGGTGCTGAGCGGTGTTCGCTGCAGAGTGGCGTACCCGGGTTTATCCGTCAGCAGGACTCTGAGGGACGGAGCTGCCACGATGTCTCCGTTCCTCTGCAGGGAAGCACACCTGTGGAAAGTCAAATCCATTCTGCTCTGGATGTTGCCGGAGCTGTGAGCGCGCTGAATGTCCACCGGGTCCAGATGCCCAGCCTTCCCGTTCCCGACTTTACACTGATGGTGATGCGCCACTCCGTTAGCCCTCCTCTCCTCGGGCACCAGCGTCCCGTTGGAGAGGGACAGCTTGGATAAGTTACCGCTCGCCAGCTTCCCCAGGTGTCCGTTCAGCCGGCCTCTAAGTGGTGACACGGGGACGTCTTTCTTCATGAATCCAGGTTTGAAGAAGGACAGGAGGCTCTCGTGGCTCCGGCCGTCCCTTCTGTCCTCAGGTTGACTCTGAGGGAAGTCTTTTTGAGCTCTGCAGGCCACCGTAGTCCTTCTGAGCGTGGAGTCTCCGCTGGGGGGCGCACTGTGGCTGATTTGATCCTCTCTCTTTAGATCCAGGGTCCTACTGTGCTCCTGTCTCAGTCTTTTCGATGGCTTTTGCTTTAGAACAGCATCGTCCCGAGTTCTGCTTTGTCCCTCCGGCGCTTTAGGAGAATCGGACCCTTGTCTTTCTGAGAAACTCAAACTGCTGTTGTTAGTTGAGCTGCAGTCCGCTCCTCTTGCCTTCTTCAGCGTCGGGGTCGCCACCAGAGCTACGATGGGGTCTTTGGTGCAGCGGGGCCGCCGCCCAGACTCCAGATACTCCACCAGCTCTCCAGACTTGGCCGTCTCCGGGGGTCTGACGCGATCCTTGGAGCTGAAAGAAGCCCAGCGCAGAGGCAGCACTTTGCTCAGAGGCTCCTTGGCTTTGGTGGGGGATCTCATGCTGACGCTGCGGCCTGGAGTCCCACGGACCAACGGCTGGGCGTCACCTGGAGGGGGAGATAAGACACGTTCTGCACAGGCTGCACAATTAATCCACGATGTGTTAAAATCACAATATGGAGAAGTGCAATATCCAAACTGCAGTAGAACTAGTATAAAAAGGCATTTTCTCTTTCATTATAACTACAGTTTTCCCAATATGCATTAGTGTTGAGATACATTATTACTTTTGGAAGTACCTCGAGAGCATTACAAGAACACTGGGGAGGCTGCTTTCTGTTTTCTATCGCCCATTGGATCTTAGAACAGCAACCTCAATTGGATTTGTTTTAAGCACCTATCTTTTTAATTAGTTGTATTGTTTTATGGATCAGAGATATAACTATTTCTGTTTTTCATTTTCTGCCATAAAGCACTTTGGGCTGCGTCAAGCATGAACGGTGCTATATTAATAAAGTGTATTGCTATTATTAATATAATCGAATGAAGTCAAACAAAATTGTTATATTCCCCAACATCACAAACTATACATGTGTCTAAGGGGGCTTTGCATTGTGTACAGAGGTCCTTTAATATAATCTTTATCAAACAGGAAAGCCTATAGAAGCATAACAAGGACCGTCCAATGTAAGCCTGAACCAGCTCTAACTAACTATAACTAACTATAAGCTTTATCAAAAAGTAGATTTTTAATCCCAGCAGTATAACTTAGGGCTAGTTCAAGGAACGCTTGCTCCAGCCCTAACTATAAGCTTTACATATATATATATATATTGTAGGAGCCATTTTATGGGTGTTGTTGGTGTCTCAGTTTACTTTATTTATATGCATAGTGCAATACTATTTCTGAACACTTGGTGGCGGGGTTTAGCTGCACCGGGTGTATACAAGGGGTCATAGCAGGTGACAGGAAAGGACGAGGACACAGGAGGAAGAGCACACCGATTCCACCAGCCCGGCAGATGCTCGACCACAACCTTTCACACAGCATAATTAAACCTTGGTACGTAAAGCTACATAAACATCATTAGCAGCAATGACAAAACATTCCAACTCAGTCCACATTAGCATCATGGTTGCACTCAAAGGGCTAGTTTGATATATAAGACTATATAAGAATAAATATATAAATATTTAATATATATAAAATAATGTATTATATTACATGATTGCCTCTGCATTGGATTATTATCGGATAGGGTAATCACTTAGTAATCAACTACGTCTCAAAGCAAAAGTCTAGGGCAAATAATTGCAAGTCTCTTCAGTGAGAACGTCACAAAATGATTTAAAAAGAAAAGCCAAATTCTGGAAAAACAAAAAATAATAAGTGACATTTTGAAAAGAAAGTAACACTTTGCATTCTGGGACATGTAGTTTATGAGCGACGTGCTTCTGTAAATCGCCATGTAACCGAATAATAAACATATTATATTCTTTTCAAGCTCTTGTGGGGCCGCAGGAAATGAAGTCGCGGGCCGGATTTGGCTCCCGGGCCTTGCGTTTGACACCCCTGCTCTAAACCCTCCTATAAAGGATATAGGACATTGGGACATGAAAATTGCCACTACATATATATTGATGCAGTTATTCATTCAAGTGGTCTGAACTGCTGCCAAAACATCGGATGTTATAGATTCCCGATAAAATCCTGTTCAAATCCAAATTTCTTTGTTTACTAAAATACGTTTCTAACTCAGAGCAAATGGGCTTTGCATTCAAAACGGAAACTCAAGGAAAGCTTGCTCCGGCCCTATACGCTTTATCAGAGAAGAAAGGCGACGATTGAACTTATGTTGACTCAAGAAACGACTAATAACTAACGGCCCGTCTACACTACAGGCATCAATTTTTTTGAAGCTGGGCGTGTCTGAAGCTTGGCGATTTTTTGCGAGCAATGCGACCAACAACCAATCAGGAATCTCCCGCCCACCCCCGACATACAAAGCAACAGCGATGTTAAAACGAAGTAAACTGGATATAAAATCCCCAAACAGGCGAAAACCTACCAGTTCCACCCACTGTCTCTGCCACCTCCCTCCATGCCCGGCTCCTCCGGTTTGGATCCCGTTAATAGTTCTGGTCGTAAAGAACCGGGTGATTTGCTAACGTAACTTCTCGTTTGGAATATGAGGAAATGAACTGCGGTCTGGTTCTCCCAGCTTACACGCGGTTTGATTGGCTAGCGCTTCTACTGTCAGATTTGCATAAACGTGATTTGATTGGCTGATGCCAGCTCCGAAAGCATCGGGAGCATCAAAAGTTGCTCAACTTTTGATGCTCACGATGCTCCGCTCCCCACAATGCAGTTCGGCGAAGATTCAAAATCTTCTACGTCACCCCATTCAAGTGAACGGGCGAAGCGTTGAAAGCATTTTTCGATGCCTGTGGTGTAGACGGGCCGTAAGTATTCTAGGAACGCTATACCTTTGTGATATGGTTAACGATATGATATGACAAAGGTAAAGCCTTATAGCATGTAGCATGGGGTACTATGGGGTCTTCAGATACAGGGTCATTGCACATGTTTTCTCTCACTGGAGCATTTCAGACTTGAGTGTTATCGTATCGTCACATAAAACGGTGTGTGATCTCTCCACACTCCAGATTCTTACTTTGTTCCTCTGTTTTTGGCGGTTCTTCTCGAAACACTGGTAGCTCCGGAGACTCTGGGGCCCGTTTGGTCTCCTGAGCCCCAGGGGGGGGTCCTCCCGACCCAACACTGCCCCGCTGACTGCCCCCCTCCGCCAGCCGAACCAACCAGTGGTCAGACGTGGAGGAACTGGTGGAACCTGCAGAGACAAGGTTTTCTCAGTCACCAAAAAGCATCCGTGTCACGTCTCCCCACCCACACATGACCGGTGGATACAGGAACTATTACAGTGTGTTAATCTCGAAAAGATACGGTTTTCACTACAAGGATCCCTGACACTCTTTCATAAGACCTGGACTCCCTTACTACTGCTAATCAATGACCTCACAATCAACCCTGATGCTGATGAGGTGTGCGTGTAATTTCTATCCCTCTTTTCTTTCTTTTTTTTATGCTGGTTTTTTATGTTTTGTAACTTTTTGATGTATGTCTTGTTTATAATGTGATCATAGCCCATAGGGGTGAGGGTGGGGGGTGGGAGGGAGGGGTGAGGTAACTATTTAATTTTCCTACAAACCGTCTTCTATACATGTGTACCTACTGTATTGCCATTGTGATGTCTGTCAAAAAGCCAATAAAAATATTTATAAAAAAAAAAAAGTTAAATCAACTTTAGTGGCATCTAAGCTTCATGTAAAAGCTTCCAGATTGACATGCTGTATGTAAAAAAGCTTTTTTCCATCTCCTAATAGTTGATCATTGTTAAATCCACATGCTTTAATGATATAACTGTTTAATATATGTCTATATTTTAATGTCATTCATTCGGAATAAATCCAAATGAGTGTTAAAAAAAAAAAGCGTCTGTGTGCAGGACTACGTGGCATCAGTATTCCCACCATTAGTGAAGAGTGAGCTGAACACATTCCTGTTCATGGAGAAGCTTCTGGAAACGTCTTTATCACCGTCGTGTAATGGCTTGATCGCTCAGACAATGCTCAACCCTGCAAACTGAAATACCCCGGGGCGTGAACAGTAGCAGTAATGATGGAGAGAGGTGTTGAAACTACAATAACCCAGGGGAGGATAACAGCGGATATAATGATGCGGTGTCGTGATACTCTGTGCATGATACAACTACAAATACACAAGTTATACTAACAGCAGGTAGATGTATGGTGCATACATTTATAAATAGGCTTACAGTAAGAGATATCAGTATGAATATGAACAGAGGTGTAAAGTACCTAAGTAGATTTACTCAAGTACTGTCTTTAAGTAAAATGTTGAGGTACTTTTGCTTCTACTCCACTACAGTTCAGAGGTACATGGTGTGCTTCTACTCCACTACGTGTATTTAATACCTCTAGTTACTTCACAGATCTGGATGAATGATGTGAAATATAATCAAGTGTTGAATCAGACTTTAGTTCCACCTGGAGTAAATCCACCAGCTACCCTGCAGTCTACAAAGTACTTCAAACTTAATGTGTGCATGTATACATGTGGCTGTTGATTGTTTATATATAGGTATATACATATTTTTATAAATATTTGTATTTCTCTGGATTGTGGGAAACGGTATTTCTGTACACACAAACTGAAAGATTGACAATAAAGTTGACTTTTGGTACTTTAAAGTGGACCTATCATGCTATATTTGAATAATATAGTGTAGGACCAGACCTATATAAGGCATATTTATACTTTTCAAAATACCAAACAGATCATGCTGATGGGCTGATTCTGTGAGAACAGCACCATCTACAGGCCTGGCATATGTACTACAGCGTCTCCTGCGCTTTCAAACGGCAATGTCCGTGGCTGTCTCCTCCTGATTGGTGGAGTTGGCCCCATAGCCGTAGCGCTACTTCTGTGACGTCATAGAAGTGTTCAAATCTGGATCAGTCTGTCTCAGATCCGTTGCAGTCCCTTTTTAAGAGATTTGGGTATGGAGGAAAATAGAGAGGGTTGTGTTTTCTGACACTTGGTGAGTTCCCTGGAACACCGGGGACACATGTTCATGTATACAAGATGTACAAAAGTGAATTTTGCATGATAGGTCCCCTTTAAGTATATTTTGATGATAATACTTTTGTACTTTTACTTGAGTAACATTTGAATGCAGGACTTTCACTGTAACAGAGTATTCCTACACTCTGGTACTTTACTTTTACTACAAGATCTGAGTACTTCTTCCCCCTCTGAATATGGTACAGTGTGTACAACAACCCAGTGACAGTGTTAGTGCTGACGGTCGCTATGGGATACAGTGAGGCCGATTCCCCCTGATGTCTCTCACACAACGAGGTGCTGCAGAGGGTTTCTAAGCACTGCAATGGAAATTATGATTACCAGAGAATTGAATGCTCTGATGTTACATTTTAACATATAAATAATACAATTCTGTAAGTCTTCCATGTCGAGTGACAGCAGATCTCAGCACCCAGGAAGGTGATCAGTCACAAGGTGCCATGTGACCAGAAAGTGATCTGATCATGGGTCTATTGTACTCTGATAGGGTCATCGTGGGTCTATTGTACTCTGATAGGGTCATCGTGGGTCTATTGTACTCCGATAGGGTCATCGTGGGTCTATTGTACCCCGATAGGGTCATTAGGGTCATCATGGGTCTATTGTACCCCGATAGGGTCATCGTGGGTCTATTGTACCCCGATAGAGTCATCGTGGGTCTATTGTACCCCGATAGGGTCATCGTGGGTCTATTGTACTCTGATAGGGTCATCGTGGGTCTATTGTACTCCGATAGGGTCATCATGGGTCTATTGTACTCCGATAGGGTCATCATGGGTCTATTGTACTCCGATAGGGTCATCATGGGTCTATTGTACTCCGATAGGGTCATCATGGGTCTATTGTACTCTGATAGGGTCATCATGAGTCTATTGTACCCTGATAGGATCATCATGACTCTATTGTACCCCGATAGGGTCATCATGGGTCTATTGTACTCTGATAGGGTCATCATGGGTCTATTGTACTCTGATAGGGTCATCATGAGTCTATTGTACTCCGATAGGGTCATCATGGGTCTATTGTACTCCGATAGGGTCATCATGGGTCTATTGTACTCCGATAGGGTCATCATGGGTCTATTGTACTCCGATAGGGTCATCATGGGTCTATTGTACTCCGATAGGGTCATCATGGGTCTATTGTACTCCGATAGGGTCATCATGAGTCTATTGTACTCCGATAGGGTCATCATGGGTCTATTGTACTCTGATAGGGTCATCATGGGTCTATTGTACTCCGATAGGGTCATCATGGGTCTATTGTACCCCGATAGGGTCATCATGAGTCTATTGTACTCCGATAGGGTCATCATGGGTCTATTGTACTCCGATAGGGTCATCATGGGTCTATTGTACTCCGATAGGGTCATCATGGGTCTATTGTACTCTGATAGGGTCATCATGGGTCTATTGTACTCCGATAGGGTCATCATGAGTCTATTGTACTCCGATAGGGTCATCATGGGTCTATTGTACTCCGATAGGGTCATCATGGGTCTATTGTACCCCGATAGGGTCATCATGAGTCTATTGTACTCCGATAGGGTCATCATGGGTCTATTGTACTCCGATAGGGTCATCATGGGTCTATTGTACTCTGATAGGGTCATCATCTATTTTTTCACCCCCTTTCCCGTCCCTGCTAGAGAGCAGGGACTTTCATGGGAGAAAAAGGTTCCCATTTCTGATTGGCTGGGCGGATTGCAAACCACGGCCCGTAAAACTCCCAAAACGTTTTGTGAAGCCGCCATTTTATTTGCTCGCATTAGCATTATTAGCATTAGCATTAGCCCAGCGCAACAACGCAGAGAGACTAACTTATGGCAACACAAAAGAAAACATGGGAGCGGTGGAGATGAGGAGGTGTCGGCGTTCTGGCGATTTACTCGGAAGGCTTCAGTAGAAGCTGCTGGGACTCCCAGCAGCTTCTACTGAAGCCAGTCCCCAACTCCGGGGACTTCCGGCCGGGGACTTCGGGCGGCAGTATACGCCGTGAAGTGGTTTGCGGCCTACCAGTAAACCCAAAGCAGAAGAAGAAGAAGTGACGTCAGCGGCTTCATTTGCCTAACCCTTCCCCAGGGACTTTTTCCGGTGTGAACGCGATCTGTACTTAGTTCCATGGGGTACTAAAGAGTTCTCAAGAACTAAGTACGGCAAAGTACTTGGTGTGAAAGCGCCTATTGTAACTGTATAAAAGCTCTCTCTTTAGTTTGAGTATTGCACTCGGCTGTGGAGACATTGGTCTATGTTGTTTGCCTCTTTTGCAAAGATTAAAGATTCAAGGCTTTTATTGTCATGTGTGCATATAGCTCCTGTGTAGATATGTCAATGAAAATCTGAGGTCACAGGCTACTCCAACAGAGCAACACAATAAAACAGATAAAATAGAATATAGTAGAAATAGTGCAGAATAGTTTATATACAAGTAATTGGAATATTGATGAGTTGCAAACAGATGAATGTTATGGATGTTCTTTCAAAAGTTCAGGTGTTCCAGATTAAAGAACCAGAAAGACATCTCTTTGACTAGTTCATTTCAATCATTTCCAGCACAGCACTGACCGGTGACGGAGGAGCTGGCGGACCACGAGGGTATGGTGTGTCTCCTCTGGTAGAAGAGGATGTAGGCTCCACGTGTGCAGACCTCCGCCTCCGGCACCGCCTCCGCACTGCTGTCATCATAACTGTACCACTGGCCGTCCACTGAGTTCCTGCAGAAAGCTGCAATCACCACCACAAAGGAGAGAAATAACCACCGTGTGAGACTGGAGGACAGGAGGGGTGATCAACTGAGGTGGTGTTACTGCAGGGATGGCAAAATAATAAGAATCAGATTCCCACAGAGGGGGACATTACATTGTTAAAGCAGAAAAGAGCCAAAGACAGCTTAATGTTAGCTAAGAAGCATGCATAAAAGTAAAACAATATATGTATAACATATATTACACAATTTCCAAAATACACATCCTTTACTGAAGTAGAAGTACAGATAGTCGTGTTTAAAAATACTCTGGAGAAAGTAGAAGTACTGACTAAACTTCTTTACTCAAGTCAAAGTAAAGAGGCTTTGAAGTGTACTTCAGTAAAAAGTACCCATAGCTAGCAGCTGCTTTAAAGAGTACCTGACCTCCCTTTATATCAATAGAACAATAATGTCATTGTTAGCTAATGAATGTTTCCATGGTGACCAACCGCAACATGACAACGTTTCCATTGGTCCCTCTTCTTTAGAGAAGACCAGGAAGTGATGGATACACGGATCGTGTTCCAACCAATAGGCACGCAGTGACTCTGAAGAATAATGATCACGCCACCAAACACACATTCAGACTAAAGCAGCGTTTCTCAAAGTGTGGGGAGATTATTATTATTTTTTAAATAAATGTTTTGGACTTCAGGCCGGAATCGAACCTTGGTCCTCGCGGGCGGTAGTGTTCTGTTACAGCCGGAGACTCGCAACGGGTGTTTGCGGTACCGGCGCTGTGAAAGTCCACCTATGCCAGAGCCAGCGGCCCACCGAAGGCAGCAGCCACACACACACACACACACACACACACACACACACACACACACACACACACACACACACACACACACACACACACACACACACACACACACACACACACACACACACACACACTTTTCGAGATCCCGTTTGTGTCCCCCCACTTTACAAATATGTTTATTTTATTTTTTAACGCAAGCCGTCATCGCCACGGAGGACCACACAGCTTCTGTGAGCGAGCGAGCGAGACAGAGAGAGAGAGAAAGCGAGAGAGCACACCTTTATCTATTTAATATATTGTAAAGAATAAAGTAAGAAATCATTCCAATAGGCAGGGTTGGGTTGTAACGGAAAACATAACGGCGTTACGTAATCAGAATACAAAGATCAAGTTGGCTAACTGTATTCAGCTGGCGTTACATTTGAAATACGAGTAATCTGATTACTAGAGCTGTCAAACGATTAAAAATGTTAATCAGATTAATCACAGCTTAAAAATTAATTAATCATGATTAATCACCATTCGAACTATGTCCAAAATATACCATTTCTTTATGTATATTGTTGTGGGAATGGAAAGATAAATGAAAGCAGGCGGATATATCCATTTAACATACAGTATGTATGTTTATTATAAAATTGTTCTGCGTGTCAAAATGAAAGCCCACACACCTATCAATCATCAAACCGTGGGGTCTTAATTCATTACGTGTTGATTTCTATCAACGGGGGAGTACTTCAGGAAAGTCAACAGAGGGGGGGGGGGCTAGTGGAGTACTTCGTGACCACAGAGTGTGAACGTTGTGATCAGCTGTTTTAGCGCAGTTCTCCAGTGAAGGGGGGAGTCTCCCTCCGCCGCCGGTTGGCGTAGTTTTGGCACAGTTCCGTTGTACAGACCGACGTTAACAGCAGCCTGTCTGTGCACACGGAGACCGACTCTGTCGTCCGGTGATCTGACCGCCTTCTGGAAAAGCTTCACAAGTACGTCGGTACGCAAATGCGCTTTGTGACACAAGTGACGGTACGCATTTCAGAGTACATAACCTGCGTACCAGTTATGTGCACCCCTGTACCAGAGCCATATTATTACTATTATATGGCTCTGCCCTGTACTACAGCAAGAGTATTCTCCGTCGGGACTTCCTGCAACAACACCACGCCGTTATCCAAGATGTTCTATTGAGAAGACGATCACTACGTGACAAAAGTTTTAAAAACCGTGGCTACTGAAATCAATCTTACTAACTGCTGTCTGTGCAATTTACTCCGCGAGTTGGCAGACTTTATTTTGCTTACTTTAACATCATTTTTCATGGTGGGGCTAAGCCATTTCTTGGTATGGGTGTAGCCTACCCCAGCCATACCCTGGCGCTGCCACTGGTGGCACGTATGGGGCGGGCCATTCTGCACATGCGTTAAATGCGTTAAATATTTTAACGCAATTAATTCAAAAAATTAATTACCGCCGTTAACGCGATAATTTTGACAGCACTACTGATTACAGTTACTTTCGTAAACCTGAAGTGAATACATTTTGGAATACTTATTGGAATTATTGGTGGAAAAGTTTCCTCACAAAATGTGATATTCATTACCGGCAGAACTGTGTGCACACTGCACAGCGCTGCAGCATGTCTGTGAGCGAGAGAGAGATGCAGTGTGTCTGTGAGGCCCCGCCCCCGCACGCAGTGAGAGAGAGATCTCTTTTAAAATATATTGAAAGTTAGAAACGGAGATGGTTAGATAAAATGTGCAAGATAACGTTTATGTAGCATTTATTTATTGTCGAAATGATGACATTTCATAACGGGATCAAATCAAAGTGAATGGCTGCTGCTGCTGAATGCATGGGGCAAGTGACTGGAACAAGTTTTAAAAGTTATTGCATCGTTTCAGATAATAAATAATAATGATAATTCATTCTATTTAGGGGCGCCTCTCAAAGCACCAAGGACACCTTACAATTCATAACATACTCTAAGGAAAGGTTTTAAGACAGTACAAAGAATGCAGTCCGGGTGATGTGTTTTATGTGGGGTGCAGATGAGAGAGCTGTCCAGAATGACACCAATATGTCGTCTTTGAGTTCTTGATAAGCCATGACAACAGTAAAATACGTGTTTCCTGTTCCCCAAAACATACCCATCTGTTATGGAAAAAGGAAAAGTATTCTAAAAGTCATCTGAATACGATTACTATCAGAGCCATGTATTCAGTATTCAGCAACTGATTACATTTACAAAGTAACCCTCCCAACCCCGAGTATAGGACAGTGAAAAAAGAAAAAGCTGTTTAAAAGGGGAGTGATTAGTAAAATATCCATAAATAAAAAGAGAGAATGCTAACTAGGTATCATAAGATAAACATAACATAAGTTGAAATGATTTGTTATTGGTTGTGATCATATTCTAAAGATGTCTGGATTATTGAAAAGTATACAGCTCCCTGTCGTCTCAGTGTTGAGAGCTGTATCCATTCATTCATCTGGTGCTCAAAGAGATTGATGCATTTCACTTTAACATTTAAAATAAAGCAGGTTAAAATAATTAAATTGCATACATGTTCTTTTAGTAAACACTGAAAACGGGTCCCACAGACCCAAACAGCACACACAGGTTAAAGGTAAGCATATAATAATGTTAAAATGTGCTAAATATATGCACTGCAAAAAAACTAAAAAGAGAGGAGTAAAAGTAGCTCACGACAGGTGGGGCTTGAAAAGGCCCACCTGTTCAAAGTGGTGATGTGAAGTCATGTGACCGAGCCGCCTTTAGCTTAGCGGTGGTGGCGTGAAGTCATGTGACCGTGCTGTAGTTCCTCTATAGCCCAACATTAGCCACCTTTAGCTTAGCGGTGGTGACGTGAAGTCATGTGACCGTGCTGTAGTTCCTTTATAGCCCAACATTAGCCTCCTTTAGCTTAGCGGTGGTGACGTGAAGTCATGTGACCGTGCTGTAGTTCCTTTATAGCCCAACATTAGCCTCCTTTAGCTTAGCGGTGGTGACATGAAGTCATGTGACCGTGCTGTAGTTCCTTTATAGCCCAACATTAGCCTCCTTTAGCTTAGCGGTGGTGACATGAAGTCATGTGACCGTGCTGTAGTTCCTTTATAGCCCAACATTAGCCTCCTTTAGCTTAGCGGTGGTGACGTGAAGTCATGTGACCGTACTGTAGTTCCTTTATAGCCCAACATTAGCCTCCTTTAGCTTAGCGGTGGTGACATGAAGTCATGTGACCGTGCTGTAGTTCCTTTATAGCCCAACATTAGCCACCTTTAGCTTAGCGGTGGTGACGTGAAGTCATGTGACCGTACTGTAGTTCCTTTATAGCCCAACATTAGCCACCTTTAGCTTAGCGGTGGTGACGTGAAGTCATGTGACCGTGCTGTAGTTCCTTTATAGCCCAACATTAGCCTCCTTTAGCTTAGCGGTGGTGACGTGAAGTCATGTGACCGTACTGTAGTTCCTTTATAGCCCAACATTAGCCTCCTTTAGCTTAGCGGTGGTGACATGAAGTCATGTGACCGTGCTGTAGTTCCTTTATAGCCCAACATTAGCCACCTTTAGCTTAGCGGTGGTGACGTGAAGTCATGTGACCGTGCTGTAGTTCCTTTATAGCCCAACATTAGCCACCTTTAGCTTAGCGGTGGTGACGTGAAGTCATGTGACCGTGCTGTAGTTCCTTGAAAGCCTACCGTTAGCCTTTTACTTCAGAAACCATAACGTGGTGTTAATATGTGGAGATTATCCTGCTGAACTAAACGTGTAAGCATCATAAACATTTGTTTGATACAGAGATTATCTTCTGCTATAATCCAAAATCCCATTGAAAAAATCCCATTGGCTTTTTGTGGAGGGAACAAGGGAGATGCTAACTTCCTGGCTTTTGGTACAGCTTTAAAAAAATCATAAAGTGAGTATTTCTCACCTGTGTAGTGTCCGCCGTGCATTCCTCCGTGGTGGTTGCACACGGCGTACAGATCGTACAGGAAGTCAGGTGGAGTTGGGTCAGATCGGCGGGACGGTTTCAATCCCTGCTGCTGGTGCTGGTTCGACTGGTGGTTTGTGTTTGACTGGTGGTTTGGGTTCGACTGGTGGTTTGGGTTCGACTGGTGGTTTGGGTTTGACTGGTGGTTTGTGTTTGACTGGTGGTTTGTGTTTGACTGGTGGTTTGGTTTTGACTGGTGGTTTGGGTTTGACTGGTGGTGGTTGCTGTGGTTTCGGGTCACCATGTGTGGCGTCATGTCCAGGCCGGTCAGGGGGAATTGAACGAAGGTGGTGAGTTTGTTCCTCCGGTCGCCCACCTGTCTGAAGCGCTTCAGGTGGAGGATGAGGATGTCCGGCAGCGTCCACAGATTCATCTTCACCGTGCCCTGCTGCAGCTGCTGACAGTGGGGACACTTCCAGGCATCGTCGGGGGCCAACTGGAGGGTGGAGGAAAGAGAATGAGAACATAAATACACATTCAACTCAAGATAAAACCGTAAAAGTAAGCCTTTAAAGAGTCCTCTCCTGCTGATGTTCAGGTGTATATCAGTATGTAGTGTCTCTACTTTAAAGAGTCCTCTCCTGCTGATGTTCAGGTGTATATCAGGATGGAGTGTCTCTACTTTAAAGAGTCCTCTCCTGCTGATGTTCAGGTGTAGATCAGTATTTAGTGTCTCTACTTTAAAGAGTCCTCTCCTGCTGATGTTCAGGTGTAGATCAGTATTTAGTGTTAACCTGTATTAATCTACGAAGGGGAAATTAGTTGATGCATGAAGTTTGGAAAGTCCTTGTGAGCTCCAGTTTAAACAGGAAGTACATTTGGATTCTGTTGTCATGGCTTCTCCTTCTCCTCCAATAGTGGACCCACCGAACAAAACATTCCAGCTATTGGTGGAAATGCATTCGTCTCGATTGTCTTCACTTCTTACAACAAAACACAACCAAGGCCAATGCGGAATGCTCTCCCGTTACTATGGTGACGCCTAACACAATCCAACACGACCTCAAACTGAAGCACATAAGGGAATAAGAAATGTAAAAAGCGTAGCCTCCTTATCGATAACACCGAGTGCTTTATTATCTCGGGAACATTTAGTAATTGTAATGGATGTTTCATTGCCCGGATTCAAAGTGCTTTCACTCCCCCTAAGAACCAATCAGATTGCTTGATTTGACTTGTCCGTTTTATAATGCAAAATAAATGTAATATTGTACGCATGAATGAATGGATGCTCTGGAGCAGCCTTCCTCGACATTGAGAGACACCCTGTGCGTCTTCGTGTTTCCCAGAGCTGTAATTAATACAAGTTGATCTTAATAGCAAGTTTAAGGCTTTTTTTATTATCATTTCCGTATAAAATGTCCTGTTATTTTAGTCTTGAGTTTAAGTTAATGCTAAATGCCTAAATTAAAAACACTAATGCAACATGTGGTAACGATATCTGCGGTGTAACTTTGGGTCGTTTAGTTCACGGTAGAATTGGGCGGTTTTCGTTAGAAAGGGTTTGAATGTGTTAAAGACTAAGTGTAGCACTGAAGAGGTTTTCCTGTCCGTTGTAACCTTAATAGTTGTGTGTGTGTCGTTGTGTCGGTGTGTGTGAGAGAGGGTGCAGCGACCTCATCTTAGGAGACAAAGGAGAAGATAGTTATTTTTCATATTTGTAAGCTTAGATACGTAGAGTCTCTCATCTGCCACAATAAAAAAAAGATTCTTAAACTCTAAAAACTATTTAGCATCCATTAATATGGAAATAAAGAGTGCATGTTGTGATGATTAAGTGTAACATATTGATTAGTCCTGCCTGATTATAGACCCTTCAGGAGTGACATGTGTGAGCCTGCAGCGCCACACAGTGGAGACACAAGGAAACAACAAGTCAATGGCGTAAAATGTTGAATAAAAGATCAAATAAAGCAGAACATGTGTATAAAACACAAGCAGTTAAAGGAATAATGCGCAATAATATATATATAATATTAAAAAATGAAGACATTTTTATAAATGTAAAAAGTAAAGTATATAATAATAAAAAATATATAAAAAACGAAGAA
>JAMFTG010000185.1:157500-190000 GCA_023974075.1 Chaenocephalus aceratus
CTCAAATACCTGTACTTTCTACTTCTTACATGTTGAACACAAATACCTGTACTTTCTACTTCTTACATGTTGAACACAAATACCTGTACTTTCTACTTCTTACATGTTGAACACAAATACCTGTACTTTCTACTTCTTACATGTTGAACTCAAATACCTGTACTTTCTACTTCTTACATGTTGAACTCAAATACCTGTACTTTCTACTTCTTACATGTTGAACACAAATACCTGTACTTTCTACTTCTTACATGTTGAACCCAAATACCTGTACTTTCTACTTCTCTCATGTTGAACTCAAATACCTGTACTTTCTACTTCTTACATGTTGAACACAAATACCTGTACTTTCTACTTCTCACATGTTGAACTCAAATACCTGTACTTTCTACTTCTCTCATGTTGAACCCAAATACCTGTACTTTCTACTTCTCACATGTTGAACTCAAATACCTGTACTTTCTACTTCTTACATGTTGAACCCAAATACCTGTACTTTCTACTTCTTACATGTTGAACTCAAATACCTGTACTTTCTACTTCTTACATGTTGAACTCAAATACCTGTACTTTCTACTTCTTACATGTTGAACCCAAATACCTGTACTTTCTACTTCTTACATGTTGAACTCAAATACCTGTACTTTCTACTTCTTACATGTTGAACTCAAATACCTGTACTTTCTACTTCTCTCATGTTGAACCCAAATACCTGTACTTTCTACTTCTCACATGTTGAACTCAAGTACCTGTACTTTCTACTTCTTACATGTTGAACCCAAATACCTGTACTTTCTACTTCTCTCATGTTGAACCCAAATACCTGTACTTTCTACTTCTCACATGTTGAACTCAAATACCTGTACTTTCTACTTCTTACATGTTGAACCCAAATACCTGTACTTTCTACTTCTTACATGTTGAACCCAAATACCTGTACTTTCTACTTCTCACATGTTGAACCCAAATACCTGTACTTTCTACTTCTTACATGTTGAACTCAAATACCTGTACTTTCTACTTCTCACATGTTGAACTCAAATACCTGTACTTTCTACTTCTTACATGTTGAACCCAAATACCTGTACTTTCTACTTCTTACATGTTGAACACAAATACCTGTACTTTCTACTTCTTACATGTTGAACTCAAATACCTGTACTTTCTACTTCTCACATGTTGAACTCAAATACCTGTACTTTCTACTTCTTACATGTTGAACCCAAATACCTGTACTTTCTACTTCTTACATGTTGAACACAAATACCTGTACTTTCTACTTCTTACATGTTGAACACAAATACCTGTACTTTCTACTTCTTACATGTTGAACACAAATACCTGTACTTTCTACTTCTTACATGTTGAACTCAAATACCTGTACTTTCTACTTCTTACATGTTGAACTCAAATACCTGTACTTTCTACTTCTCACATGTTGAACCCAAATACCTGTACTTTCTACTTCTTACATGTTGAACTCAAATACCTGTACTTTCTACTTCTTACATGTTGAACACAAATACCTGTACTTTCTACTTCTTACATGTTGAACACAAATACCTGTACTTTCTACTTCTTACATGTTGAACCCAAATACCTGTACTTTCTACTTCTTACATGTTGAACACAAATACCTGAACTTTTTACTTCTTACATGTTGAACTCAAATACCTGAACTTTCTACTTCTTATATGTTGAACTCAAATACCTGTACTTTCTACTTCTCACATGTTGAACTCAAATACCTGAACTTTCTACTTCTTATATGTTGAACTCAAATACCTGTACTTTCTACTTCTCACATGTTGAACTCAAATACCTGTACTTTCTACTTCTCACATGTTGAACTCAAATACCTGTACTTTCTACTTCTTACATGTTGAACCCAAATACCTTACTCTTTAAAACAGCTGCTAGTTATGAGTACTTTGTACTGAAGTACACTTCAAAGCCTCTTTACTTCTACTTGAGTAAAGGATGTGTGTCTCATGTGTGTTTTGTCTCACCTGTCCACAACAGGGTGGTGCAGCGGCCGTCCGTCCTGAGGGGACAGGTAGCTGTGAAACACCGAGCCCCCCACCACACGGACGTTGAACATCACTCTGATGTTCTGGAAGACAAAGACACTTCTGTAAAGACATCAGGGGACATTCATGCTTTCATAATAACCCAGTAATTACCCTGCAATGAGCCACTGCTGTAACCCAGGTGCGCTCAACACACCTGTTCACTCTCCTGGCTCCAACGCGGAGGAACGAGAGATCCATTGATGTCTAATGTTCTTCAAGGAACACTGGAAACCCAGCTGTTCGGACTGTCCCTCGGACATTACACCCCCCCTTTAATGGTTTAGCCCGTTTGAAACTATGCATCAGCTCTGACAACGGGCTTATTGAAGGCTGACATGTGTCCCCTCTTCTCCATGTCTCTTCTACATCAACATGTGTCCCCTCTTCTCTATGTCTCTTTTACATCAACATGTGTCCCCTCTTCTCCATGTCTCTTCTACATCAACATGTGTCCCCTCTTCTTCATGTCTCTTCTACATCAACATGTGTCCCCTCTTCTCCATGTCTCTTCTACATCAACATGTGTCCCCTCTTCTCCATGTCTCTTCTACATCAACATGTGTCCCCTCTTCTCCATGTCTCTTCTACATCAACATGTGTCCCCTCTTCTCCATGTCTCTTCTACATCAACATGTGTCCCCTCTTCTTCATGTCTCTTCTACATCAACATGTGTCCCCTCTTCTTCATGTCTCTTCTACATCAACATGTGTCCCCTCTTCTCCATGTCTCTTCTACATCAACATGTGTCCCCTCTTCTTCATGTCTCTTCTACATCAACATGTGTCCCCTCTTCTTCATGTCTCTTCTACATCAACATGTGTCCCCTCTTCTCCATGTCTCTTTTACATCAACATGTGTCCCCTCTTCTCCATGTCTCTTCTACATCAACATGTGTCCCCTCTTCTTCATGTCTCTTCTACATCAACATGTGTCCCCTTTTCTTCATGTCTCTTCTACATCAACATGTGTCCCCTCTTCTTCATGTCTCTTCTACATCAACATGTGTCCCCTTTTCTTCATGTCTCTTCTACATCAACATGTGTCCCCTCTTCTTCATCAACATGTGTCCCCTCTTCTACATCAACATGTGTCCCCTCTTCTTCATCAACATGTGTCCCCTCTTCTTCATGTCTCTTCTACATCAACATGTGTCCCCTCTTCTTCATGTCTCTTCTACATCAACATGTGTCCCCTTTTCTTCATGTCTCTTCTACATCAACATGTGTCCCCTCTTCTTCATCAACATGTGTCCCTCTTCTACATCAACATGTGTCCCCTCTTCTTCATCAACATGTGTCCCCTCTTCTTCATGTCTCTTCTACATCAACATGTGTCCCCTCTTCTTCATCAACATGTGTCCCCTCTTCTACATCAACATGTGTCCCCTCTTCTTCATCAACATGTGTCCCCTCTTCTTCATGTCTCTTCTACATCAACATGTGTGGAGGTTTATGAAGGACTCACGAGTCCCTTCTGATTCAAGCAATGAACGTGCGGTTTTTTAGATTAAATCCGGTTTGTCTGGCTTTCTATCTCGAGATCTACAACCACCTCTTACTTCCCATCATGCAACCTGGCAGGTCCTACAGCTCTTAAGCGTCTCCTTTTATCAGAAGACACAAAGGGGTCAACTTTATTTAACGTCTGCTGCTGAAGCGACACCGAGAGAGGAAAGTGGGTCATCACCAGTGTTTCTCAAACCTTTTCATACCAAGGACACTTAACCAATAAAAAAACACTCGCGGACCACCTAACTCCACAAATATCTAAAAACACATCGTTTTTACAAATCGCCTGAAAATGGTACAAACAAGTGGCCACATGTGTGATGAAGGTGTTGCGCTGGGCTTTATCATGCAATCGAAAGTGAAACCTAAGCTCACTCCATTGCGGAGATATTCCCGCGAGAGTGCGGAAAACTTAAATTTATTTATTTATTTAAAATGTGAAATTTTACCAATATACTCACGGACCACTAGGGGCGCTCACGGACCACCAGTGGACCACACTTTGAGAAGCACTGATGAGATATAGACCACAACCTGCACCTGGCAGCTTGAGCTAACACCAGATAGCATGTAGCATCTCCAGGTAAAACACACAGCTGGTGAAGACATGTTTAATAAACCGGACCGCCGGACTGAAAAGCCCGGTTGAGGAGAACAAAGGAATATCAACTATGAAGCTAATACCCTTTGTCCTCTGTTGAGGCCTGTCTTTATTACTCTGAGATCCGCGTGGATTGGAGGTGCTTTAGGAGAGCAAACTAAATGAAATGGATGTTCTCTGTCTGCTGTGAAGTCCTGAGAGGATCTGCGGGCTCAAACACAGCTCTCGCTCTGCAGGGTCTCTGAGCAGCGGCTCGTTCCTGGAAGACATTGATATGTTGATCACAAGAGGAACGCTCCAGTCTCAGGGGGGGGGGGTTACACAATACTTCTGAGTTACTGCGTCTAACGTGGGACACACAGTACTATTTAAAGTACATCAGTATCATAAGGGCCAGTAAGAGGACAAAAATACTGCGGCTGCGGCTCAGTGGATAGTGTGCTGGACCGCGAACCAGGGGGTAGCGAGTTCGAGTCCCACTGCAGTCAGCATGTCGTTGTGTTGAGACTCTTCACCCCAAAAAGCGTCTAACACATGACATGTGATGAAACACTGCAGCGGTTAAGGTTGGAGGCTGTTTTAAACACTTTTACAGGAAGAAAAGGGTACGAGGGTGAGGACCATGTTGTTTGTTTGGTGTAACGTAAGCTGCAAAAGTTAGCATGTCATCAGGTCACTTTATAATCGCGCCGCATGGTGGAAGTAGCCAGATGACATTGGAAGCCTAACTTCTTCAACAGGTAGGAATTGGAAAGGCATTGTCTATCTTAATATACAATCTATGGTGTGCGTATATACACTGAACAAAAATATAAACGCAACACTTTTGTTTTTGCTCCCATTTCTCATGAGATGAACTCAAAGATCTAAAACATTTTCTATAAACACAAAATAACCATTTCTCTCAAATATTGTTCACAAATCTGAAAGAATCTGTGATCGTGAGCACTTCTCCTTTGCCGAGATAATCCATCCCACCTCACAGGCGTGGCATCTCAAGATGCTGATTAGACAGCATGATTATTGCACAGGTGTGCCTTAGGCTTCTATAGGTAAATACACTTCTGAGTTGACAAATATGACATGTGGGGTTCCTCAAGGCTCCATCTTGGGGCCTCTTCTCTTTAACATCTACATGCTACCACTGGCTCAGATAATGAAGAACAACAAAATAAGTTACCATAGCTATGCAGATGACACACAAATGTACGTAACAATTTCACCAGGAGACTATGCTCCAATTCAAACACTGAGTAAGTGCATTGAACAAATCAATGACTGGATGTGTCAGAACTTTCTCCAATTAAACAAAGACAAAACTGAGGTAATGGTTTTTGGAGCCAAGGCAGAACGTATAAAAGTTAGCGCTGAGCTTCAGTCTGCAATGTTCAAACCAACAGATAAAGCCAGACATCTAGGTGTAGTCATGGACTCTGACCTGAGTTTCAACAGTCACATTAAAACAGTTACTAAATCAGCCTACTATCACCTAAAGAACATATCTAGGATTAAAAGACTAATGTCACAGCAGGATCTGGAGACACGTGTCCATGCCTTTATCTTCAGTAGACTGGACTACTGCAATGGTGTCTTCACAGGTCTCACTAAAACATCTATTAGGAAGCTGCAGCTGATTCAGAACGCCGCTGCTCGAGTCCTCACTGACACTAAGAAAGTGGATCACATCACTCCTGTTCTGAAGTCTTTACACTGGCTTCCTGTGTGTCAAAGAATAGATTTCTAAATACTGCTGCTGGTTTATAAAGCACTGAATGGTTTAGGCCCAAAACACGTTTCTGACCTCCTGCTAAATGATGAAGCATCCAGATCTCTCAGGTCTTCAGGGACTGGTCAGCTTTCTGTCCCCAGAGTCAGAACTAAACATGGAGAAGCAGCGTTCAGTTAATATGCTCCAAATATCTGGAACAAACTCCCAGAAACCTGCAGGTCCGCTGCAACTCTGACTACTTTCAAATCCAGCAAGAAGACTTTTCTTTTTGTCGCTGCTTTTAATTGAACTATTCACATCTTAGACTGCACTGTAACTTTTATCCATGTATTTTTTCCTTAATGTTTATTTTATTAGCTTTTCTTTTTTAATGCTTAATGTCTTTCATTTTTTTTTGTAAAGCACTTTGAATTGCCTTGCGTTGAAAAGTGCTATATAAATAAACTTGCCTTGCCTTGCCTTAAGGCCCTGACACACCAAGCAGTCACCAGAGGACTAGCCGACGCTGAAGTCGGCTGTTGCCTGGCCGTGTTCTCCTGCGTTTTGGCCATGTGTCGCACGGGAAACACACCGCACCGACTTCAGTGCGTGAGTGGCAATAACTCTCCTTACCAGCAGGCGGCGGTAGTGTGTATTCGTCATTCAAAAGAGGCAACAACCGGAAGACAGAGAAGAAGAAGAGTATCTTTTCTCCGTAATATCATACAGAGCTGGCCTCTCCTGGATCAAGGTGATGAGCAGGTCTTCGTTTGCATCGTTCCAGATCGCCATGATGAGATGAAAATGAATAGCAGTCTGTGTGTGCCTTCTTAAATCGTTTGTTTACGTCCCTCACTTCCGCTTCGCTTCTCATGCACTGATTTGCTAGCTGAACAGCCAATCAGAGTGATTATTTGGTTCGACTGCCAGGCCCGATGCATGGCCGATTCAACATGTTGAATCGGCCATGCATCGGGTCTGGCAGTCCAAATAAGGCGTGTCACGGTCGACGGTGCGGGACACACCAACCTGACTACGGCGCCGCGAATGCCCGACAGCCTCTGACGGCCTCTGACTCCCAAAATCGGGTTGGTGTGTCAGGGCCTTTAGGCTGGCCACAATAAAAGGCCACTCTGAAACGTGCAGTTTTGCTTTATTGGGGGGGTCTGGGGGGGTCCGAAAACCAGTCAGTATCTGGTGTGAGGGGTAGGGGTAGGGTTAGGGTAATGTTGTGAATTGAGTGGCCCATGGTGGTGGTGGGGTTATGGTATGGGCAGGCGTATGTAATGGACGACGAACACAGGCCACTCGATTCACAACATTACCCTAAATGAACATGTGAACGCCGCTCTTTGTTTCTGAATTGCCTCTTTGCCGAAGCTAAATTTAGACGAGAGAAATCATCCTCTCGTGAGTGGAGCATCGATGCAGGAAACTACAGATCCTGCTGGGATGAAAGATTCAGAGCCAACATCTGCTCTGAGAACTGCTTTCTGAGAGGAGGACTGTAGGAGTTTAATTAAACGTCTGACAGCAGGGGGCACAGAGGAGGACTCACACCCCCCGCTGTGAAGAAGATGCCTCAGAGTCATCTGCTGCCTTCCTTCTTTATTATGTCAGTATGGGTTCTCGTGTGTCATCTGGCTGCAGGAGGAACAGCATGATACAGCAGGCTGTCACAAGTTAGACATCTATTGTTCTTTGTCTGGCTTGGCACATCTTAAACTCTCCTGTCATTTCAGATCCCGCCTTCCTCCAGGCTCTTGCAACCAGCCCTTCCCCTCACCTGGTCTCCCCAGCCCTTCCCCTCACCTGGTCTCCCCAGCTCTTCCCCTCACCTGGTCTCCCAGCTCTTCCCCTCACCTGGTCTCCCCAGCCCTTCCCCTCACCTGGTCTCCCCAGCCCTTCCCCTCACCTGGTCTCCCCAGCTCTTCCCCTCACCTGGTCTCCCCAGCTCTTCCCTCACCTGGTCTCCCCAGCCCTTCCCCTCACCTGGTCTCCCCAGCCCTTCCCCTCACCTGGTCTCCCCAGCCCTTCCCCTCACCTGTTACTCAGTCCCTCATCACCCCACAGTATGTACACCACCTCACTCTCACTTGTCCTTTGCCAGATCGTCTTGTCTGTTCTGCCAAGCTCTCCAGTGTTTGAGATTCCTGTCCTGCCCGGTTTTGACCCCTGCCTGTCTGCATTCGGACCTGGAGTTTCCTGCCTGCCCCCTGTTTGTATTTGTTTGCCTTGCTGCTGGATGTCCTGGTTTTGACCCTGCCTGTCCCTGACCTGATTACACTGAACATTTCTGAACACTGATTTGATCTGTGTCGTGCTATTGGGTTCTGATCTGTACCTGTGAGCGTGACGGCAGGCAATCGTGCAGAAAGCAAAGAAGACGTTTAATATAGTATATACATAATACTTACATTTAAATATTCAGTTATAAGTAAAAGTCCTGCATTGGAACAGTCACTTTTTAATACAAAGTAAACTCAGCATATAGTAGTTGAGGCATTAGACGTAAAAGTGTGTAAAACAAATCTGATATACATTTAAGAAACTTCCATAAATATATTTTTTGTTTACTGTAAATTGGTATTTCAACATTTCTACTTTTTTGATTCTGTTTTATTTATATTTTGAGATGTTTACATTTGAGAATTGTTTATTTCGACTCTTTTAATTAATGTACAATGTCTGCAACGCAACCATTTCCCAAATTGGGATCAATAAAGTGCATCACAAGAAGAAGTATAATATAATAATAACTCATTTAAATAAAGTCCTGCATTGGAAATGTCACTCTAATAAAACAAAAAAGTGAAATCAGCATATAGTAGTTGAGGTATTAGACGTAAAAGTATACACTGCAAAAAAAAGAAAATGCCATCAAACCCAAAATTAAACGACCTAAAAACGGTAAATGCCAACTCTCGCTATAAAAAATGAAAAGTTTTTACTTCCTGTCTGATTTATCTGACGCCCAGCGCTTTTCCTTTCTCCTTCTCCATCCTCCTTAGCAACGGTCATGATAGTCCTTGACAGCGGTCTGTACTACTGGATTAACAACGTGTCACATGTTCTGAATGGACCAATCAGAATCGAGTATTCAACTAAGCCGTGTAATAAAAGTAATTACATCTCAAAGTAAAAGGTCTTGAAGCTCTCCTGGACGACGGACAATCTGCCGTGAGCTTCATCATAATGGAAAAGCCATGAGGTTAAAAAGTAGATTTCCTTCCTCAGCTTAACTCTTCCTCACATTAGTGCACCATCAGCGTGTGAGCAGTACCTGAGCCTGCACCCCGTTGATCATCAGGTAGTACAGTTTGCTGAGGATGCTCTGCTGCAGCTGCTCCCAGGAAACAGACCGATCCTCCCTCATCAGGAACGGGGGTCCAAACCTGGACGAACGTTTATTCATAAAGCACCTTTCAACACAAAGTGCTTTACACAAAACGAAAGACATTACAATATACATTACTATTATACTGTTTCCATCAATACATGACATTTTAAATGGATCACCGGCCTCCACAGCCATGAGATTAATCCAAAACATATCTAGGTTTCACACATTACATTTCAAGCCTAATTAAATCTACCTTCTGCTATCTGTTGGTTTCACAGTTTTGATAAATCAAAGGAAACTGAGAGCTTCACACGTTCAGACGTGTACCCGTGATGCTCTTCTACAGAGTTAAAAACAACACGTACAGTAAGTGACTCCAAAGTCATGTCCCTGGCAGACACAGAGTCCTCCAGCTGTCACAGGACGAGAGCAGTGGGAGGTTTGATCCACGAGAGCGAGGCGTTCGAAGGAGAAAGTGAAGCATGGAGGGGATCGGACTGTGGAAGCTGGGCGGAAGAATTTAATTGTACAACTGCCTGTCCTGCTGTACATGAGACAATATATATTTTCTCCTCGAAAGGGAACACTGCATTTCATTTAGATTAGACCCAAAGTTACTTTCATTGATCCTCTGGACTGATCTCCACACGGCGCCAGATGCAGAGGTGGGAAGTAGTAGAGTACAAATACTTTGTTACTGTACTTATACATAATTCTAGTATCAGTACTTTACTCCACTACTTATTTTTCTGACGACTTTTTACTTTCTACTTCTTACATGTTTGAACTCAAATACCTGTACTTTCTACTTCTTACATGTTGAACTCAATACCTGTACTTCTACTTAATTGACCATACCTGTACTTTCTACTTCTTACATGTTGAACTCAATACCTGTACTTTCTACTTCTTACATGTTGAACTCAAATACCTGTACTTTCTACTTCTTACATGTTGAACTCAAATACCTGTACTTTCTACTTCTTACATGTTGAACTCAAATACCTGTACTTTCTACTTCTTACATGTTGAACACAAATACCTGTACTTTCTACTTCTTACATGTTGAACACAAATACCTGTCTTTCTACTTCTTACATGTTGAACTCAAATACCTGTACTTTCACTTCTCACATGTTGAACCCAAATACCTGTACTTTCTACTTCTTACATGTTGAACTCAAATACCTGTACTTTCTACTTCTTACATGTTGAACCCAAATACCTGTACTTTCTACTTCTTACATGTTGAACTCAAATACCTGTACTTTCTACTCTTACATGTTGAACTCAAATACCTGTACTTTCTACTTCTTACATGTTGAACTCAAATACCTGTACTTTCTACTTCTTACATGTTGAACTCAAATACCTGTACTTCTACTTCTTACATGTTGAACTCAAATACCTGTACTTTCTACTTCTTACATGTTGAACACAAATACCTGTACTTTCTACTTCTTACATGTTGAACTCAAATACCTGTACTTTCTACTTCTTACATGTTGAACTCAAATACCTGTACTTTCTACTTCTTACAGTTTTGAAACTCAAATACCTGTACTTTCTACTTCTCACATGTTGAACACAAATACCTGTACTTTCTACTTCTCACATGTTTGAACTCAAATACCTGTACTTTCTACTTCTTACATGTTGAACGCAAATACCTTGTACTTTCTACTTCTTACATGTTGAACTCAAATACCTGTACTTTCTACTTCTTACATGTTGAAACTCAAATACCTGTACTTTCTACTTCTTACATGTTGAACATCAAATACCTGTACTTTCTACTTCTTACATGTTGAACTACAAATACCTGTACTTTCTACTTCTTACATGTTGAACTCAAATACCTGTACTTTCTACTTCTTACATGTTGAACTCAAATACCTGTACTTTCTACTTCTTACATGTTGAACTCAAATACCTGTACTTTCTACTTCTTACATGTTGAACTCAAATACCTGTACTTTCTACTTCTCACATGTTGAACACAAATACCTGTACTTTCTACTTCTCACATGTTGAACTCAAATACCTGTACTTTCTACTTCTTACATGTTGAACTCAAATACCTGTACTTTCTACTTCTTACATGTTGAACTCAAATACCTGTACTTTCTACTTCTTACATGTTGAACTCAAATACCTGTACTTTCTACTTCTTACATGTTGAACTCAAATACCTGTACTTTCTACTTCTTACATGTTGAACACAAATACCTGTACTTTCTACTTCTTACATGTTGAACTCAAATACCTGTACTTTCTACTTCTTACATGTTGAACTCAAATACCTGTACTTTCTACTTCTTACATGTTGAACTCAAATACCTGTACTTTCTACTTCTCACATGTTGAACACAAATACCTGTACTTTCTACTCTTCACATGTTGAACTCAAATACCTGTACTTTCTACTTCTTACATGTTGAAACTCAAATACCTGTACTTTCTACTTCTTACATGTTGGAACTCAAATACCTGTACTTTCTACTTCTTACTGTTGAACTCAAATACCTGTACTTTTCTACTTCTTACATGTTGAACTCAAATACCTGTACTTTCTACTTCTTACATGTTGACTCAAATACCTGTACTTTCTACTTCTTACAGGTTGAAACCAAAATACCTGTACTTTCTACTTCTTACATGTTGAACTCAAATACCTGTACTTTCTACTTCTTACATGTTGAACTCAAATACCTGTACTTTCTACTTCTTACATGTTGAACTCAAATACCATGTACTTTCTACTTCTCACATGTTAACCACAAATACCTGTACTTTCTACTTCTCACATGTGAACTCAAATACCTGTACTTCTACTTCTTAAATGTTGAACTCAAATACCTGTACTTTCTACTTCTACATGTTGAACTCAAATACCTGTACTTTCTACTTCTTACATGTTGAACTCAAATACCTGTACTTTCTACTTCTTACATGTTGAACCCAAATACCTGTACTTTCTACTTCTCTCATGTTGAACTCAAATACCTGTACTTTCTACTTCTTACATGTTGAACACAAATACCTGTACTTTCTACTTCTTACATGTTGAACACAAATACCGCGAGTATCTGTACTTCTACTTGAGTAACGGATGTGTGTACTTGTACCCTCTCTGGTCTCCATGATTACCTGACGGCTTGCTGTCCCGTGCCAGCAGCGTTGCAGACCAGCAGCAGGATCTTCACTGGGACCCCGTGGTTCAGGAACTCTGAGGATAAGGTCCCAGAGGAAGGTAACCTCTGACTCTCAGGACCCGAGGAGTAAGGAGAGGAGGGGAGGCTGTGGTGGTACCCTGAAGGAACAACGCAGGAGAAGGTCAGATATGAGGTGAGGACAAACTGCGAGAGTAAGTGGTTAAATGGACTGACTTTACATACCGCTTTTCTACGTTTTGCAACCCCTCATATTATATACACTTCTCTATTCACACACAGGCAGCCATACAAGGTGACACCTGCTCAGGGAGAGGAACATTCACACACACTCACACACCAATTTGGCGATAGATATCTTGCCCAAAGACACGTTGAAAGGGACTGGGAATAGAACCAGTGACTACCACCTGAGCCGCGTCCGCCATAGAGTCATTGTTGAGTAACAAGTACAATATTTGCCCAAAATAATTACTAATTCAAGAAGAATTACAACATTGAGAAACTACAACATAAAAATAGAATAATATATATTTTCCACCGAGACCTTTTACTTTTATTGGAGTACTTTAAGATCCTAGTATTTCTTCTTTGACTTAAGGACAGGATCTTCAACCACCGTCCTTAAGTCAAAGTAGAAATACTAGGATCTTAAAGTACTCCAATAAAAGTAAAAGGTCTCGGTGGAAAATATATATTATTCTATTTTTATGTTGTAGTTTCTCAATGTTGAGCAAATGTAAGATATTCTCTAAAATACTGACAAGGTTGGCATTAAAGTATTACATTATAACATTACCCTATCATGTGTTTTTAAATGTGAAAATAGCAAGTAAACTATGAGTCTTAAATAAATGTAGTTGTGTAAAAAGTACAATACTTGACTCCAAAATGCAGTGGAACAGAAGTATAGTATGATCATACAAGTACAAGTATGTCAAAATAGTACTTAGGTACAATACTTAAGCAAATGTACTTCCACCACTGTCTTAGGAAGAGGAGACAGGAGGACAACTAGATCAATTATAATAGATAAAATCTATTTCTCTGATAAATATTGATAGCAAACTAATTTTGGCACTTTCAAAGATGTAAGATATATTTAAGTACACATTTGTTTTGATCTTATATGTTTATTTGTTTTGATAGTTTCCTAATATTTAGCTGAGCTTAATAATTATATAGTTAAAGGTGGGGTAGGTAAGTTTCAGAAACCGGCTCGAGATACACTTTTTGTTATATTCCATGGAATGCTCTTAACATCCCGATAGCAATGAATATCTGAAGTGCTTTGACAAAAAATCCATAAAAAAATGTCATCTGTAGAAGCCGTGATACTGTAAAAAGTACAACTTGGATGGCCTACCTGCCTGTCAGCCTTCCATCGGGGCACAAACTTACCTCGTGCCCTCATTGGTCATGTGCGCGTTCGTGTGTGTTGGGGGAGGAGCTCTGTAAGGAAGTGGCAGATTTTCTCCGGTTGTGTATTTTCAAATTCTAGCGATCTCGAGCCGGTTTCTCAAACTTACCTACCCCACCTTTAAACTTTATATATGACAATAAAATATCTTGAATATTTTCTCCTTGAAAGGGAACACTACATTTTATTAGATTTTACTTTTAGAAAAGTGCAATAAACCACGAAGATACAACCTCAAAATGCACGATCCTGCAGGGTACATGGCTTTAAATAACCTAATTCTGATTCCAAGTGGAAAATGTAACCCTAAGCTTAACACCTCGAACAGTGAGCAGGAGACCGAGGATGCACAAAGTGGCGAGACAGCAGTTTTCTATTTGGGGAGCGGTGATTCAGAGGGGAGGACAGGACCAATGGCTGCCTCTCGCTCTGCAGGAGGTTTTATCTGATGCTGCTTCTGCTCCACATCCTCTCCTGGTGGGGTGCCAAGCAGCAATACTTCATCCTCCACCACCATCACCACCACCCACCGTCTCTATATCAGCAGGAGTGAGACTGACTGAGCTGAAAGCAGAGATTTAAAGATCCTCGTGAGATGTGACGGTCTGCTCACACCGCTGAACACCTCTGGACTCAGAAGTTCCCCGTTATAAATCACACGCTGGATTACACACGTCGATATGGATAAGAAGGAGGAGAGTGGTGCAGGTATGAGTCGTAAAGTCTGAATTGAGTCAGCATTTTAACATTCCCTTGTCTTGGTCTTTTTTGCAGTTTTTGGTAAGATGACTGAAATAAGTTGAAGAGATTTCAACATTTTGAAATTTTTATTACTATAACTATAATAACTGTTATCTATAAAAAACAAGTTAACCTAGAGACCTACAGTGAGGAACAGGATCATCTAAGCCAGGGGTGTCAAACTCAATTTCATCGCGGGCCACATCAGCATTATGGTTGCACTCAAAGGGCCGGTTGTAACTTTAAGACTATATAAAAATACATATATAAATATATCATATATATAAAATAATGTATTATATTACATCATTGCCTCTGCATTGGATTATCATCGGATAGGGTAATAGCTTCATAATTAACTACGTCTGAAAGCAGAAGTCTAGGGCAAATAATTGCAAGTCTCTTCAGTGTGTATGTCCCAGAATGATTTTTTTTAAAAAGCCAAATTCTGGAGAAAAAATAAATAGAAGTGACATTTTGAAATAAAAATCTAATTCTGAGAAAAAGGAATTCTATGAAAAAATGCATATTTTGAAGAAAAAAAGGCAAATTCTGAGAAAAAAGTCATATTTGAGATGCATTGTGGGACATGTAGTTTATGGGCAACGTGCTTCTGTAGCATGTAACCATATAATAAACATATTATATTCTTTGCAAGCTTTTGTGGGGCCACATAAAATGAAGTCGCGGGCCGAATGTGGCCCCCGGGCCTTGAGTTTGACACCCCTGGTCTAAGCCTATATTTTTCTCCTCTCTTAATTCAATTAAGCTGTCAGTGTGCTACTTAGCTAGCAAACGTTAGCTATCTAGCTAACTAGCAAACGTTAGCTTGAGAGAGAGCTATCTATCTGACTGTGAAATTAGCTAGCTAAAATAAGCTATCTACTTTACAAGCGAGCTCACTAACAGATTATAGCTTCCAGTGTTTTCCATTTGAACCTATAGAGTGGTTCAGGAATGAGTCCTAGAACCCAAAAATGAGTTAGCATTTTGGCACTTTACTTGTTTGTTGTGACTCTGCTTAGCCCAACATTAGCCTCCTTTAGCTTAGCGGTGGTGACGTGAAGTCATGTGGCCGTGCTGTGGTTCCTTTATAGCCCAACATTAGCCTCCTTTAGCTTAGCGGTGGTGACGTGAAGTCATGTGACCGTGCTGTAGTTCCTTTATAGCCCAGCATTAGCCTCCTTTAGCTTAGCGGTGGTGACGTGAAGTCATGTGACCGCGCTGTAGTTCCTCTATAGCCCAACATTAGCCTCCTTTAGCTTAGCGATGGTGACGTGAAGTCATGTGACCGTGCTGTAGTTCCTTTATAGCCCAACATTATCCGCCTTTAGCTTAGCGATGGTGACGTGAAGTCATGTGACCGTGCTGTAGTTCCTTTATAGCCCAACATTATCGCCTTTAGCTTAGCGGTGGTGACGTGAAGTCATGTGACCGTGCTGTAGTTCCTTTATAGCCCAACATTAGCCGCCTTTAGCTTAGCGGTGGTGACGTGAAGTCATGTGACCGTGCTGTAGTTCCTTTATAGCCCAACATTAGCCACCTTTAGCTTAGCGGTGGTGACGTGAAGTCATGTGACCGTACTGTAGTTCCTTTATAGCCCAACATTATCCACCTTTAGCTTAGCGGTGGTGACGTGAAGTCATGTGACCGTGCTGTAGTTTCCTTTATAGCCCAACATTAGCCACCCTTTAGCTAGCGGTGGTGACGTGAAGTCATGTGACCGTGCTGTAGTTCCTTTATAGCCCAACATTAGCTTATTCATTCCAGCCATTATATTTATGCTTCAACTATTATAAAATCAAGAAAAATAGTCAGACATCATGTGCTTGTATTTGTGTAAACACCTCTGTTGTTCTGAGACTTCCAATGTGCAGACAGATAATGGGATTTGTTGATTGGGGTGTAGAGAAGATCCTTGAGAGCAGAGGTGTTTAATTATGGGCTCTCAGATACCCTGTTGTGTTTAATTGGGCTGTTCCTCTGTGTCTGTTTAACGATGAAGAGGAACGATGACCTCACTGACGTCCTGCTGAAAAAGTACAATACTGGCTTCTGAAATGTCGTAGTGAAGTAGAAGAATAAAGTAGTATAACATGAAAATACTTCAGTAAAGTACAGTATCTCTAAATTGTACTTAAGTTCACTATTTGATCAATGTACTACTCAACCACTACACATATCTCATACTTCTATAATTTCTCTAAACAAGGTAGAACTCAGTATCGCAGAAATGTGCAGGAACACTAAAGTTTTCGACAGCAAGCCATAAAAAGGATTTAATAAGTGACGAGAGGAAAGTCGTCTCTGTGTAAATCTCAGTGCGACACACCGGGAGGTGACCCCTGCTTCAAATTCAGTTTCATGAACACGTTTCTCCGGCTTATGAAAAGGAGATTTCCTCCATAAATTATTCCCACAGCTGTCAGAGGTCGCCGCTCGTTGAAATTACAGAGCATGATTCAACCCGGTTTTATCACCGGCTTGATTAGAGCGGCATTAATAAATGAGAAGCTGTGCATACTTATCGTTACTCTCATTGTCAGGGTTAATAACGAAGCTACAAGTGGACTGGGATCAGTTTGGAATATGTCTACGTCATACAGTGTACAGCTCAAGTATTCATACTGTATGTAAAAGTACTAAAATAACTATGAAAATGGCCTGGTGTGATATATTATTAAATATATTACATTATTAGGTTGTTTTTATTGTTGTAGCAGTTAACAGGTTAGACCAAAAAAAAACTTCTGGTACACAAATTATTCAAGTTTACGACTTTCTTTTTTAACTTTTTGTAATAAATACTGGTACTTTGTTCATTTGTACTCCTCAAGTACTTCAAATATACACTTAGGTACAGTTCTTCATGAAATAATGATAGTGTTATAGAAATAATATCCAGTAAAATTGTTGTGACCCAACTCGATCTTATAAGACAAAGATGTCTGATTCATAGCATTCAAAAATAATGTAAGAAACTTTTCTTAAAGGTGGGGTAGGTAAGTTTCAGAAACCGGTTCGAGATACATGCTCTTAACATCCGATAGCAATGAATATCTGAAGTGCTTTGACAACAAATCCATTAAAACATTTCATCTGTAGAAGCCGTGATACTGTAAAAAGTACCGGCTAAAGTAATCGGATGTCCTACCTGCCTGTCAGCCTTCCATCGGGGCACAAACTTACCTCGTGCCCTCATTGGTCATGTGCGCGTTCGTGTGTGTTGGAGGCGGGGCTCTGTGAGGAAGTGGCAGATTTTCTCCGGTTGTGTATTTTCAAATTCTAGCGATCTCGAGCCGGTTTCTCAAACTTACCTACCCTACCTTTAAGAGGTAGGAAGGTAACGCCATCATTCTTTCCCTTTTGTATAATACAAAATCCAAGACTCTGAACAGCTGTATTCTCATGTTGCCTTTAAAGGTCCCATGTCATGCTGTTCCGGTTCTGACCCGTCCCCTTGTTGTTATGAAGGTTCTGCATGTGAACGGTCTGCAGTCACAAACCCTCAAAGTGCACCCTGTAGCGAGTAAAGCTCTAACACAGAGAAGACCTGTCTGCTGCCCCAGAACGCCTCGTTGGAGGTTTCTCTTTGTCTTCCTGCAGTGACGTGACCATACCTAAATGGACCCATTGGACCAAATGGACCAATCAGTGGAGCTCCTCACACACACTCTCTCAGTGGCAAAACTGTGACAGGCTGAGGGTGCCAGCGGCAAAACTGTGGCGTGCTTACACTGTAGGCATTTGGGGGTGCGGGGGGGGGGGTGCAGGTGCTAACGGAGCCTCGCAGAAGGGGGTGCTGCAGCCCCCTCAGCACCCCCCGCTTCCCGCGTCCATTTGCGATGTCTCGATGTCTCGCAGCAAGCAGGAAGTGAACCCAGCTCACACTGTCCGCTCCTGGCAGACACATATTCACTGATGTCCCGCTGTAACCGTGGTGGACTCATCAGAGCAGAGTGGGCGAGCTGACCAATCAGAGCACAGTGGGCTCACAGGGAGGAGGGGCTCCAACAAGCCGTGTAGGACAGAGAGTGAATACACATGCTATCCAGAGATGCTGTGAGAAACCAATGTGAGTTTGGAACATTGAACAATGTACATCTATTCTAGAAGACCTCAACGATGGAACTATGATCAGTGGAAATGGGAGCTTTCAGAAGCCTTAACATCAGGAGCTTAATAATGCCCTTAATGAATAATGCCCTTTAAAACCCACTGAATTGATGCATCTATCAAATCTATTTTAGGACACTGACCGCTAACGTGCATGATCATTATAATTAAACCTCTGCATATGTTTCGCTCTAATTGCAGGATTCTTTTTCCTCACTTACCATGTGGCTTTATTTAATTTAATCCAAATTGAAAACATTACGACTGCACATAAAAACACTTAGATGACCAAACGTAGCTTTAACGACACCCTGATGGGAATTTGATATTTATTTTTAACCCACGACGCTCGGATGTTTTACTTCCATTGACGCTTTTACGGGTAATTGATTAAAGGTCTTTCGTATTTAGGAATTGCAGAATGGCGCCAGACATCCTAAAAGCATTACAGATCACTGGGTAGGAATCATTTCATAAAAGGTGCTTTGTATAAAGTGATGTTTTAATGGCATCGGCTTTGATTTCCCACAAGCAGCAAAGCATACTACTTTAAAGAGTCCTCTCCTGCTGATGTTCAGGTGTATATCAGTATGTAGTGTCTCTACTTTAAAGAGTCCTCTCCTGCTGATGTCCAGGTGTATATCAGTATGTAGTGTCTCTACTTTAAAGAGTCCTCTCCTGCTGATGTTCAGGTGTATGTCAGTGTGTAGTGTCTCTACTTTAAAGAGTCCTCTCCTGCTGATGTTCAGGTGTATATCAGTATGTAGTGTCTCTACTTTAAAGAGTCCTCTCCTGCTGATGTTCAGTGTATATCAGTATGTAGTGTCTCTACTTTAAAGAGTCCTCTCCTGCTGATGTTCAGGTGTATATCAGTGTGTAGTGTCTCTACTTTAAAGAGTCCTCTCCTGCTGATGTTCAGGTGTATGTCAGTATGTAGTGTCTCTACTTTAAAGAGTCCTCTCCTGCTGATGTTCAGGTGTATATCAGTGTGTAGTGTCTCTACTTTAAAGAGTCCTAGTACACCACAGAGAGAGAAACAGGGGGGGGGGATACACACTGAGAAACACACTTTCCACCACTCTCTGAACAACAGAGGGGCAGTAATTCAAAGAGCCCTTTATGTGCTCTCTAAAGCCCCTGCAGCACGGAGGACTCCCCCAGGCTTTCATTGACCAACGTACATGAATCAAACGGGTTGTTTTGCTTACATCTGAACATGGATTCAAGTTAAAGAAGGGGAAGAATGGATGTTGTACTAGAGGTGGGCAACACACCCGTATCATGTGAGATTTTGGATATCATAATATCACATAAGTGTTGTCTTTCTGTTAAACCTGATTTGTATTTCCACATGTACATCTATTTTTTTATTTTACTCTTTTATGTTATTTTATTTCTATTTCTGTTTATTTCTTGTACTTACTTACCTACCTACCCTCCCTACCTACCTATATACCTACTACCACCTACTAACTACCTACCTACCTACCTATCTACTAACTACCTATATACCTACTACCACCTACTAACTACCTACCTCTCTACCTACCTCCCTCCCTACCTACCTACCTCCCTACCTACCTACCACCTACTAACTACCTACTACCTACCACCTACCTACCTACCTACCTACTAACTACCTACCTACCTACCTACCACTACTACCTACCTACCTACCACCTACCTACCTCCCTCCCTACCTACCTACCACCTACTAACTACCTACCTACCTACTACCACCACCTACCTACCTACCTACCTCCTACACCTACTAACTACCTACCTACCTACCTACCACCACTACTAACTACCTACCTACCACCTACCTACCTACCTACCTACCACCTACTAACTACCTACCTACCTACCACCTACTAACTACCTACCCACCTACCTACCACCTACTAACTACCTACCTACCTACCTACTACCACCTACCTACCACCTACTACTAACTACCTACCCACCTACCTACCTACCCCTACTAACTACTACCTACCTACCACCTACTAACTACCTACCTACCTACTACCAACCTACCTACCTCCCTACCCCACCTACCTACCACCTACTAACTACCTACCTACCTACCTACCTACTACCACCTACCTACCTCCCTACCTACCTACCTACCACCTACTAACTACCTACCTACCACCTACTAACTACCTACCTACCTACCTACCACCTACTAACTACCTACCTACCTACCACCTACCTACCTACCACCTACCTACCACTAACGACCTACCTACTACCACCTACCACCTACCACCTACTAACGACCTACCTACCTCCCTCCCTACCTACCTACCTACCTACCTACCACCTACTACTACCTACCTACTACCTACTACCTACTACCACCTCCCTCCCTACCTACCTCCCTACCTAACTACTACACCTACCTACTAACTACCTACCTACCTACCACCTACTAACTACCTACCTACCTACCTACCTACCACCTCCCTACCTACCTACATACCTACCTACCACCTACTAACTACCCCTACCTACCTACTACCACCTACCTACCTCCCTACCACCTACTAACTACCTACCTACCTACCACCACTACTAACTACCTACCTACCTACCTACCTACCACCTACCACCTACCTACCTACCACCTACTAACTACCTACCTACCTACCTACCACCTACTAACTACCCACCTACCTACCTACCACCTACTAACTACCTACCTACCTACTACCACCTACCTACCTACCTACCACACCACTAACTACCTACCTACCTACCACCTACTAACTACCTACCTACCTACCTACCTACCTACCTACTACCACCTACCTACCTACCTACTCCCCTACCTACTACCACCTACTAACTACCACCTACCTACCACCTACTAACTACCTACCTACCTACTACCACCTACCTACCACCTACCTCCCTACCTACCACCTACCACCTACTAACTACCTACCACCTACTAACTACCTACCTACCTACCACTACCTAACCACCTACCTACCTACCTCCCTCCCTACCTACCTACTACCTACCACCTACTACTACCTACGACCCCTACCTACCACCTACCACCTACTAACTACCTACCCTCCTCCCACCTACCTCCCTACCTACCTACCACCTACTAACTACCTACCTACCTACCTACTACCACCACCTCCCTCCCTACCTACCCCTCCCCCCTACCTAACTACTACACCTACCTACCTACCTACCTACCTACCTACCCATCTACCTACCTACCTACCCATCTACCTATCTATCTATATATCTATCTACCTACCTACCTACTACCACCTACCTACCTACCTCCCCCTCCCTACCTACCTACCTACCTCCCTCCCTCCCTCCCTCCCTCCCTCCCTCCCTCCCTCCCTCCCTAACTACACCTACCTACCACCCATCTACCCATCTACCTACCTACCTACCTACCTACCTACCTACCTACCCACCTACCCACCTACCTACCTACCTACCTACCTAACTACCTACCTACCTACCTCCCTCCCTCCCTCCCTCCCTCCCTACCTACCTACCTACCTACGTACCCATCTACCTATCTTGTATATAGACAAGATTTTCATTGATATATCTACACTGTAGCTGATGTACGGATGACAATAAAAGCCTTGAAGCCTTGAATCCTTGAATCCTTGAAGCCTTGAGTCCTTGCCTGGGTTTTAAAGACTGCAGGATTGCACTTTTTGTACCTGAGATGCGTGCGGAGCCTCCTCTGATGTAAAGGGGCGGAGCCTGGAAGGCGTAGACCACGTCGTTCTCAGCGATGCTCGTCAGATCCTCCTCGTCGAAGAAGGAGCGATGGAAACCCGTGGAGTAAACCTCCGTCAGGATCACCTACACACACACACACACACACACACACACACACACACACGCACACACACACACACACCCCCATTAGTTTCCTTTCAACAGGGCCAAATACTAAAGCACCTCTTGAGCGATGTGTCCACACGGCGTCGTCTTCTGAGCAGCAGCGTCTTTATTTAAACTCTGTCCAATGAGAAGAGAGCGTGCGCCATTATCTGTGTCCTCTAGAAGAGCTGCTTCTCCGGCGTCTTCTCTCTGCATCCGAACAGACGCTCAGAGCGCTTCCAGTCGGACCTTTTTCAACTCCTCAGGAAAGCACGGGTGACGTCACGGTGGACATTGAAGTAAAGCTTGTTTTCGCCTCGTCCGTCTCTCCTAAACTTTATCGATATGACACAAACGGATCAGAACGAAAGCGAGTGTCTGAACCCCGGATGCTGCTGCAGGCGCTTGCTGAACTTCTATCTCACGGACGCTTCTCTCCGGCTGTCAGACTGAGCGCTGAGTAAAGTGCTGAGTACACTTTGACAGATACCAGTCTGTGATTACCCATCCCAGGGCGACTGTGGCTGGAGGGAGTGCGGTCGTCTTTCCACCAGAAGGTCGTGGGTTCGATCCCAGCCCATGCAGTCAACATGTCGATGTATCCTTGGGCGAGATACTTAACCCTTAGTTGCTCGCGATGGCCAACGGTGTGTGTGTGTGTATGCGTGTTAGTTCCTAGAGTAATATACACTGCTCTGTATGAATGGGTGAACGACATGTAGCATGTAAAGCGCTTTGAGGGGTCTTAAAGACTGGATAAAGCGCTATATAAGTACAGTCCATTTACCCATCAAGATATTTGATACTTCGATCAAAATACTTCAAATTTTTTTACTCAAAAATAAAGTTTCTTTTGTCTAAATCAGGTCAGAGTTGCCACACAACTTGTGGTAATGAAGTTGGCGCTAAAAGTGTATCCCAGACGTGGATTATCTTTTATATATTATACGCTTTATAAACAGCTCTTGCTCCGTGGACCCCGGCTGTGTGAACGTGAACTCTGAACCCACTTGATGGAAACCCACTGCTGGCTTTATTCATCTCTGAGCCGGCATTTCAGACACGTGGATACGACCGCCTTGCAGCCGACGGCGGGAAATAACTATTGGCATGTTTTTTCTGTTTATTTGGTTGTTGTTCATTATCCCTGTTTGTGTCAGGGGAAGAAATAGATCGTAATTAAGATGAATCCGAACTGCCCTCCAGCCCTTCATCACACTAACTTTAAATGAGCGCTAATTGCTGCAAACAAGTCCCTCTTACGTTAGCCCTTTACCAACGGTGACTTTGAGTTACTCATTGCTCGTCATAATGTAATATTACTCGTCCTATTGGATGATAAAAGGAACATTTTTGCATAAAAATGTCCATTCTTTCAATTAAATTGTTAGATTACACATTTACATAGAAAGCTTTTAGTTTATGGATGTCTAAATGTATGTATAGAGATTTAATATGTCAATATGTTCATGTCAACACACACACACACACACACACACACACACACACACACATTAGTTTCCTTTCAACAGGGCCGAATACTAAAGCACCTCTTGAGCGATGTGTCCACACGGCGTCGTCTTCTGAGCAGCAGCGTCTTTATTTAAACTGTCCAATGAGAAGAGAGCGTGCGCCATTATCTGCGTCCCCCTCTAGAAGAACTGCTTCTCCGGCGTCTTCTCTCTGCATCCGAACAGACGCTCAGAGCGCTTCCAGTCAGACCTTTCTCAACTCCTCAGGAAAGCGCGGGTGACGTCACGGTGGACATTGAAGTAAAGCTTGTTTTCACCTCGTCCGTCTCGCCTAAACTTTATCGATATGACACAAACGGATCAGAACAGAAGCGAGTGTGTGAACCCCGAATGCTGCTGCAGGCGCTTGCTGAACTTCTATCTCACGGACGCTTCTCTCCGGCTGTCAGACTGAGCGCTGAGTAAAGTGCTGAGTACACTTTGACAGATACCAGTCTGGGATTACCCATCCCAGGGCGACTGTGGCTGCGAGGGAGTGCGGTCGTCTTTCCACCAGAAGGTTGTGGGTTCGATCCCAGCCCATGCAGTCAACATGTCGATGTATCCTTGGGCGAGATACTTAACCCTTAGTTGCTCGCGATGGCCAACGGTGTGTGTGTGTGTATGCGTGTTAGTTCCTAGAGTGATATACACTGCTTTGTATGAATGGGTGAACGACATGTAGCATGTAAAGCGCTTTGAGGGGTTTTAAAGACTGGATAAAGCGCTATATAAGTACAGTCCATTTACCATTTACCCATCAAGATACTTTGATCAAAATACTTCAAATTTTATTTTACTCAAAAATAAGGTTTCTTTTGTCTAAATCAGGTCAGAGTTGCCACACAACTCGTGGTAATGAAGTTGGCGCTAAAAGTGTATCCCAGACGTGGATTATCTTTTATATATTATACGCTTTATAAACAGCTCTTGCTCCGTGGACCCCGGCCGTGTGAACGTGAACTCTGAACCCACTTGATGGAAACCCACTGCTGGCTTTATTCATCTCTGAGCCGGCGTTTCGGACACGTGGATACGACCGCCTTGCAGCCGACGGCGGGAAATAACTATTGGCATGTTTTTCTGTTTATTTGGTTGTTGTTCATTATCCCTGTTTGTGTCAGGGGAAGAAATAGATCGTAATTAAGATGAATCCGAACTGCCCTGCAGCCCTTCATCACCCTAACTTTAAATGAGCGCTAATTGCTGCAAACAAGTCCCTCTTACGTTAGCCCTTTACCAACGGTGACTTTGAGTTACTCATTGCTCGTCATGATGTAATATTACTCGTCCTATTGGTTGATAAAAGGAACATTTTTCCATAAAAATTGCCATTCTTTCAATTAAATTGTTAGATTACACATTTCCATAGAAAGCTTTTAGTTTATGGATGTCTAAATGTGTGTATAGAGATTAAATATGTCAATATGTTCATGTCAACACACACACACACACACACACACACACACACACACACACACACACACACACACACACACACACACACACACACACACACACACACATTAGTTTCCTTTCAACAGGGCCGAATACTAAAGCACCTCTTGAGCGATGTGTCCACACGGCGTCGTCTTCTGAGCAGCAGCGTCTTTATTTAAACTGTCCAATGAGAAGAGAGCGTGCGCCATTATCTGCGTCCCCCTCTAGAAGAACTGCTTCTCCGGCGTCTTCTTTCTGCATCCGAACAGACGCTCAGAGCGCTTCCAGTCAGACCTTTCTCAACTCCTCAGAAAAGCACGGGTGACGTCACGGTGGACATTGAAGTAAAGCTTGTTTTCACCTCGTCCGTCTCTCCTAAACTTTATCGATATGACACAAACGGATCAGAACGAAAGCGAGTGTGTGAACCCCGGATGCTGCTGCAGGCGCTTGCTGAACTTCTATCTCACGGACGCTTCTCTCCGGCTGTCAGACTGAGCGCTGAGTAAAGTGCTGAGTACACTTTGACAGATACCAGTCTGGGATTACCCATCCCAGGGCGACTGTGGCTGGAGGGAGTGCGGTCGTCTTTCCACCAGAAGGTTGTGGGTTCGATCCCAGCCCATGCAGTCAACATGTCGATGTATCCTTGGGCAAGATACTTAACCCTTAGTTGCTCGCGATGGCCAACGGTGTGTGTGTGTGTATGCGTGTTAGTTCCTAGAGTGATATACACTGCTTTGTATGAATGGGTGAACGACATGTAGCATGTAAAGCGCTTTGAGGGGTCTTAAAGACTGGATAAAGCGCTATATAAGTACAGTCCATTTACCCATCAAGATACTTTGATCAAAATACTTCAAATTTTTTTTACTCAAAAATAAAGTTTCTTTTGTCTAAATCAGGTCAGAGTTGCCACACAACTCGTGGTAATGAAGTTGGCGCTAAAAGTGTATCCCAGACGTGGATTATCTTTTATATATTATACGCTTTATAAACAGCTCTTGCTCCGTGGACCCCGGCTGTGTGAACGTGAACTCTGAACCCACTTGATGGAAACCCACTGCTGGCTTTATTCATCTCTGAGCCGGCTTGATGCGTTTCGGACACGTGGATAAGACCGCCTTGCAGCCGACGGCGGGAAATAACTATTGGCATGTTTTTCTGTTTATTCTGTTGTTGTTAATTATCCCTGTTTGTGTCAGGGGAAGAAATAGATCGTAATTAAGATGAATCCGAACTGCCCTCCAGCCCTTCATCAGCTGTTTACCAACGGTGACTTTAAGTTACTCATTGCTCGTCATAATGTAATATTACTCGTCCTATTGGTTGATAAAAGGAACATTTTTGCATAAAAATGTCCATTCTTTCAATTAAATTGTTAGATTACACATTTACATAGAAAGCTTTTAGTTTATGGATGTCTAAATGTGTGTATAGAGATTAAATATGTCAATATGTTCATGTCAACACACACACACACACACACACACACACACACACACACACACACACACACATTAGTTTCCTTTCAACAGGGCCGAATACTAAAGCACCTCTTGAGCGATGTGTCCACACGGCGTCGTCTTCTGAGCAGCAGCGTCTTTATTTAAACTGTCCAATGAGAAGAGAGCGTGCGCCATTATCTGCGTCCCCCTCTAGAAGAACTGCTTCTCCGGCGTCTTCTTTCTGCATCCGAACAGACGCTCAGAGCGCTTCCAGTCAGACCTTTCTCAACTCCTCAGAAAAGCGCGGGTGACGTCACGGTGGACATTGAAGTAAAGCTTGTTTTCACCTCGTCCGTCTCGCCTAAACTTTATCGATATGACACAAACGGATCAGAACGAAAGCGAGTGTGTGAACCCCGGATGCTGCTGCAGGCGCTTGCTGAACTTCTATCTCACGGACGCTTCTCTCCGGCTGTCAGACTGAGCGCTGAGTAAAGTGCTGAGTACACTTTGACAGATACCAGTCTGTGATTACCCATCCCAGGGCGACTGTGGCTGGAGGGAGTGCGGTCGTCTTTCCACCAGAAGGTTGTGGGTTCGATCCCAGCCCATGCAGTCAACATGTCGATGTATCCTTGGGCAAGATACTTAACCCTTAGTTGCTCCCGATGGCCAACGGTGTGTGTGTGTGTATGCGTGTTAGTTCCTAGAGTGATATACACTGCTCTGTATGAATGGGTGAACGACATGTAGCATGTAAAGCGCTTTGAGGGGTCTTAAAGACTGGATAAAGCGCTATATAAGTACAGTCCATTTACCCATCAAGATATTTGATACTTCGATCAAAATACTTCAAATTTTTTTTACTCAAAAATAAAGTTTCTTTTGTCTAAATCAGGTCAGAGTTGCCACACAACTTGTGGTAATGAAGTTGGCGCTAAAAGTGTATCCCAGACGTGGATTATCTTTTATATATTATACGCTTTATAAACAGCTCTTGCTCCGTGGACCCCGGCTGTGTGAACGTGAACTCTGAACCCACTTGATGGAAACCCACTGCTGGCTTTATTCATCTCTGAGCCGGCATTTCAGACACGTGGATACGACCGCCTTGCAGCCGACGGCGGGAAATAACTATTGGCATGTTTTTCTGTTTATTTGGTTGTTGTTCATTATCCCTGTTTGTGTCAGGGGAAGAAATAGATCGTAATTAAGATGAATCCGAACTGCCCTCCAGCCCTTCATCACACTAACTTTAAATGAGCGCTAATTGCTGCAAACAAGTCCCTCTTACGTTAGCCCTTTACCAACGGTGACTTTGAGTTACTCATTGCTCGTCATAATGTAATATTACTCGTCCTATTGGATGATAAAAGGAACATTTTTCCATAAAAATGTCCATTCTTTCAATTAAATTGTTAGATTACACATTTACATAGAAAGCTTTTAGTTTATGGATGTCTAAATGTATGTATAGAGATTTAATATGTCAATATGTTCATGTCAACACACACACACACACACACACACACACACACACATTAGTTTCCTTTCAACAGGGCCGAATACTAAAGCACCTCTTGAGCGATGTGTCCACACGGCGTCGTCTTCTGAGCAGCAGCGTCTTTATTTAAACTGTCCAATGAGAAGAGAGCGTGCGCCATTATCTGCGTCCCCCTCTAGAAGAACTGCTTCTCCGGCGTCTTCTCTCTGCATCCGAACAGACGCTCAGAGCGCTTCCAGTCAGACCTTTCTCAACTCCTCAGGAAAGCGCGGGTGACGTCACGGTGGACATTGAAGTAAAGCTTGTTTTCACCTCGTCCGTCTCGCCTAAACTTTATCGATATGACACAAACGGATCAGAACAGAAGCGAGTGTGTGAACCCCGAATGCTGCTGCAGGCGCTTGCTGAACTTCTATCTCACGGACGCTTCTCTCCGGCTGTCAGACTGAGCGCTGAGTAAAGTGCTGAGTACACTTTGACAGATACCAGTCTGGGATTACCCATCCCAGGGCGACTGTGGCTGCGAGGGAGTGCGGTCGTCTTTCCACCAGAAGGTTGTGGGTTCGATCCCAGCCCATGCAGTCAACATGTCGATGTATCCTTGGGCGAGATACTTAACCCTTAGTTGCTCGCGATGGCCAACGGTGTGTGTGTGTGTATGCGTGTTAGTTCCTAGAGTGATATACACTGCTTTGTATGAATGGGTGAACGACATGTAGCATGTAAAGCGCTTTGAGGGGTTTTAAAGACTGGATAAAGCGCTATATAAGTACAGTCCATTTACCATTTACCCATCAAGATACTTTGATCAAAATACTTCAAATTTTATTTTACTCAAAAATAAGGTTTCTTTTGTCTAAATCAGGTCAGAGTTGCCACACAACTCGTGGTAATGAAGTTGGCGCTAAAAGTGTATCCCAGACGTGGATTATCTTTTATATATTATACGCTTTATAAACAGCTCTTGCTCCGTGGACCCCGGCCGTGTGAACGTGAACTCTGAACCCACTTGATGGAAACCCACTGCTGGCTTTATTCATCTCTGAGCCGGCGTTTCGGACACGTGGATACGACCGCCTTGCAGCCGACGGCGGGAAATAACTATTGGCATGTTTTTCTGTTTATTTGGTTGTTGTTCATTATCCCTGTTTGTGTCAGGGGAAGAAATAGATCGTAATTAAGATGAATCCGAACTGCCCTGCAGCCCTTCATCACCCTAACTTTAAATGAGCGCTAATTGCTGCAAACAAGTCCCTCTTACGTTAGCCCTTTACCAACGGTGACTTTGAGTTACTCATTGCTCGTCATGATGTAATATTACTCGTCCTATTGGTTGATAAAAGGAACATTTTTCCATAAAAATTGCCATTCTTTCAATTAAATTGTTAGATTACACATTTCCATAGAAAGCTTTTAGTTTATGGATGTCTAAATGTGTGTATAGAGATTAAATATGTCAATATGTTCATGTCAACACACACACACACACACACACACACACACACACACACACACACACACACACACACACACACACACACACACACACACACACACACACACACATTAGTTTCCTTTCAACAGGGCCGAATACTAAAGCACCTCTTGAGCGATGTGTCCACACGGCGTCGTCTTCTGAGCAGCAGCGTCTTTATTTAAACTGTCCAATGAGAAGAGAGCGTGCGCCATTATCTGCGTCCCCCTCTAGAAGAACTGCTTCTCCGGCGTCTTCTTTCTGCATCCGAACAGACGCTCAGAGCGCTTCCAGTCAGACCTTTCTCAACTCCTCAGAAAAGCACGGGTGACGTCACGGTGGACATTGAAGTAAAGCTTGTTTTCACCTCGTCCGTCTCTCCTAAACTTTATCGATATGACACAAACGGATCAGAACGAAAGCGAGTGTGTGAACCCCGGATGCTGCTGCAGGCGCTTGCTGAACTTCTATCTCACGGACGCTTCTCTCCGGCTGTCAGACTGAGCGCTGAGTAAAGTGCTGAGTACACTTTGACAGATACCAGTCTGGGATTACCCATCCCAGGGCGACTGTGGCTGGAGGGAGTGCGGTCGTCTTTCCACCAGAAGGTTGTGGGTTCGATCCCAGCCCATGCAGTCAACATGTCGATGTATCCTTGGGCAAGATACTTAACCCTTAGTTGCTCGCGATGGCCAACGGTGTGTGTGTGTGTATGCGTGTTAGTTCCTAGAGTGATATACACTGCTTTGTATGAATGGGTGAACGACATGTAGCATGTAAAGCGCTTTGAGGGGTCTTAAAGACTGGATAAAGCGCTATATAAGTACAGTCCATTTACCCATCAAGATACTTTGATCAAAATACTTCAAATTTTTTTTACTCAAAAATAAAGTTTCTTTTGTCTAAATCAGGTCAGAGTTGCCACACAACTCGTGGTAATGAAGTTGGCGCTAAAAGTGTATCCCAGACGTGGATTATCTTTTATATATTATACGCTTTATAAACAGCTCTTGCTCCGTGGACCCCGGCTGTGTGAACGTGAACTCTGAACCCACTTGATGGAAACCCACTGCTGGCTTTATTCATCTCTGAGCCGGCTTGATGCGTTTCGGACACGTGGATAAGACCGCCTTGCAGCCGACGGCGGGAAATAACTATTGGCATGTTTTTCTGTTTATTCTGTTGTTGTTAATTATCCCTGTTTGTGTCAGGGGAAGAAATAGATCGTAATTAAGATGAATCCGAACTGCCCTCCAGCCCTTCATCAGCTGTTTACCAACGGTGACTTTAAGTTACTCATTGCTCGTCATAATGTAATATTACTCGTCCTATTGGTTGATAAAAGGAACATTTTTGCATAAAAATGTCCATTCTTTCAATTAAATTGTTAGATTACACATTTACATAGAAAGCTTTTAGTTTATGGATGTCTAAATGTGTGTATAGAGATTAAATATGTCAATATGTTCATGTCAACACACACACACACACACACACACACACACACACACATTAGTTTCCTTTCAACAGGGCCGAATACTAAAGCACCTCTTGAGCGATGTGTCCACACGGCGTCGTCTTCTGAGCAGCAGCGTCTTTATTTAAACTGTCCAATGAGAAGAGAGCGTGCGCCATTATCTGCGTCCCCCTCTAGAAGAGCTGCTTCTCCGGCGTCTTCTTTCTGCATCCGAACAGACGCTCAGAGCGCTTCCAGTCAGACCTTTCTCAACTCCTCAGAAAAGCGCGGGTGACGTCACGGTGGACATTGAAGTAAAGCTTGTTTTCACCTCGTCCGTCTCGCCTAAACTTTATCGATATGACACAAACGGATCAGAACGAAAGCGAGTGTGTGAACCCCGGATGCTGCTGCAGGCGCTTGCTGAACTTCTATCTCACGGACGCTTCTCTCCGGCTGTCAGACTGAGCGCTGAGTAAAGTGCTGAGTACACTTTGACAGATACCAGTCTGTGATTACCCATCCCAGGGCGACTGTGGCTGCGAGGGAGTGCGGTCGTCTTTCCACCAGAAGGTCGTGGGTTCGATCCCAGCCCATGCAGTCAACATGTCGATGTATCCTTGGGCGAGATACTTAACCCTTAGTTGCTCCCGATGGCCAACGGTGTGTGTGTGTGTATGCGTGTTAGTTCCTAGAGTGATATACACTGCTTTGTATGAATGGGTGAACGACATGTAGCATGTAAAGCGCTTTGAGGGGTCTTAAAGACTGGATAAAGCGCTATATAAGTACAGTCCATTTACCTTTTACCCATCAAGATATTTGATACTTTGATCAAAATACTTCAAAAATAAAGTTTCTTTTGTCTAAATCAGGTCAGAGTTGCCACACAACTCGTGGTAATGAAGTTGGCGCTAAAAGTGTATCCCAGACGTGGATTATCTTTTATATATTATACGCTTTATAAACAGCTCTTGCTCCGTGGACCCCGGCCGTGTGAACGTGAACTCTGAACCCACTTGATGGAAACCCACTGCTGGCTTTATTCATCTCTGAGCCGGCATTTCAGACACGTGGATACGACCGCCTTGCAGCCGACGGCGGGAAA
>JAMFTG010000185.1:192500-200000 GCA_023974075.1 Chaenocephalus aceratus
CCTTTCAAACTGTATTCTTGTTTATTGATAACAACTTGTTTTTACTGTCATATAGTATTTTATACCTGTTTACTTTATTCTCTTATTTTTGTATAACTATAATGATCATATAAAGATGTGCCTTCACCTCACGGGTTGGAGAAAAAGCTTCTTATATTCGTTAGCATAGCTAGCTAACCAGATGCTAATAACAACAAAGTGTTGACTGTCTGATCAGTATGACAGATGGACAGATCGCCACCGGGCTTTCAGCTAAAGACACAGACACGCAGAAACTGCGGCATGTGTACGGCTCCTTATCGGTACTGCCAGGGCCGGCCCTCGGCATAGGCAGTATAGGCGAATGCTAAGGGCGCATCAACCCATAGGGGGCGCCGAAAAAAAAAAAAAAGTTAGAAATTAAAAATATATATTTTTTTAAATTTCATAACACAATTTCCCGATTTTGGATCAACAAAGTACATCTTATTATCTTATACTAACAGAACTACGTATATATTGCGTACAGCGCCCATAAACTATGGCACACCCCCCCCTCAAATCAAGTTGAACAGTCCCAGTAAAAACCAAAGGTTTATGTGAAATTGTTATTTTTTTGAAATAATGGTTTTAGTGTGCAATTATAGGTGTTAATTTGGTATTTGTATTCATTTAAAATAAATCAAACTCCCAAAAAACGTACACAGCTTCTGTGTGCTTTTATCAACATTGGAATTTACTGTGTAAGCGGCCGCGAGGGGAGAGCTTTAGAGAGCTCTCTCCTGAAAGACTGAGCGGCTCTGATAACCTCAGCTCAGAGGTAAAGGCACACCTTTATATGATCATTATAGTTATAAAAAAACAAGAGAATAGATGAAAAACAGGTATAAAATACTATATGACAGTACAAAAAAATTGTTATTAATAAACAAGAATACAGTTTGAAAGGGGAGTGATTTGTAAAATATCCATAAAGAAAAAGAAATCAGCTTCCAGTTCTGTTTCATCTGGTGTTGAGAGATGTATCCATAGAGCTCCTCATGTTGCTCTCAAAGTGCACCAGATTGATGCATTTAACTTCAATATAAAAAAAAAAAAAGTCTTCCCGGGGGGCATGCCCCCGGACCCCCCTAGAGGAGGTGAGGCCCCCCCCCCCACTTAAATCATGTTCAGATGGATAGGAAACTAAATACAGTTGCACACATCTTGTGTCAATATCTTTCTGTGTTGGTGGTCATGCCACAACCGTGCACGCGCAAATCATAGTGAGTGTCTGCATTTTGGGGGGGGGGGGGGGCGCCAGCTAAAATCTTGACTAGGGTGGCAAATTGGTCAGGGCCGGCCCTGGGTACTGCAATTTGTGAAGTGGCGTTCTGGTGCTCTCTCCCTCAGAACTGCACCACGTGATGACACGTTAGGCTCGTGTTGTGTTCAAGGACCCTGACCTTGGCCAGGAAAAACAGTTTAATTATTTTGCGGTCTAGATTTCTTTAATTTTTTGCGTGTGTTTATAAATTACCTCGAGGTCCGTATCAAATGGTCTCGCGGTCCGTATACGGCCCGGAGGCCGGAGGTTCCCCACCCCTGGTTTAGACAGTCGCTGCCGGGTCCCGCATGAGCTCAGCCCCTCCTTTTTATTTTGTATACATTTTTTAAAGCTTTATACCCAAATTAGCACTTTAATAATAATAATAATAATTAATAAAAATAATAATAATTCCTTACATTTATTAAAGCGCTTTTTCAATGACTCAAAGCGCTTTACATATACACACATTACACATATATCATACGCAATGGTCAGATACTGTGGACAATACCCACTTTAGAAACAGGAAGTGAAATAGAGGATATGAGGCGTGGCTAGAATGCGTGATCTGTTTGGTTTGTTGAGCAAAACACTTCAGAGATATGTTTTTTATATATTTTTATATATCTGAGACCTGTGCTATTGCCTAAAAATAGCATGATAGGTGACCTTTAAGCTGCCTGTGGCTCTTTTTCTGCTGTAACAAATGTAAATGTCCCCTCTGTGGAACGAATAAAGGTATTCTGACTCTGATTGCACCGAGGCAAAGGAGAAGAGTTTAGGAAGACACACCCAGGGGCGGTGGGACATTAAACAACCTCTTATTTTTTGAGCCATTTCTTCTCTCGGACCAGCGAGGGACAAAAGGAGACATTCATGAATAAATCAATCCACTTTAACATCAATAATAGATCATTAGGACTTTTTTTTATGTATCCCGAATAATGGAATGTCTATTGCATTTTTAAAAACAGTGACCTCTCATGAGGCAGAGAGGGACAAAATGGATCCGTGAATAACCTGAGAGAGACGGGCTGAAGACAAGAGGCATTTAAAGTGTCTCTACTTTAAAGAGTCCTCTCCTGCTGATGTTCAGGTGTATATCAGTTTGTAGTGTCTCTACTTTAAAGAGTCCTCTCCTGCTGATGTTCAGGTGTATATCAGTATGTAGTGTCTCTACTTTAAAGAGTCCTCTCCTGCTGATGTTCAGGTGTATATCAGTATGTAGTGTCTCTACTTTAAAGAGTCCTCTCCTGCTGATGTTCAGGTGTATATCAGTATGTAGTGTCTCTACTTTAAAGAGTCCTCTCCTGTTGATGTTCAGGTGTATATCAGTATGTAGTGTCTCTACTTTAAAGAGTCCTCTCCTGCTGATGTTCAGGTGTATATCAGTATTTAGTGTCTCTACTTTAAAGAGTCCTCTCCTGCTGATGTTCAGGTGTATATCAGTATTTAGTGTCTCTACTTTAAAGAGTCCTCTCCTGCTGATGTTCAGGTGTATATCAGTATGTAGTGTCTCTACTTTAAAGAGTCCTCTCCTGCTGATGTTCAGGTGTATATCAGTATGTAGTGTCTCTACTTTAAAGAGTCCTCTCCTGCTGATGTTCAGGTGTATATCAGTATGTAGTGTCTCTACTTTAAAGAGTCCTCTCCTGCTGATGTTCAGGTGTATATCAGTATGTAGTGTCTCTACTTTAAAGAGTCCTCTCCTGCTGATGTTCAGGTGTATATCAGTATGTAGTGTCTCTACTTTAAAGAGTCCTCTCCTGCTGATGTTCAGGTGTATATCAGCATGTAGTGTCTCTACTTTAAAGAGTCCTCTCCATAACCTATATCACTAAGGTGATTATCGTATTATAATGTACATTTAGATTGATCAATAATATCTTTATAAATATTAAAACACCACCGTCTATTAAGGAAAATACAAATGTTTGAATATGTATTTATATATATTGAAATTTTTACTTAACTAATGTTTTTCAAATGTATTATTTTTGTATTATTTAATTCTTATCTTAGTTGCCCAATTTCAGTTTAACTTTGTATGTGTATCTATTTATTTCTATCCTATTTATCTTTATTTCACATTGTTGTACTACCTAAATATGCTTTTATACATATTTGGGTTCCTATATTATGTTATCTATCTCTTTATTGCACATTTTTACTCCTCACAAAACCTAATTTCCTCTAAAAATGAGTGCAAAATAACAGCTAAGACGTCACACCCTGAAAAACATCCCTGATCTGAACGAGTAGACCAAAGTCACGGTGACGCAGAGCAGCAGGACAGATAACCTCCACTCTGCAGCCACACACATTAAAGGGAGGTCACATCGACATCAGTTCAACCTCCACACTGGTTCTGTTTCAGCGGCTCCACGCCCCCACTGAAGCCCAGCTCACAGTTTATATGCACCATTACAGATAGACCTGTAATATACTACTTTCTTCTTCTACTCCTCTACAGCTCAGAGGTACATGGTGTACTTTTCCTCCACTACATGTATTTAATACCTCTAGTGACTTCACAGATGAATGATGTGAAATCTAACCAAGTGTTAAATCAGACTTTAGTTCCACCTGGAGTAAATCCACCAGCTACCCTGCAGTCTACAAAGTACTTCAGACTAGCTGCACCTCCACCAGCTACCCTGCAGTCTACAAAGTACTTCAGACTAGCTGCACCTCCACCAGCTACCCTGCAGTCTACAAAGTACTTCAGACTAGCTGCACCTCCACCAGCTACCCTGCAGTCTACAAAGTACTTCAGACTAGCTGCACCTCCACCAGCTACCCTGCAGTCTACAAAGTACTTCAGACTAGCTGCACCTCCACCAGCTACCCTGCAGTCTACAAAGTACTTCAGACTAGCTGCACCTCCACCAGCTACCCTGCAGTCTACAAAGTACTTCAGACTAGCTGCACCTCCACCAGCTACCCTGCAGTCTACAAAGTACTTCAGACTAGCTGCACCTCCACCAGCTACCCTGCAGTCTACAAAGTACTTCAGACTAGCTGCACCTCCACCAGCTACCCTGCAGTCTACAAAGTACTTCAGACTAGCTGCACCTTCACCAGCTTTGAGAACACTTTCATGATCAATCATTATAAAACATATCATATATATTATTCTGAAATGGACCAATCTGCACAACGACTACTTTTACTGTTTTACTTTCACTATATTTAGATGAGAATACTTTTCTACTTTTACTTGAGGAACATTTTGAATGCAGGACTTTTACTGAAACAGAGTATTCCTACACTCTGGTACTTCTACTTTTACTCAAGAACAAGATCTGAGTACTTCTACTGTTACTCAAGTACAAGATCTGAGTACTTCTACTTTTACTAAGTACAAGACCTGAGTACTTCTACTTTTACTCAAGTACATGATCTGAGTACTTCTACTTTTACTCAAGGACAAGATCTGAGTACTTCTACTTTTACTCAAGTACAAGATCTGAGTACTTCTACTTTTACTCAAGAACAAGATCTGAGTACAAGTACAAGACCTCAGTACTTCTACTTTTACTCAAGTACAAGATTGGAGTACTTCTACTTTTACTCAAGTACAAGATCTGAGTACTTCTACTGTTACTCAAGTACAAGGTATGAGTACTTCTACTTTTACTCAAGTACAAGACCTCAGTACTTCGACTTTTACTCAAGTACAAGATCTGAGTACTTCTACTTTTACTCAAGTACAAGGTCTGAGTACTTCGACTTTTACTCAAGTACAAGATAGGAGTACTTCTACTTTTACTCAAGTACAAGATCTGAGTACTTCTACTTTTACTCAAGTACAAGACCTCAGTACTTCTACTTTTACTCAAGTACAAGATTGGAGTACTTTGACTTTTACTCAAGTACAAGATCTGAGTACTTCTACTTTTACTCAAGTACAAGGTCTGAGTACTTCTACTTTTACTCAAGTACAAGATCTGAGTACTTCTACTTTTACCGAAGTACAAGATCTGAGTACTTCTACTTTTACTCAAGTACAAGACCTGAGTACTTCTACTTTTACTCAAGTTCAAGATCTGAGTACTTCTGCTTTTACTCAAGTACAAGATCTGAGTACTTCTACTTTTACTGAAGTACACGATCTGAGTACTTCTACTTTTACTGAAGTACACGATCTGAGTACTTCTACTTTTACTCAAGTAATAGATCTGAGTACTTCGACTTTTACTCAAGTACAAGATCTGAGTACTTCTACTGTTACTCAAGTACAAGATCTGAGTACTTCTACTGTTACTCAAGTACAAGATCTGAGTACTTCTACTTTTACTCAAGGACAAGATCTGAGTACTGCTACTTTTACTCAAGTACAAGATCTGAGTGCTTCTACTTTTACTCAAGTACAACATTGGAGTACTTCTACTTTTACTCAAGTACAATACCTGAGTACTTCTACTTTTACTCAAGTACAAGATATGAGTACTTCTACTTTTACTCAAGTACAAGATCTGAGTACTTCTACTTTTACTCAAGTACAAGACCTGAGTACTTCTACTTTTACTCAAGTACAAGATCTGAGTACTTCTACTTTTACCGAAGTACAAGATCTGAGTACTTCTACTTTTACTCAAGTACAAGACCTGAGTACTTCTACTTTTACTCAAGTTCAAGATCTGAGTACTTCTGCTTTTACTCAAGTACAAGATCTGAGTACTTCTACTTTTACTGAAGTACACGATCTGAGTACTTCTACTTTTACTGAAGTACACGATCTGAGTACTTCTACTTTTACTCAAGTAATAGATCTGAGTACTTCGACTTTTACTCAAGTACAAGATCTGAGTACTTCTACTGTTACTCAAGTACAAGATCTGAGTACTTCTACTGTTACTCAAGTACAAGATCTGAGTACTTCTACTTTTACTCAAGGACAAGATCTGAGTACTGCTACTTTTACTCAAGTACAAGATCTGAGTGCTTCTACTTTTACTCAAGTACAACATTGGAGTACTTCTACTTTTACTCAAGTACAATACCTGAGTACTTCTACTTTTACTCAAGTACAAGATATGAGTACTTCTACTTTTACTCAAGTACAAGATCTGAGTACTTCTACTTTTACTCAAGTACAAGACCTGAGTACTTCTACTTTTACTCAAGTACAAGACCTGAGTACTTCTACTTTTACTCAAGAACAAGATCTGAGTACTTCTACTTTTACTCAAGTACAAGACCTGAGTACTTCTACTGTTGCAGTAGTTTGTAATTGGTCCAGTAGCCCACACACAGCTCTGATTAAAGGGGTTTATATTCAGAAATGTATTGTAAGCCATAAAGTGTTTTCTAAACGAGGAGCATCCCTCTGAAGATCGTTATACGGATAAACATAACCCTGCAGCTTCTTGTTAAGTCTGAAAGAAATGAATGACCTAACAGACCTTTTATACTTCAAAGGAGCTCAGCCAAACAGGAGGCCGGTAATTGGCTGCACTAATCAATGGCTCAGGGATGTTTCCCCAATTTATGCTAATAACATTTTTCATAGCAGCACAAAACAAAACAGAGGAACTTCTCAACCTCTCACTGGGAGAGGGTTTATTGTTTACCTCAAGCCTTTATTTTAATGAGTCCTTAACCCAAAAGGAGGTAGCAGTGTAGCACTTCCAGTTAGCTTCACTCAAAGTCTAAAAAAAAATGTGTGTGTTTGTGGTTGTTATCCTGAAATAAGGTCTGTGGTTAACTCAAGCTGAAGAGATATTAAAGTTTTGTCCTACGACATAAAATACATCAGTAAATACCCCACTGGTGGATTTAAAAACAGCGGTTGCTAACAAGTGTCTAAATGTGACGACTAAACGTCATCACGCCCAACATTAGCCACATTTAGCTAAGATAGTTAGCTTGGAAAGCTTTTAGGATTTTTGAATCGTGAATGTAATCTCCAGAAATAAAAAGCAAATTTTGGGCTATATAGGAACTACAGTACGGTCACATGACTTCACCTCACCATCGCTAAGCTAAAGGAGACTAATGTTGGGCTATAAAGGAACTACAGTACGGTCACATGACTTCACGTCACCACCGCTAAGCTAAAGGTGGCTAATGTTGGGCTATAAAGGAACTACAGCACGGTCACATGACTTCACGTCACCACCGCTAAGCTAAAGGAGACTAATGTTGGGCTATAAAGGAACTACAGCACGGTCACATGACTTCACCTCACCACCGCTAAGCTAAAGGCG
>JAMFTG010000185.1:210000-227500 GCA_023974075.1 Chaenocephalus aceratus
ACATTTAAATGTGGGAAAAATGATTAAAAAAACAAACAAGAAACCAAGTCGAATGTGTCAAATGTATTGAACTGGTGATGATACAGTTTGAACAGCTGACAGCTATAGGCCGACAGCTTTCATGCTTAAAACATAACTTGGTTTTTAAATGAAAGAGGGATCAAACACGAACAACATAACGGGTTAGTAACCCGTGACAACAGAGATCAACAACCTGTAACAGGGCCAATGCACAGAATGCAGCTATTCAATACTCATTCTTCTTTAAGAATATGAGCATGTCTACTCAGGGGAGAGGCGGGTCTCAATCAGGCCAGCTGTAGAGGAGACCCTCTCAGCTGGAATGTGGGCATAAGATGAGGTTTGAGTCTGCGTGGTCTGCGAGTAGGGAGGGGCAGCAGCCGTATCATTAGCTAGAACTAGCTAGGTCTGATGGATTTGGACATAAACGCGAGTGAAGTCTAACCGGACACGAGAGGGAGAGATCAGCACCTGCCGCTCTGCCCGCTGTGAAGGACCGGTGAGTGGAGCAAAACACACCTTTAGACCCAACACACTTAGCTATGGCACTGTCGTATACATTGAAGTATTCCATTTGATAATATGTATCAACTTGGGCACCCCTCCCAAAAAAATATTACAATACAAATATTCATAACTCATATTCTCATACCTGAATAATTTCGAATGTTCGACTAATCGTTTCCATCCCTATTAAAAATATGTACACCCTATATATACACAATCAACAGACACATTTATACATATGCACATTAAGACATAAATAAAATCACAACAATCAATATCATAACAGTCACTTCAATATCTTTGGGAAATGTACATTAGTGCACGAGTGTCCATAGCAACGTAAAAAGTGTCCGGTGCTATGGTTCATCTTATCTCATGCGTTTCCCTTATATAGAAAGGCACCTGACGACCCAGTGGGCGAGGAGAGGGAGGCGGGGGGTGTGAATAAAGCTCTATTCAAACCGCCCAGCTGACTGAGTGGATGTCTCCCTCTTGGCAGGGCAGAACGGCCGCCCTACGGATGTCTTATTCTCGCCAGGAAACAGTGAGGGTCGCTGCACTCCATGCATACCAATCACACCCGGCTTCCACTGAAACATAGATGCGCCCCGCTCGGCTGGAAAACACTTAAAGAGAGAAACCGGAGCCGAGGAAGAGGTGATATTCTGCTGATGCTCTAATGGAGGGAGCGTGCAAAGGTTGAAAGGTTTGTATTGGGATGCGGCCATGCTGAAGAGACTCAGAGGGATTGGGACTTTCCACAGTGACTGCGTCTCTATCGAATAACACGTCTTTGCTAAGAGAGGAAATGCAACAAAGCAACGTTTTGAAAGGCCGGTGCAGGGAAGACATGTTGTAACCCTGGAGGTCGCATCTCCCTGGTTCCCTTGACAACAAGCCAACGGGGTCTTTCCATGTGATTCAGGAAAACAAGATCGATGACAAACAAACTTTTATTTACACGTTTTGTTCAGTAACCTCAACATATTAACCACTTTGTGATTTTTATGTAAAAAGCTAACGTTAGATAGCTATGTTTGCTAAATGGCTTGTTAGATAGATTGCTTACTATATGGCAGGGGTGTCAAACTCAATTTCATCACGGGCCATACTGGCATCACGGTTGCACTCAAAGGGCCAGTTGTAACTTTAAGACGATATAAATATACATATATAAATATTTAATATATATAAAATAATGTATTATATATTACATTATTGCCTCTGCATTGGATTATCATCGGATAGGGTAATAACTTCATAATTAACTACGTCTGAAAGCAGAAGTCTAGTGCAAACAATTGCAAGTCTCTTTCAGTGTGCATGTCACAAAATGATTTAAAAAGAAAAGACAAATTCTGAAAAAAAGAAAGTAACATTTTGAAAAAAAAGTCAATTTCCGAGAAAAAAGTCTAGTTTGAGATGCATTGTGGGACATGTAGTTTATGGGCAATGTGCTTCTGTAAAGCGGCCTGTAACTGTATAATAAACATATGATATTCTTTGTAAGCTCTTGTGGGGCCGCATGAAATGAAGTCGCGGGCCGGATTTGGCCCCCGGGCCTTGAGTTTGACACCCCTGCTATATGGCTATAGACTGCAGAGCGGGGCAGGGATGACGTCTTTACCCGGAAGTAAGCTGCTGGTTCCCTCGACAAAAAAGCAGCGGGATTTCTCCACAGGATTTTGGAAAATAGCTCGAAATAAGATCTGTGGAAAACGAACCTGTTTGATAAATGCACGTTTTGTTCAGCCGGGTAATCTCCACATGTCTACCCAGGGTTGGGTTGTAACGGAATACATGTATTACGCAATCACAATACAAAAATCAAGTAACCGTATTCAGCTCGCGTTACATTTGAAAAACGAGTAATCTGATTACAGTTACTTTCGTAAACCTGAAGTGAATACGTGTTGGATTACTTATTGGAATTATTGGTGGAAAGATTTCCTCTCAACATTTAATATGCATTACTAAAGAACAGCCGAATCATCACAGCGCACAAAACCTATTACCGCGCAGATGGACCAAAAAGGGAAGTGAAACAATAACAACGAAACATGGAGGAACAGAAGTCTGCGTTTAAGTCGTGTGTGTGTAGAGGTGTGTGTGTGTGTAGCTGTGTGTGGTTAAAACACATCAGCCTGCGGTCGCTCTTTAGCCTTATGATTCTGAAGGTACACACAGTGAAGGCGGTGCGTGGAAGGCGGTGCGTGAAAGGCACTGCGCGCTCGTCTTCTCAGAGGCGGAGTTAACCCCCCCGCTGCCTCCTGGTGCTGCAGAGAGGTCATGAAGTGAAGGAGGTGTTCCTTCTATAAAGCAGCAGCAGATACTGTGAGAGTCACAGACATGAATTCATAGATCAAGGCAGACTGGTGCACACACTCTCCTGTTTTGCCAATCCGGTGCTTAAACTATAGCTCTACACCCCTGGCCGAAATGTCCTTAAAAGGAAGTCCGAGATCGACATTTTAATTCATGTCCTGCCAACACCGGCAGGACAGAAGGCGACACGCCCGTTCTAAGCCGCGTCCCTCACTCCTCACATCCCAAGCTGCTTCCCCAAAAAGTGTATTATGTTGCTGTAAGGGAAACCTCTGCAGCGATGGAGAGTCAGGACTCAGAGAGACACGAGGAGAGCTGGAGCTTTGATGTCAAACACTGGTAGTTTATTACAAGTCAACGGCCGGAGAATTCATATCACAAGTCACAGCAGCAAAAGGTTCTGACTGCACGGTGGGTTGTCATGTCAAGTCTCCAGAGCCTCTCTCTCGATAGCCCTTTTAACTAGTTTACAGAGCTAATCAGCATATTGGGGGATGGGGCGTTAACATCTGTGGAGCGACAGGAGATCTCCCCCAACGAGAAATACTCAATCACTTTTCAGAGGTGTTTAGAAGCCAGCATTCTCACAGTCGTAAACCCCCCTATCAGGCCATAAAGCTGACACCTAAGTGCTGGAGCACATTCCTTAAAGGAGATAACAGAGTATTGGTTGGTTATTAACGTCAATATATATCTAGGAGTAAAGACAACATTATTCCCTCACAGTTGTTACATCGCTTCAGAGGTTCTGTTTCAGTTGTGCTCTTGATAAACCATTAAAACAGTAAAAACAAGTTTCCTTTTGCTTGTTGTGTCTCCTGTTCACCAAAACATACCCGGGAAAAAGAAAGTAATCCAAAAGTAATCTGATTACGTTAAAGACACGTAACTGTAACTCTATTCGGATTGCTTTCAGAGCCATGTATTCAGTAACTGATTACATTTACAAAGTAACCTCCCAACCCTGTGTCTACCCTACTTTCATAATGTTCTAATCATAAATCTAATGTCCAGAAGCTAAATGCTAACGTTATGCTACAAAGGAACTACGGCCGAGTCCAGCAGCACGACTTCAACGCCACGCCGACTTCAGATCCATATTCAGACGTACAGATTCTAGATGGAGCGAGTTGAAGCGTTAGTTGGAACACTCTGCAGGAGACAGGGACTGGCTTCCAAGCAGAACAGAAACTAACTCAGAGGAGTGTTTACGTGTTCGGCGTAATGACGTACAACGGCCTCCACGACTTCTGTAGTCCTGTTCAGCCACTTGGTAACAACCATCGTCAATAACCTCAGACCTTAGTTCCAGCTCTTTTCCAAAACCCTATGGAGAGATCCCATTGGCTCTGAGACCAGGGAACAGGAAGTGGAGAAATGCTGACTCACTTCCGGGTTTTAGGACTCGTCACTGCACCGCTCTATAGCACCCTGACAGCTCAGTTGAATTTAGTCTCTACGTAAACTTGTTTTTATAAAAGTCAACACTGGACCTTTTATACCTTTCTGGCAGCGGGAGTTATTATTAACTTTCCACACAGGCTTTGGTGTTACACCAGCTTTTGTTTTTGTAGCTCTTCATCTATACCAGTGTTTCTCAAACTTTTTCATACCAAGGACTTAATCAATAAAAAAACACTCGCGGACCACCTAACTCCACAAATATCCAAAATCACATCGTTTTTCTAGAACAGATTACAAATCACCTGAAAATAGAACAAACAAGTGGCAACATGTGTGACGAAGGTGTTGCGCTGGGCTATATCACGCAATCGAAAGTGAAACTTAAGCTCACTCCATTGCGGAGATATTCCCGCGAAAGTGCGGACAACTTACATTTATTTATTTATTTCAAATGTGAAATGTTACCAATATACTCGCGGACCACTAGGGGGCGCTCACGGACCACCAATGGTCCGCGGACCACACTTTGAGAAGCACCAACAGACACTACAGGGTTATTAAAAATGTCCTAATATGAGACGTATGCTGTAAACCAGGGGTGTCAAACTCAAGGCGCGGGGGCCAAATCCGGGTCGCGACTTCATTTTATGTGGCCCCACAAGAGCTTACAAAGAATATCATATGTTTATTATACAGTTACAGGCCGCTTTACAGAAGCACATAGCCCATAAACTACATGTCCCACAATGCATCTCAAATTAGACTTTTTTCTCGGAATGTGGCTTTTCTTTTTAAATCATTTTGTGACATGCGCACTGAAAGAGACTTGCAATTATTTGCCCTAGACTTCTGCTTTCAGACGTAGTTAATTATGAAGTTATTACCATATCCGATAATAATCCAATGCAGAGGCAATGATGTAATATATAATACATTATTTTATACATATTAAATATTTATATATGTATATTTATATCGTCTTAAAGTTACAACCGGCCCTTTGAGTGCAACCATGATGCCAGTATGGCCCGCGATGAAATTGAGCCTGACCCCCCTGCTGCAGGATAGCTCTGAAGGACGATATGAATTGTTTACTTTGCTGCTCGTGCTTAACTGGAAGACCTAACTCAAAGGCAACTGAACTGGAAGGGATGTGAATATTAACAGATACACAGTTGTGTGTCTGTGGGCCAATCACGACCAGCCCTTGATGTCAGAATAACACTCACACATAAGAAATCCCAGTTCAACCCCTGCCTGTAAAATACCAGTTCTCCCAATCATAACAAATCGATCAGTGGAGAAGACATTGTATTACTATATATACTTTATATACAACTCGGACACAATCTTTCATCCCACAGGCCATGAGACCGTCAAACACCTACATCAATAACATTCATCTGTTTGCAACTTACAAATTATTTACCTAATATAACATATTCCAATTACTTGTATATACACACACACACACACACACACACACACACACACACACACACACACACACAACCTTCCTCATCCAGCACCAGTCACTTTTCTGCCATCTCCGCTGAACACTTTAACATATTATGAACATTTTAAACTGTATACCCCGGTTATCTAGGCCCTTTTTGTTTTGTTGTTGTTGTTTGTTTGTTTGTTTGTCACACTGTAGGACCTCGAGAGACGATATTTCGATATTTCTGGATGTACAACATGTAGAATTCTTGACTTTGACCTGACTTTTGACTCCTTGCACTATTTATCTGTATCTGTGTTATTGTGTTGCTCTGTTGGAGGAGCCGGTGACCTCAGAATGTCATCGATACATCTACACTGTGGCTGCAGCACGTGACGACAGATAGCATACATTCAGATTAAACATCGTTCGGCGTGGCTGTACTGGACAGTGACTTTTAACTGGCCTGAACGTGTATAACGGCCGTGACGATCGCACAGTGACAAACCGTGCTATTACACGGATATCTCTCCGCCCTGTCAACTCTAGACGCTGCAGTGTGAAGACGCACAGGCAGTGGAGGAGGAACAGAGAGGGCAGGAGGCAGGAAGGGTTTGTTACAAGTCCAATTCCAGCCGTGATAAAACACACATAATTCATCTTCCATTTAAAACAGTGGTTCTCAAAGTGTGGTCCGCGGACCACTGGTGGTCCGTGAGTATATTGGTAACATTTCACATTTGAAATAAATAAATAAAGTTTTCCGCACTCTCGCGGGAATATCTCCGCAATGGAGCGAGCTTAAGTTTCACTTTCAATTGCGTGATATAGCCCAGCGCAACACCTTCATCCCACATGTGGCCACTTGTTTGTACCATTTTCAGGCGATTTGTAAAAAACGATGTGTTTTGGGATATTTGTGGAGTTAGGTGGTCCGCGAGTGTTTTTTTATTGGTTAAGTGTCCTTGGTATGAAAAAGTTTGAGAAACACTGATTTAAAACATCTCAGCCTGAAGTGTTTCGCATTGTTAAAACACACCGTGCACTTCGTCGTAATTCAGACACTTCCTTTCGTGCACTGCCATGTCAAACGCATTACATGTTATTTAGCTTAATCCAAAGCAATTTACAGACATGAGTAAGGGAGCGAAGTGGTACCTTGATCTCGGTTTAACGATTGTAAATGTTTGGTGTTACAGATAAAATAATATTTATTTGTAATTTATTCGATTATAATAACATGAATTCTGTGCTCTGTATCTACCCAAAGTCACCTGACTTGTTTAGGCCTCCACTCATTGGGCGAAACATCCGAAATTCTGTCCCTGTACCCATACGGTTATTTTTGCAGGGACTTCCCCCCGTTACGGTATTTTGTGTCCCTTGACGTGTTTGACAGCAGAGGTGAACTGCCCTGGTTTCGGACATTAATGCATTAAGATATGAACGTGTGTGCATGCTGAATAATTTCTTTAATCTGCGCAGCAGCCGAAGTGTGAGGGCGTACAATGTAGTAACGACTGATTTGTTGATCATCTGTTGTCAGAAGAAACAGAGAACGGCAGCAACGATATGCAGACTTGGGTCGTATCCTTCCACAGCACAACAGAGACAGCACTAGTCGACACCAGTGTGAGAAAACCTTTTTAGAGAGTACTTGTCCGAATACATTTTTCACTTGTCCGGAATGGACAAAAATCTGGGCCACTGGAATCTTCTTCTTCGCCATCGTATTTTACATTTTCCCACGGTTTTTACGGCACCGCTAACGTAAGTGAGCGGTAAGATTTTACTGCATCACACATAGGGTTGGGTATCGTTTGGATTTTAACGATTCCGGTTCTGCTTTTCCGAGAACCGAGTTTTGCTTCCCAACCCGGCCACTGTGCTACACTCCCCGCCCCGCCCCGCCCTGCCCCGCCCCCGTCTAACCGTACAGAAAGCGGCGAGATGCATTTCCTTAGGAATCTACAAGACTTTTTTTTTCTTTTTTTCTTGTGTCTCTTTTTATATTTATTTTTATTTATTTGTTCTGTCTTTGTATACATGTATGTATGTAGGTAGGTACGTACGTACGTACGTACGTACGTACGTACGTGTATGTATGTGCATGTGTACATGTGGGTATACATATGAACATATGAGTATATGGGTACAAGTATTACTGTTACTATTCTTTATTCCCTTATCTATACATTTTCTTTTAATATTATCTTCTCTATTACTTTACTTTTACCTATACAGGTATCTATCTTATTTATTTAGTTAGTTATTTATTTTACTAGCTAGGACCGGGAGGGAGGGAAAGGGGGAAAATCAATAAAAATATTGACTGTATAAATGTAAAATGTAGACGAAAAACATCACATGGCCGCCGGACAAGTCAATTGAAAGATCTACTTGTCCGATATTGTAAAGTACACGTCCCGGATGGTGGGACGTGTACTTTTCCGCACACTCACCTGAAGTGACAATCACAATGTTAGTTAGCCAGGAACATTATCGCTGGCGGTAGCAAACCCTTGCATACTGCTCAATCAACCAGATAAAATAACCGTGGCTTCATATCGACCCTGGCATAGTGGTAAATAACCATATATGTTTTAATTGTTATAGTTCTGTATTCACTGGAGCAACCACTGGTTTCCCAATTCCTGTTATTTCTGTTTCTGTGTTGTCTTTCGCTACGTCTCATGTCAAAGACTATCCTTAGTGCTCTGCATTTCGTACACCGTCTGTGAGTGTGTGAATTTCCACGTGTAGCTTTGTCTAAAATCGCACACGGCTGCCATGCCCTCACAGGAAATGGCGTTCAAACGTTGTTCCAGACTACTCAATTAACCAAATAAAATAACGGGAGCTTCTTCCAACACTATGAAAGTGGTATGTTTATTAAATATAGAATAAAATAATGTATAACTTTTTTTTTTTGTATGGAGCTTTGTTTACCGTAGCACTTGAGCTACGTAGCCAAGATGGCGGTCGTTGAGTCTGAGAAGTGTCCAGACATCCAAACTAAACTTATAAGTGCATTCTCCATACTTCACGTTGGGACTATCGCACGTGTGCACTCAAAATAGCACATGTAAATTCAGAAGTACGTCAAATATGGCTAGATTCCCTCTTTAAAGTGTGTGCTTCGTCATAGTCCCTCTGTCTCACCTCACTTACTCTCCCTGGCTAGTGTTTAAGTAGAAGAAGACATCTCACCGCCTGCCAACATCCTCAGCTTCCTGCCTGACACATCCAAAGTGTCCCAAAGAGACATTTGACAGAGAGGCTGGTAATTAAGAGAAGCTCTCTGACAGAGGTATTACTGGCAGTCTCACTGACACGCCAACATTCAGAGGAATTGGCAGATGGAGGATGCTGCCGAGCAAACGAGATATCAGCAGTTCAGTCGGGAGGGAAGTGCTTTTCATTCGAGGATGGATTTAATGATGGTGGATCCAAGACAAGCGATTAGTGGTTTGTCGAAGGGGTCCAGATAGTGGTGGGCTTTAAATAATTAGTGTTACAATACAACATCGTTGGATGGGATGGTTTGGCCACAGATTTCATCTTTTTGCCTGAATTTAGGAAAGGGTTTTTGAAATACATGACCAAAAGTTGACTTTACTGAATCTTTGTTTAGTGTTTGGGCCCTTTGTCTGCGTGGCAAAGACACGTATTTGGATTGTAAAGTATGTTTAATACACAGTACAAACAGACACATGCACAGGACTAAATATTAGGTCTAAATACACACATTTCCAATCGGGACCAGGCACTACTGCCATACGAATCATATATTGTATTGAATCGTATGGTTTTGCATAGTAACGTATCATGCCATAATGTACATGCTGTGTCACTGCCGCCATCGGTATGAAACATATCGTATCGTATCGTACTGTACCATATTGAATAGTAACGCATCAGGCCCGTACCCAGGATTTCGTTGATGACGGAGGTCCAAAACATGCTAGGGGAGCTCGGGGGCGATTTTCATGATCTAGAAGATATCTGTTTTTAAGTCCCGTGGTGGGGGGTGGGGGGTTTCAAACCATGTCAGTGGGCTGCACAGCATACATTATACTTGAAAGTGTACTGCATGAGAATCAGTTGATTGTTACCAATAATGATCCACGTTATAATCTGGACATGCAGAAGATATGCCCACGAAACATTGGAAAGTGATGTCTCTGTCCTCTACTCATCCCTCATGGCTAACGGTATGCTCCTCCTCACTTGTCGCTCCCGCCAGTGTATTACAAATAATTCAGTAATTTAGTTCACTTCACTTTGCAGATAGATGGATGGGGTTCCTCTCTTTCTCTCGGCCTGTCCTGCATCTAATAATAATAATACATTTTATTTCTATAGCGCTTTTCTTGAACCCAAAGACGCTTTACATTTGGGAGGGAGGGGAGACAAACAAAACAAAAACAAAGCCAAAACAAAACAGTAAAGTAAAGCAGTCAGGAGGAAGTTGGTTGGGGGGGGGGGGGCTTATGGATACAGAGTTGAAGAGGTGGGTTTTGAGGCGGGACTGGAACAGGGTGAGGGACTCAGACTCACGGAGGTCTTGGGGGAGGGAGTTCCAGAGCCACAGAGAAGGCTCTATCCCCGAAGCTCCGGAAATGGCGTTCAACGTTGTTAGATGGCTAGGCAAGAACATTATTGTTGGCGGTAGCAAATCATTCCAGACTACTCAATTAACCAAATAAAATAACGGTAGCTTCTTCCAACACTATGAAAGTGGTATGTTTATTAAATATAGAATAAAATAATGTATAACTTTTTTTGTATGGAGCTTTGTTTACCGTAGCACTTGAGCTACGTAGCCAAGATGGCCAAAAGCTCCGGAGTCTGGCCTTAGGGATGGAAAGCAAACCGGCTGAGGTGGATCTGAGGGACCGGGGGGGCTGGTAGAGGATGAGGAGGTCAGTGAGGTAGGGGGGGGGCCTCTCCCTTACGAAAGCTAAAATGGCCCTCAAATAAAATGTATTATTGTTATTGCATCTGTGCCTCTCAGGTTAATCCTGGTGTCAATAGGGAAGATCTGCACGGTGTCTCTACAGCTCGTGTTCAGCAGAACAGGTGGTGCAGCTGCCGGGTCTGGCACCCCACTGTAACTTTGTCCAAGATAGTCGTACTGTCACCACAATCACACTGGTGTTTGTTGTTCACCTCAAAAGCATTTACAGCATATATATTTTTATTATTATTCTTTGCCTTTCAAAAGCATTACATCATTATTTAAACAACACGAAAATAACTTAAGTATTTATTTCACCTTCCCTTATTATACATCCATGGGTACAAGTCCGGACTGTTTGTTGATAAATTGATGTTGTCTTCTTCTGTTTGCTTTAATGTATGCTACTTAGTTGTGCAATGCCCCCACCGCCAGTAAATGGAAGAACTACAAAGAACCCTGTTAATTATGTGCAGTTATTTCACAAGTTTTATTATACACACCTCGAAAACAATACCGAGGTCCGGACCTCTGTGACCTCAATGGTGGGTACGGCCATGGAAATGTACCGTATTGTATAGTAACGCATCATACTAGGGATGTAACGATATATCGAATATCGCGGTAAATAAATGTCTCAATACCGTCGTGAGACTGACAAAATATACCGCGATTTAAAAAAAAAAAAAACATTTAAATAATTTTTTAATTTTTAATTTTTTTTTTTTTAAACCTTTATTGAACCAGGCGGTCCCATTGAGACCATCAATCTCTTTTTCAAAGGAGACCTGTCCAACATGGCAGCAAGTAGGTTACAACATGAACATGAAACAACAGATAACACAAAAGGACATCGTATTTACAGGGCTACATGTACACACCTAGAGACATTGACAAGTACCAACAGTATATTTATATCTCTGTCAATAAGCCTCACCTTCTTGGCAACAACTGTATTGTTTTTGAAGTGGTGGAGAGACGATGCACAGTTTGACCCACTGCTGTCACCAAAGCATATCTCTCTGTCCCAGCAACATCAGTTAGTTTAGTCAATTTATTGAACATGTCAGAAACAAAAAAATATAACAATAATATATATCTATATATTCTCTTTTTTTCACTCAGATTAATAATTATAACAAAGTACCAAAAAAAAAAAAAAAATAATAATAATTTTCAGATTTCAGTCTCTGTTCATGTTCAACAGGGGCAAGAAGAAGCTTAAAAAAACTTTTCTGGTCCTACCCCTCTAACATATATTTTTCTTATAAAACATTAGGTCATCGTCTTCAGCGACATGTTTGTCTTGTTAATGCAACGAAGTTTGGCATTTGTTCGTACGGGTGGTTTTTTGAAAATGCAGTTTCCTCTCAACATGTGTATGCTTTCTCTCTGTGTGAAAAGTCCCTGGATATCATCAGTACCAAGCAAGAGAGTTGTTTCCACAGCAGGGGATTTTGCAAACGCCCAAACATCCCAGCTTCTACCTGGAAATGTGGACGTGCTCATATTCCTGAAAGATAACCTTGATGACGCTGAGTGAGCGAGTTAGAGTTGAGTTACTTGAAAAACTAAAGTGAAACTTGATTTATTCTATTGCAGGGTCTGATTATCATATTGTTGACACTTTAAAATACTACTATCTACTAAAATGCTGTACAAATCAGATTTATTATTTAATAAAGACATAAAATTCAAGTAAAAAAAAAAAATAATTCAAAATGTTTTCCCTTTATTTTTCAATATCGCGATATTATCGTACCGTGAGTTTTTGGTATCGTTACATCCCTACATCATACTGTACCGTATTGTATAGTAACGCATCATACTGTACCGTATTGTATAGTAACGTATAGTACTGTACCGTATTGTATAGTAACGTATAGTACTGTACCGTATTGTATAGTAACGTATAGTAACGTATAGTAACGTATAGTAACGTATAGTAACGTATAGTAACGTATAGTACTGTACCGTATTGTATAGTAACGTATCACACTGTACCGTATTGTATAGTAACGTATAGTACTGTACCGTATTGTATAGTAACGTATAGTACTGTACCGTATTGTATAGTAACGTATAGTACTGTACCGTATTGTATAGTAACGTATAGTACTGTACCGTATTGTATAGTAACGTATCATACTGTACCGTATTGTATAGTAACGTATAGTACCGTAACACACCAGACTGCATTACTGCCGCCCCAATTATAGTATGAAGCAATCCAAGAGGGAGTAGCATCTACATTTTAAAATCCAAGATTGCAAACCCCTCGCTGCACAAAGCTGTGAATAATTAACCATGACGTTTATAGCATGCCCGTCTGTGCAGTGCATACTTCCCAATGTTTCTTTCGAAGAAAACTCACAGATTTTTGGACAGAAAATCTCCACGACGCTGCTCTCACAGTGATCCACAGCTGACAGATGTACGCATGGCGTCAGAGATGGTCTCGCTCTTTGTGAGGACTGATTGATGGGAGTCGTGAGGACATGCAGCTGCATTACACATGTTGACTGCACAGAGGGGAGGGGGGAGACGTTGCTGCATATCACCACAGTTGCCAGCGGTAACCAGTTCAATTAAATAAGTGATTCTACCAGACAGACTACGACTATTACAACGGTAAATACTAGACCACTTGCTCAGCTGACAGACTTAATTGCTGCATTTCAAAGCGCAGAAATAAAGTAAGCACTCTAAATAAGTATGTGTAGTAAAGGGATTTAGTTAGGGTACCAGAGCAGTTTTTAGCAGACCTTTTAGTGTTACTACTCGTGCCTGCTTGGTAATTATTGGAAGCGAGACGGATATTTCCTAAGCTTCTACCCGGGCAGCTGTGTCTCTGTGTAAAGTTATATTAAAACCACAGAGCAACACTGTGTGGGTATATCATTGCTATTGGACCTATAAAAGGACGGGTCTTAAATAGATGTGTTTTCAATTGCTGTTTCAGTTGTGACATTTGTCTTTTAGGCCAGTCGGACATTAACTGTTAATTTTGAGTGTTGTATGTCTTTTCAAAATGGACCTAAAGTCTCTTCAATAAAGCTGATGATGATGATGATGATGATGATGATGATGATGATTAAGACCACTTGGTAACAGTAGAGCTGTTGTACAGTAAACAAAAGTCACTGGGCATTTAATGACACGGTTCACGTTAATTTCTATATATGTTATGGTTCAGCCATCATCAAATTATACTTTCAGCAAGTTATTTATTTGCAGACTGAATGAAAGATACAACTAATCAAATTCTGCTGCTGTGGGACAGAAAAAAGGACATAAATATACCTCCATATTTCAAAGAAAGGATTGGACAATTACTGTTTTGGGGAGGGGTTTGGCAAACAGTGAAATATATACATTAACATATTGTGACGGGCTTCAATTTGTCCATTCGATACATGGCTTGGTCGGTTGTTTAAGCTCCAAAAAAACATTATTTATATCAGCAAAAAAAAAAAAATAGCGAACCAGCACAAGTTACAACAAAATAAAATCCACAAACAGGCCGTCCATCACTCATCAGAGTAAACATGCTCTGGGTTGCCTTCTGTGCAACCAACCCCCAAACATGTCCCAGCTGTTGCCTTCATTGCAGCATTCTTCCGAGCGACACAGTCCGAAAAAATACAAGGAACCAACACCGTCCCTTTTGACCCCATGGCCCCTCCCACAGGCTCACCGTCAACAGGTGACACAATCAACTCAAAACCACATTTCAACAAAAGAATCCGACCCAAACATAAACAGGTTAACCCCCTCTGAACACAATCATTCCCCATAATTAAAGAAACGTAAAATAAATAAGAAATTGCATGGTTCATTTGACGGAAGAGAGCAGGAAGTGTGTGGTGTGTGTGTGTGTGTCCGCTGTCAGTGGCGGAGTCATTCACCCTGACCCGCTCCGTCACACACATTCCCATGGTGGTAGGAAACTTTCAACAGAATCCCTGTAACTTGCTTTGTGGCAGGCAGGTGTGTTTGTTTGTTTGTGTGTCTGTTGAGAGAGGAGACTTACTTGTACTGGGCCTGGAAATGTTCCTTGACGAAGCTGTGCTGGAGTCCGGACTCAGACAGAAGTTCCTCAGCTCCACAGAGACCCTGCAGAGAATGAGAACCCCGTCAAGTATACAGAATATTGTATTTATTACTGGGAGGGGTTTGGGTTTGCTCCATTAATGAATACAATAAAACATGTAAAAAAAAATCTAATAAATTGGTGAGAAGAGTCAACATTTTGAAAAATACATTAAAAAAAAGAAAAAATTATAATAAAGAAAAAAAAAAATTTAAGCGACAAATCCAATATTCTGAAAAAAATCTTACATCTGAGAAAAAGTCAATTCTGATTTTTTTCAAAATTCTGTAAAAGAACAATAATTCTGAAATCTTATCGAAATCACATTTCTGAGAAAGGTCAAAAATATTTGAATAAAGTCAAATTACCTGAAAAAAAATCCAGAATTGTGAGGAAACAATCAAATTCCTAAGTAAAAAGTATAAATTCTTAAAAATATCTAATTTCTAAGAAAAAAGACAGAATTCTGAAAAAAGCCAAAACTCTTTAAAAATAAATAAATGCATTAAATAAAAAAATTATCTGAAAAAAGTCACATTTCTAAAAACATTTCAAATGTCAAATTTTTAAGAAGAAATCGAAAATTATTTTTTATTTCTAGCAATTTTTTTTTTTAAATGTTTGAGAAGAAATTTAGTAATAATTCTCATTAGTTCTGTGTGGCAGACAAAGGCGATTTCGGATGAGTATCATACTGTATAAAGTTGTGATGCAGCAATAAACCCAACAGATCTCACAAAGGCTGAGTGCAGTGCAGTTTTAGCACTTTTCCTCAGTAATTAAGTGATAATCAAAAGTGAAAGCACCAAAAACATAAACCCTGAGGACGACATCTTTCACTTTCATCTACTGAGCTACAACAGAGAGGAATCTGGCCTTGGACAAAGATAAAAAAGAAATATAAAATCAAAACAGAATCCGATCACTGAAAGGCAAGGTCAAAAAGCAAATTAGTGGGACATCACACACACACACGCACACACACACGCATGCACGCGCACACACACGCGCGCACACACACACACACACACACACACACACACACACACACACACACACACACACACACCGCTGTGTTAATGACATAGAACCAACTGATCAACCATCTGCATCAGTTCAATACAGTCCTATAGTTAGGGACCTTCATGATGTTATTTTACATGTTATAATACGTGTTAGCTAGGGAATAAATGTTGTGAGGCAGCTAACCTTGGGCTATAAAAGAACGACAGCACGGTCACATCACTTCACGTCACCACCGCTAAGCTAAAGGCGGCTAATGTTGGGCTATAAAGGAACTACAGCACGGTCACATGACTTCACGTCACCACCGCTAAGCTAAAGGAGGCTAATGTTGGGCTATAAAGGAACTACAGCACGGTCACATGACTTCACGTCACCACCGCTAAGCTAAAGGAGGCTAACATTGGGCTATAAAGGAACTACAGCACGGTCACATGACTTCACGTCACCACCGCTAAGCTAAAGGAGGCTAATGTTGGGCTATAAAGGAACTACAGCACGGTCACATGACTTCACGTCACCACCGCTAAGCTAAAGGAGGCTAATGTTGCGCTATAAAGGAACTACAGCACGGTCACATGACTTCACGGCCCCACCGCTAAGCTAAAGGTGGCTAATGTTGGGCTATAAAGGAACTACAGCACGGTCACATGACTTCACGGCCCCACCGCTAAGCTAAAGGTGGCTCTATCGATATAGATACACCTTAGAGCCTGCGCGGCATAAGGTGAATAAGAAGTGAATAAGTGTTGTTCCCAAAATGCCCGACTATATAATTCATTTTTAAAAGACTTGTGCATATGAGCATATGAGTGGAAGAGTGCTAACAGTTATATTTAGCAGTCACACTTTATCAGTTCATCTCTGTACAGTACCCACTCCATTTCACACCTTATCAGCCGTGGAAAACGTCCTGAAAAACATTATTTCGGTCGCCAAGTGGTTCTGCTTAAAAGGCCATAATGTGGCACCTTGTTAGCATTTCTCTGCTCTCACGCTATCAACCCCATAATAGCTCGGTGTACAAGTCAGACACTTGAGAATGCATTAAGTCGTCATATCATTTCAGCTCTGCTTTCACACTTGGAAAAGCACTTTCCGATTCCTCTCGGTGACACATGCTTTCTCTCCCTCATGACTTCCTGCTCCTGGTCCCATACTGGTTGCCAGTCAGAGCGCGACCTCCGCTAACAGACAGAGCAGAGAGGAGGTTTAGAGTTTCTAAAAGGGTTCATCTGAGAAATCAGCATGAGACAGAGACGGAGAGGAGGGTCGTTTTCAGTTCACCAACATTTCTAATCCCGAGTCTATTCTTCTGAGAGCATTTGAGCTTTGCAAAGATGAAGCGCGAGAATGCAACCTGACCGTCCTGCTGCAGCGTGCTTCAACAGACATGAACAATCCCTCATCTTTACCCCCTGTCTCAGTCTTTCCTCCGCACATGGATTTCAGCTTGGTCCAAAAGAGTGTTGCAGGAATGAATCATAAAACTGGGAAATAAGTTAGCCTTTTGGAACTCAGTTTGCCCATCTTGAAGTCAATGTTTTTTTTTAAGCGTTCTTGGTTAGAACCGAGTAAATGCCCCACTGGTGAATTTAAAAACAGCGGTTGCTAACAAGTGTCTGAATGAGACGACTAAACGACTGAACATTAGCCTCCTTTAGCTTAGCGGTGGTGACGTGAAGTCATGTGACCGTGCTGTAGTTCCTTTATAGCCCAACATTAG
>JAMFTG010000185.1:232500-238273 GCA_023974075.1 Chaenocephalus aceratus
AATGGGGGAAAAAGTCGCGGCTTATAGTCCGAAAAGTACGGTAGTCAGATGGGGGGGGTAGAGAGTGAAAAGAGAGTGTTATTGAGCGAGTCGGAGTATTACACACTGCTGACAAACAGATAAATAATGGACCTCCTCCTCTATAAATAGTCCTGATGATACTGGAGCTTTCTCTCTGACCTCTCAGCGCATTATCCCCCTTGGGTGATCCCTCTGTTTTGGGGGCATGTGTGTGAATCTGCAATGCGCCTAGACATCGTTGCATGACCTCAAAGTGACCTCAGAGTTGTGACTGACTGACAGCAGCATGTGCAAACCATTCTGCTGGTTCAGACTGCTTTGGTCTGAGCTGACAGGATGAAGAGGAGACCGGGCTTGAAGCATGTCGGTAAACCTGTCGTTACTTTAGCAGCAACATCAAACATATAAACATATACATAAAAATCAACTACATTGAACCTGAAACACATGACAAGAGGAAATACTTAGTTTTCAAATTGTATCTTGTTAGTAACCGCCGTTTTAAAATGACCACTAAGATAAATGCGGCTAATGTTGGGCTATAAAGGAACTACAGCACAGTCACATGACTTCACGTCTCCACCGCTAAGCTAAAGGTGGCTAATGTTGGGCTATAAAGGATCTACAGCACGGTCACATGACTTCACGTCACCACCGCTAAGCTAAAGGTGGCTAATGTTGGGCTATAAAGGAACTACAGCACGGTCACATGACTTCACGTCACCACCGCTAAGCTAAAAGCGGCTAATGTTGGGCTATAAAGGAACTACAAGCACGGTCACATGACTTCACGTCACCACCGCTAAGCTAAAGGTGGCTAATGTTGGGCTATAAAGGAACTACAGCACGGTCACATGACTTCACGTCACCACCGCTAAGCTAAAGGTGGCTAATGTTGGGCTATAAAGGAACTACAGCACGGTCACATGACTTCACGTCACCACCGCTAAGCTAAAGGTGGCTAATGTTGGGCTATAAAGGAACTACAGCACGGTCACATGACTTCACGTCACCACAGCTAAGCTAAAAGCGGCTAATGTTGCGCTATAAAGGAACTACAGCACGGTCACATGACTTCACGTCACCACCGCTAAGCTAAAGGTGGCTAATGTTGGGCTATAAAGGAACTACAGCACGGTCACATGACTTCACGTCACCACCGCTAAGCTAAAGGTGGCTAACAGCGACGTGCAGTCAGGGGAGGAGCAGGAGCCTCACCTGTCATACTCCAATGCAACGGAAAAACAACTAAATAGTAATAATAATAAAATGTCTCCGTGTTGTAAATGTGATTTATGTTTGATTCCAATCGCTTCTTATAGTCAAAATCAGCAAATTTGCCGAGCTCCGCTACAACTACGGGTAGCGATGAGGAGTGAGGCAGGGACGAGCTCTGCCCCTCGTAAGGCCACAGTAACTGGCTGGAGCGCGGGCACTAATGTAGCGCGGGCACTTATTTTGTGAGCGCGCTCAAGCCAGTTACTGTGGGGTGAGGTGAGGCACAGATGAGCCCTGCCTCACCTCAGATGCGTCACCCCACAGAAACTGTCTGGAAAGCAGCCCTCAGCGCATGCCTGCTCCATCTCACTGTATGTCACCAATGTGATGTTTGTAGATCCCTTTATTACATTTATCCTCGCCATCCATAGTCTCTAAAGAACTTATTTCACGTATATATGATATTTAGGCTCGCTGGTCTCATCATACAACGGCAATGAAAAAGCACCAGGGGAGGCGGCCATAACCTCTGCCGCACTGAAGGGGGCGCACGTGAGCCCACAGGTTCTTGTTGCTACTGTTATTCTACGCAGACGCAAACAACAAACTAGACTTTTGAAACTAGAGGAAGATAAGGAGGACTTTTACAAAACAGTGATAGAGATTGTTGTCCAGAAGGAGAGCATGGACTTCATCTTCAAGTCAAGGTAAGACCCCATTGTAATGAACATGGGATCTTACTGAGAAAGAACAATCCAATATTTAGATTGTGGGTATCCTTTTGTTGAACGGTCTGTTTAAAATGAATTGAAACATCAGACTAAAAAAGCTTTTGAAAATAACCGAATATTTCGATTAAGGTGAAAATATAATATTTGTAAATCTGACTCTGAAAGAGTCCGTGCCTCACCAGCCACGAACCTCACCACACGTCACTGCTGGCTAATGTTGGGCTATAAAGGAACTACAGCACGGTCACATGACTTCACGTCACCACCGCTAAGCTAAAGGAGGCTAATGTTGGGCTATAAAGGAACTACAGCACGGTCACCTGACTCCACGTCACCACCGCTAAGCTAAAGGCGGCTAATGTTGGGCTATAAAGGAACTACAGCACGGTCACATGACTTCACGTCACCACCGCTAAGCTAAAGGCGGCTAATGTTGGGCTGTAAAGGAACTACAGCACGGTCACATGACTTCACGTCACCACCGCTAAGCTAAAGGAGGCTAATGTTGGGCTATAAAGGAACTACAGCACGGTCACATGACTTCACGTCACCACCGCTAAGCTAAAGGCGGCTAATGTTGGGCTATAAAGGAACTACAGCACGGTCACATGACTTCACGTCACCACCGCTAAGCTAAAGGTGGCTAATGTTGGGCTGTAAAGGAACTACAGCACGGTCACATGACTTCACGTCACCACCGCTAAGCTAAAGGTGGCTAATGTTGGGCTATAAAGGAACTACAGCACGGTCACATGACTTCACGTCTCCACCGCTAAGCTAAAGGCGGCTAACGTTGGGCTATAAAGGAACTACAGCACGGTCACATGACTTCACGTCACCACCGCTAAGCTAAAGGTGGCTAATGTTGGGCGTGATGACGTGTAGTCGTCTCATTTAGACACTTGTTAGCCACCGCTGTTGTTAAATTCACCAGTGGAGTATTGACTAACGTATAATATGTCGTAGAACAAAATGACGGCTTATTTCAGGCTAACAACCAAAAACACATTTAGAAAAACCATCAACTTCCAACCAGAAGTGCTAAAAGACACATTTCCAAATGTGTAAGACTTATTCCTGCATCTCTCCATCTATATGCTTGCTTGAGTGCAAGCCCCTAATGGAAACAGAACACAGGCAGTGGAACAGACAGAGGCGGAGAACAAATGGATCAGACAGGGATGGTGACAGGAACAAAGACAAGAGGAAGCAAAGACGGGGAGCTGGTCAGGAGGGAGGCACGGAGATGTCTTGATGCACTGTCAACACACTTTCTGACGAGCAGTGTGGGATAGAGAAGTCAGTTGAAAAGATTTCCTTTTTTGTGGTATGAATGACTCATGTTTTTAGTTTTTAGACACAACTGAAGTGAGGAATATGACGTTCTCCTCGACCAAAGGCTTCGTTAACCAACCAAAAGATCTGACCTCAGACTGAGTCATAAATGATGACACCAACAATACATATATTTAAACCATAATAACATTGTCTTCTTGCAGCTGGTTTCTCTATACCTCGTTCTTTTCACCCGTTCATTTTTTCTATCTCTTCTCAGCAGCTAGTTGCTCACAGTTGGAACTGTATTACCTGCCAAGCTGTCTTTTTCTTTGATGCCCTACTGGGTTTCTTGCCACAATCAAAAAAATGCACTGGAGACTTCAAATTGCTCACAGGTCATATTGTGAGATTGAGTGGCTGTCTGAAATCTGGATTGCATTTGGACCAATGCATGCTGGGATACCAACACAGTCGCACGGCATTTCGTGTTATAGTCACGAAATTAATATGATTTTCGCATTTTTAAAAGCAATGTAAATAAAAACAAATTTGAAGGAAAAAGAGAAACGGATTTCAGTATTCTGACACAGAACGATTTTAGAAGCAATGTATTTCTATTGGTAGTATGTTTCGTGCCTGCACCAAACAATAAGAAATTAGAAGGAACATTTATTTTTTTAAATACAGAGTTCAGTATTCTGAGGCTCTGAGCCATTTATTTTCCTCGCGGACGGCAAGAAAAGTCCGACATTATACAATTTAAAATAAAAGGGTTAATAATAAAATAATAATATATAATATTTTTATAGCGTCTTTCAGGAAAGCCAAGGTCGCTTTAAAAGTCGGGTAGGGGGGGGAGTAGGGGAAAAACAGGTTAAGGGGGTGGGGGGGGGAAGTAGCGGAAAAATAAACCTATTAAGTTAGGGTAAGATATTGAGTAAGAACATGTACTTTTTCTTGTAATGTTTAATTGAACTATTCATATCTTAAACTGCACTGTAAACTTTTTTCCATGTATTTTTCCTTAATGTTTATTTTATTAGCTTTTCTTTTTTAATGCTTAATGTCTTTCATTTTTTTTTTTTTGTAAAGCACTTTGAATTGCCTTGCGTTGAAAAGTGCTATATAAATAAACTTGCCTTGCCTTGCCTTTTATGAACCACACAGCTTCCGGTCTTCCAAGACCCGATCGGACAAAAAGACGAGGTGCAGGCACGAAACACACTACCAATAGAAAGACATTGCTTTTAAAATCGTTCTGTGTGACACGGAAAAAATGGGAAAATCGTGTTGGTGAACACGAATCAATAGATTAAATTAATTTCGTGACTATTACATGAAATGCCGTGAGACTTGGGGATACAAGGGTCCAGATGTATTGGTTGTCACAGATTAGTATGGATCACGGTCAATTCTGGATTTGTGGAATTACACGTGCAGATGGTCAACACCACTCTCATGTGTGTGCTGGTAAATGTGTGTGTGATACAAATAGCTGTTAGCTAAGCTTAGCACAAAGACTGTAATAAAGCTCAATCATCAAAGCATTCTGTTACTTTTGATTATTCTAATTAAACAAGTGTAAACATGTGATATTGGCAAGTAAACAGAGTTGTTTCCCCTCTGACTTTGTGCTAAGCTAATTCGAGTGATTGCTAGCCGTAACTTCAGCAGCTTGAATAAAAGTGTATCTCCCAAATTCTGGAAACTATTCCTTTAGTAGATATTAGGGTTGCCAGAAACTGACCATGATCAAAATCGATTATTCGGCAGCCCTGGCGAATAATAATCGATTATTCGACCGAAAAAAGAAAAAAAATACATAAAAAAAATATATATAAATAAAATCCATCCATCCATCTTCTCCGCTTATCCGTGGTCGGGTCGCGGGGGTAGCAGTTCCAGCAGAGAGCCCCAAACGTTCTTTTCCCTGGCGACATCAACCAGCTCTGACTGGGGGTCCCAAGGCGCTCCCAGGCCAGCGAAGAGATATAATCCCTCCACCTGGTCCTAGGTCTACCCCTTGGTCTCCTCCCAGCTGGACGTGCCTGGAACACCTCCCTAGGGAGGCGCCCAGGTGGCATCCTAACTAGGTGCCCGAACCACCTCAACTGGCTCCTTTCGACGCGAAGGAGGAGCGGCTCAACTCCGAGTCCCTCCCTGATGACCGAACTTCTCACCTTATCCCTGAGGGAGACGCCAGCCACCCTGCGGAGGAAACCCATCTCGGCCGCTTGTATCCGCGATCTCGTTCTTTCGGTCATGACCCATCCTTCATGACCGTAGGTGAGGGTAGGAAGGAACACGGCCCGGTAGACAGAGAGCTTTACCTTCTGGCTCAGCTCCCTTCTCGTCACGACGGTGCGGTAAAGCGACTGCAGTACCGCTCCCCGCTGCTCCGACTCTCCGGCCCATCTCACGCTCCATTGTTCCCTCACTCGAGAACAAGAGCCCGAGATACTTGAACTCCTTCACTTGGGGTAAGGACTTATTCCCTACTTGGAGTATAAATAAAATCGATTTTT
>JAMFTG010000186.1:0-10000 GCA_023974075.1 Chaenocephalus aceratus
CCTGACTTTTTTCTCAGAATTCTGATGTAAAAAAATATGGATATTTTCAGATTTCCCCCCCCTGAAAATCTCAGAATTCTAACTGCGCAGCACAAACACTTGTTTTGTCCTTATTTCAATCATTAGGCCAGGGTCTGAAAGTTGTTTAATGCGCTAAAACAGTGATATTCTTTCTCTCCCCATTCATCTGACTCAGAGCATAGGGCTTGTTTTATCTGACTGAGCCGAGAGCGGTGGATCGGAGGCGGGGATTAAGGGAAACTCAACTGCGCATGCTCCGTGGGCCCACATCCGGGTACTTTTGCTCTTCATGCGCCACCGAGCAGCTCTCATAGGAATTAACCGGAATTAACGGAGTAAAAAGTATAATATTCACCACTTTTCCAATGCCCGTTTTTTTTCCTTGAATGAATATTTCCTCAATGACGTTTGACTTTACCATGAGTACAATTGCACACGTAAAAAATCATGAAATAAAAAATAAAACGTGTCTTTAAGATCATATATAAACAAAGGGCGCCCACTATTGGTCATACTGTCTCATTTTAAACTCAGCTTCTGCTCAATTTATAACCTTTTGTAGTCTTGCATGAAATACAAAATAAAGGAATACAAGTGATATAAACCTGTATTAAATAATGTTCATTTTCAAGTAGAAAGTTCTGTATCAAAAAACGTACTTAAGTAAAAGTACAAAAGTAGCCTATACCAGTCAAATTAATTGTCAAAATAAATGTAGAGAAATGGATAGGATGAACTTCTAACATACAGCATTGCTTAGTTATCTCCCTCTTTTTGTTGCCTGCTTATTTCCCCTAAATTAAGATTTGTTTTGGGACGTTTTACTTAAACATTACTATGAAGACAGACAGCAAAAGTGTATACAAATAAAAAGTAACATTTTGGCAATTGTAGAAAATATGAACAAATGGTGACATCTGCGCCTTATACTCCCCCATGTATCTACTGGTCATACTGTCCCATTTTAATTTGTCCACATTTTCTGTTAAACTTAGACTTTTTGTAATCTTAGTTAAAAAGACAAAACCATCAGTGTTGAAAGCACTCACATTCTTAAGAAATACAATATATTTTAAATTATATTTTGTCCAAATCATGATAAGGAAAAATCTATAAAAAGAAAACGTTAGAGACAAATACACAACCAACAAACCAGGAAACAGTAAGTGATATATTTTAATACAAAAACACAAAAGTATTCCTTACAAAAAACTGATGAAAGTGTCTGAAATCAAAGAGAGGTGACGAGTCAGATAACATGATGCGTTCTGACATCACCCTGTGTCAGACACTGATGCTGACGTCAGCTCATCAGCAAGAAAACCTCATCCTCAGTGAATTCTGCTAAATGCCTGCTGACATCAGGCACTCAACCCGTTAGTAGCACAGCTCAAAACTCATCACATGCACAGGACTCATGTTACAGAGTTAACGTAGTTCTGGCACTGAGAGAAGCTGCCTTTTGTTCCGGTCTAGGTACCGGATGTGTTCGGCCTACCAGATCTGTTCGGGGTCCGTTACGCTGATCAATGACGTCACACATTGGCTGTACGACAACCCAAGAGGACATTTTACACGGCCAAATTCCGCAAAGAATATTAAAAAATAACAATCGACAGTGAATGTATGTTAGTGGAACTGTGTCAGGAAAGTGAAGTGTTAATTAAGGAATGTTATTGAAGAACTGAAATGCATATAATAGAAAGTGAATATGTAGCATATCCCTCTGAAATATGGTCTTAGACTTTACTGATGATTTCGAATTTATTGAAACTCCAGACTCAACGTAAGAGCATAAGACACAGTTCCACTAACATATATTCACTGTCGATTTTTAGTTTTTAATATTCTTTGCGGAATTTGGCCGAGTAAAATGTCCTCTTGGGTTGCCGTACAGCCAATGCGTGACGTCATTGGTAAGCGTAACGGACCCCGAACAGATCTGGTACCTACACCAGTTCATTCTGAGCCTAAACTGATCAAATGAGTAGAGGGTCTTGCACATATTGAGGAAACAAAAATACTCCTGAGCTGTGGTTTCAGTTAGTGCTGTACGACTTTCCTTTCTGTATATTCCCAGAGTGATACGAGCATCTCCTCACTGCAGCCTGGCTCTCTTCTCTGGGGGGGGCTTGCTGGGTGGAGCGGGGGCCGAGGACTTGGTGGCCGGTTCTCTCTCCTCTTGTTTAACAGCCTCTGCCGGGGGCTCAGGCTCCTTCTTCACCTCAACTGCAAAATAAAAGCATGAACTAAGATGAAACTCATGGATTGTTCCAGCTATTGAAAATACACAACCAGAAAAAATCTGCCACTTCCTTGCAGAGCCCCTCCCCCAACACACACAAACGCGCACATGACCAATGAGGGCACGAGATAAGTTTGTGCACAGATGGAAGGCTGACAGGCAGGTAGGCCATCCAGTTACTTTAGCCGGGCCGGCTCAGATGATTGGTCGTGCTTTTTACAGCGCCACGGCTTCCACAGATGAGATATTTGTATGGATCTTTTGTCAAAGCACTTCAGATATTCATTGCTATCGGGATGTTAAGAGCATTCCATGGAATATAACAAAAAGTGTATCTCGAGCCGGTTTCTCAAACTTACCTACCCCACCTTTAAGTGTAAATATACCACAAACAAAATCAAACTGGCTTTTGACCAAAGAGAACATCTAAAGCAAAATCACCAATTTGGATAAGGTCAGTCATCAGGTCTGGAAGATATTATTTCAATTAAAATCAGCTTTCTCTGAATATAATTCTTGACTGCATGACTTGCCTTGCAGTTTTTTGAGCACGGTAAAAATGTTGTTTTTGAAATGTTATGAAATATGGATTAAAGGCTAGTGACTTATCCGACCGGCCCACATCGGTACCGCAAGTAAATAAGTAAATACCGCTAGTAAATTGTCGACGGGGGGGACGGGGGGGGGGGGTGCTAGTGACTTATCCGACCGGCCCACATCGCCCAACCGGCCCACTTCAGGAATCGTGCTGAACGTCCCGATGGCCAGTCCGCCCCTGCATTCAATGTTACGCACTGATGTCCACGGACTGATACTTATTAATGTCACTTTGTGATCTGAGTATATACAGCAATGTTGAGGTTCATACCTGGAATGGGCTTCTCCCCAGGCTTAGGCTGAAATCACAGGGGAAAACATTAAGTGATTTCAAAAGATAAGACAAAGAAGATTTAACATGAATAATAGAAATATACTAGTAGTTGTAGTTTTGAGTCGGTGTGTAACGTGTACCTGGTAGAACGTGGGTGGAAACTTTGACCTGAGGTCCAGCAGCAGCGTGTCCACACGATGCCTCTGGAACAGCGAGCTCGCTTCCTCCTTCTTCTTAGTCTTGGGTTTATTTTTCTCTGTAGAAAAGAGGTATCCCATATTCAACATAATAAACATGCACTTCCTATAAACATTTCAAGATTGCAGGGCGCCATAGATCTGGCTCTTGAAGACTTCCCTATCTGCTATTTCCCTACATTTCCAGATCAGGGTGTCTGCAGGAATCCTGAAGTCAAATGTAAAACCTTTTAAGACCTTTTTTAAGACCCTTCCCATACATGTTAAGACCTCATCGCCACTTGGAGTTTAACCGGTTACCTTGGCGACACACTTTACCTCACATTGACTATATACAGTTTGATTGTCCTTCCTCCTTATCTTCCAACCATTGGACGCAGACTTGCATTTCCCCATAACGATGTTGCTTAGCAACCGGCGTAACGGACCTTGGCGCTATCAAGCAGTGAGCGTGCGACGTCCTGTTCAGATGACGTCAGACCCAACGGGATGCCATCATAAACTACACAGAATCAGACTACACACCTACGCCATGACTACATTCAGGCAGACTGTAGAATACAACCTCTCTGGACCATTCATATACTTACTGAAAACAAGCTACAAAATGTAATACCTTGGAAAATGCCGTTTAATACTTTTTAATAGCCTTCATTTCCGCTAAATTGATTATCAACTTGTAATACGTTTTAAGACCCCGCGGACCCCCTGAATATTGTAAATTAACTCAACCGAACCTCTCTCCTCCTGATCCTTGAAGTGCCACCAGTATCCCTTGGATGGATGATAGCGGCAGTACGACATGGCCTCATCAAAAGCAGACTGGATTCCATGGACAGCAGAGAGCTGAAACAGAGGGGGTTCATGTTACATCGTTTAAATGTTATTCATGAAAAGCATTTCTGACACTCAGTTCAAAGAGTCCTCACCGCTCTGGAGCTGATAACGGTCCCCAGGTCGGGGGCCTGATACACCACTCCTGCTATGATGTAGTAGTCAGCCAAGGGAATGTCTGGAGGATGGAAAGAGAGGAATTATCTTAAGAAATAAGCTCCAGTGCTATGTTATTTAAATGTGTGTACTTGTTTTAACGAGAACCATGCATACAAATACATTCATTTCAGAGAAGGGACGATTTATGCCAGAGTTGAGCTAATAGCGAATTTCCATCTGCAGCCCTCAGGTTCTTATGTGTGTGTGACAGATTTCTTGAGACAGCCATGAGTATAAGCAAACACAATTCCTTGTATATGTACACCAACTTTGAAATAAACCAGATTCATGTTCTGAATCTAATATACAGTACACATCTCTGCGGTCCTGCCTGACTCTCACCTTACTGCTTCCCTGATGGCTCCCACAGGACTGTTGACATCCTCGTGGATTCTTCTTCTTATTACAGATACATGCATTTCCTAACATTCGGTCTATATGCTGTAAAATGTATTATCTCTTCGATTTACACACGGCATCTATTGCACGTCTGTCTGTCCTGGGAGAGGGATCCCTCCTCTGCTGCTCTCCCTGAGGTTTCTCCCATGTTCCCTTTAAACTGTGGGTTTTCTCTGGAAGTGTTTCCTTGTACGATGTGAGGGTCTAAGGACAGAGGGTCTAAGGACAGAGGGTCTAAGGACAGAGGGTCTAAGGACAGAGGGTGTCGTACTGTCATACTGATATTCTGTACACACTGTCCTGTTGTATTTGCTGTAAAGTGTCCTTATTGTAAAGTGTGTTTACTGTATGTACAGCATACGGCTCGACCAAAAATCGTTTTAAAAATGTGCTATATAAATAAAACTTGATTTGATTTGATGTTCTTTTTTCTCTGCCGGACCGACGTCAGTAGCGCTCCGATGCTCACCTTGTGTTGGTGACTGCCTCTGTTGTTTCCGGATGATATAAAGGATTGGCTCCTGAGCGTGAAGAAGAATGTACTCCACCCCCACCATCTGGCTGAAATGAGACAGACACAAAGGTTTGCTTGGAGGCGGTCACTCAGTACAACAAAGTGATGCTCTGTCCTGGAAACATAATTCTGACCTTTAAAACCAAACAATTACATCTGTGTGTTTTTATTTGGATTTAGATTCTGCATGATAATTCATTTGCATGCATCTCACGATACACTCAGTGATCATTGCACGGTAAAACACTAAGCTCAATGTGATTCTTAAAGGTCCTCTACTATTCTGTTTACATCAATATATCACAGGTCTCAGATATATACAGAGCCTGTCTCTGATTGGCTGAAACACCAAACAGATCATTGCAGCATTACCCATAATCCCCTCTGTTTCAGCCCTGTTTCCAAAGTGCTGATTCTCTGTCTGTTACTTTAGATGAAAATAAGGAGCCCCTCTCAGAGAGATTTGGTTACAAAGAACTCAATGGAGCTCTAGGAGGAGATTCAGGTGATAAGGGGGGGGGGGGGGGGGGGGGGGGGTTACCTTGGTTGCTGATTGGCTAACGCCCCGTCTACACTACAAGCATCGAAAAATGCTTTCAACGCTTCGCCCATTCCAAACGAGAAATTACAGTAGCAAATCACCCGGTTCTTTACGACCAGTAACTATCTACCGGGATACAAACCGGAGGAACCAGGCATGGAGCGAGGGGGCAGAAACAGTGGGTGAAACTGGTAGGGTTTCGCCTGTTTGGGGAGTTTATATCCAGTTTACTTTGTTTTAACATTGCTATTGCTTTGTATGTCGGGGGCGGGAGATTCCTGATTGGTTGTTGGTCGCCTTGGGCGCGAGACATCGCCAAGCCTCAGACACGCCCAGCTTCAAGATTTTTTGATGCCTGTAGTGTAGACGGGCGGTAATGGCTACACAAGACAAAACATCGTTATGACATCATAAAGTGGCCAAAATCTGATCAGCTCATTTTCAGACAGGTTTTTATAGAAATGGATCAAAAAGAGAGAAAATCTTTGTTCCTGAAACTTTCAGAGTCTCTTTCCACAGAGGGGACACATGTTGATGTAGAAGAGACATGAAGAAGAGGGGACACATGTTGATGTAGAAGAGACATGAAGAAGAGGGGACACATGTTGATGTAGAAGAGACATGAGGAAGAGGGGACACATGTTGATGTAGAAGAGACATGAAGAAGAAGGGACACATGTTGATGTAGAAGAGACATGAGGAAGAGGGGACACATGTTGATGTAGAAGAGACATGAAGAAGAGGGGACACATGTTGATGTAGAAGAGACATGAAGAAGAGGGGACACATGTTGATGTAGAAGAGCATGAGAAGAGGGACACATGTTGATGCAGAAGAGACATGAAGAAGAAGGGACACATGTTGATGTAGAAGAGACATGAAGAAGAGGAGACACATGTGATGTAGAAGAGACATGAAGAAGAGGGACACATGTTGATGTAGAGGAGACATGAAGAAGAGGGGACACATGTTGATGTAGAAGAGACGTGAAGAAGAGGTGACTTTTAATTTATGTTTTATTAAGTGGAACTATTTTCCAAGTCGCACCAAATTGCAGAGTTTAAGGTGAACTTACTTCAGATGTTCCAGAGTGAGCCGCTGCATCTTCACCACCTCGTTGTTACAGGTTGCGGTCGTAGAAGGGTTACTCCTCTCAGAGAAGTAGTCCAGAACATTTCCAGGGTTCAGAATCGGCACCAGCCGCTGTCCACCCAGGAGATCCCAAGGAGGTTGTCTGCAAATCAATCGAAAAATGTAACTAATGTTCTAAGTCAGTTCAATCACATTGGTTTCATGCGACAGATCATTTCAGGCATGGATGGATCCGTCATCATAATCTCTGCCTCGGGTTATAATGTCCTGCTATGTTTTAAAAAGTATTTCAAACAGCTTCAATCAGGACTATTACAAAAGGGCTGTGGGCTAAATCACTAATTATAACACCATGTATTTCGTCTGTTTTATTGAAGTTGGTTAGTCAATATTTTAAAATGGATGCAATTTATGATTCTTCTCTTGCAATAGTGTGAAGATTCATTTCTAGATTCAACTTTTTGTCCATAAATAGTCAGAAAATACTACATTTCCATCACATTTTTATCAAAGTCCATTTTGGTCCCAAAGATATTCACTTTGATATAGAGAGGCGAAGTCCCTCCCCTTCCATGGGACCTTATTTCAGGAAAAATATGTATTGAAGTCGATGGCGAGAGAAAGATTATCTTTCGATCCCGTTTGAATTGTGCCACGAGTTACACACATGATGTTTGTCAATCTAAAAGATAATTTTGCAAGTCAAAAAAATAAAAATGTGTCGTAAAACTGTGAAGTAACACTTTGTTTGTGTGAAACCGCTCAATGAACTACAACTCCCATCTCGCACCACACACCCAGACGGCCGTCACGTTGGAACATTTCACTTCTTTCTCTCAGAACGAGGCGGAAAGTATTAAAAGAGGTGAAAATCACTCCAAGTCTGGGCACGTTGAGAGCTGTACACACACACAAGGGGAGTTAGTCGGTTCCTAAGAGCCAGCATGCAGGACCGGGACTCTGGGATTTGTAGTCTTTCTAGTTGCGTATTTTTCATAGTCTTATATTTGAACAGTTTTACGACAAACTGTGACTTTTTTGACATGGAAATAATTTTTTAAGATTGACAAACATCATATGTGTAATTCGTGGCACAATTCAAGCTGGATGGAAAGATAATCTTTCTCTCTCCATCGACTTCAATACATAATCTTTCCGAAATAAGGTCCCATGGGTCGGAAGTAGATGGGCGGGACTTCGCCTCTCTATGGAGTAAAACCATAAGTAAAACAGATCATTAAAGTAGAACATCTCCATATTTGAGTGGCTGAAAGCATTTCTGATACTTTAAAACAAACATTTATCAATTGTTTGCCTTTGTTGTTGTTAAAAAGTCTCCCAGTTGTATACCATACTCATGGATAAATTAACCTATACATATATGAGTTATAACATATAACTCATATATGTATAGGTATTAGTATTACCTAATAAACTAAAAAGTAACTAGTAACTTAAAGCTGTCAAAAGAAGTAAAGAGTACACTATTGTCTTCTGAAATGTAGTGGAGTAGAGTATAAAGTAGCCTAAAGTGTGAATACTCTGGTAAAGTACAAGTACCCTCAAAATTGTCCTTAAGTACAGTACTTGAGTAAATGTACTTAGCTACTTCCCACCTCTGCAAACCGTAATGTTAAACAAACACTGAAACATGTTCTCTCAACAACATTAAGCTGGAATTAATACAATTCGGTTCGTTGCTTTATTAACCATTCATACCCAGCCAGCATTATCTACATTCGCCAACATGCTAAGAAAAGCATAGGAGGAAATGCTAACCGTTGCTAACGATAGCATGTAGCATTTACAAAGATATGTGAAACAACAGGAAATAAACGCAGCTGCTTTTATTTTCAGGTGTTCCACTAAAACACATGCATTGTTAATTCATTGAATATGACAACAGCGAAAAGGAATTGCTTCTAAATAACTGTATAATAAAGAATAAACTGGAAATGTAGCATATTTCTTTACCTCTGAAATCCACCGACGCCATGACAGATGTAAACAACAGCCTCACAAAGAGGACGTCATCAGTGTGCGTCCGATCGTAGTTGGATGACGTCTTCATCTTTTTTATAATTAGTTAAAATGGAATAAAATGAAGAAATAAAGCAATGGAAATGCCTTTTAATAGAAGAAGTAATAATAATAAAACAAATAATAGGCAGAAAATAAATCAATACAAAAATGCATTTTCCTTTTACAAAAGTATAAATATGACAAACATAATTATAATTTGAAAAAAATAATAATTTAGGAGAATAACTCAAACTACATAAACATAATTTGATAGCAACAGGAATTTGATAAACTCTTACATTACATTGTATTAAAGAGTTGTTGAATTTTTGAGAATTTATTTTTGAGAATTCATTTATTGAAGGATAGCCCCATGTAACATTTTATTTTCGAGGAGGTCCTAAAGCATTGTGCATTAGCATATTTCTTGGCTATCTGGGTCTCAAAGGCGACAACACGCAGTTTGAGTATTGCCCAATCCAATGCAACAGCTTTCAGGGTCACGGTTCTTATTTCTGATCTGCAGCATTTGCTCCAGAGGGACCGAATTCCAAAGACACACCCAGACAGCTGAGGCTTCACCACCCTGAGAGTGTGACAGGACATGTTAAGCATGCTCACACACACGCTCACACACACACACACACACACACACACACACACACACACACACACACACACACACACACACACACACACACACACACACACTAGGCTGTGTGTGTGTGTGTGTGTGTGCGCGTGTGTGTGTGTGTCACCTGAATCTCCTCCTAGAGCACCATTGTGTTCTTGGTAAACAAATCTCTCTCAGGGGCGTGAAGTAACAGACAGAGAATCAGCACTTTGGAAACAGGGCTGAAACAGAGGGGATTGTGGGTAATGCTACAATGATCTGTTTGGTGTTTCAGCCAATCAGAGACATGTTCTATATATATCTGAGACCTGTAATATATTGATGAAAAACAGTATAAAAGGGGACCTTTTAATACAAATGATTTGATTGATAAGACGCACAGAAAACAAGAACATATCACATATCTGTCGCTTTAAGGAAACAGGAAACAAATTAATTAAATATTGGTTGCATAATGAATGCATTGATGTA
>JAMFTG010000186.1:15000-258612 GCA_023974075.1 Chaenocephalus aceratus
ACAACGATCAGAAAGCAACACAAATGTTAATCCTGGTTCCGAGAAACGTCTTAAAATGTCTTGTTTTGTGAATATCTGCTTCCCACCAGATATTCACTTGAAATGGCAAATTGCATTTCAGATGACGTAATTGTAACAGTAGGAACCACACATTGTAATCCCTGCAATGATGCTGTAAAATGTCCTTTTGTTGTTCTGTTTATGTTTTTATGTTTCATGTGGAACCTACTTGAGCAGAAAACCACAAAACACTGATGCATAGAATCTGAGTAACACGTTTGCATTTCTTGCAAAGCAGTGGGACCTGCATCATTCTGCATGAAGTCTTTCAAAGAAATATATTACGATACTGTAAGCAAGGTCAAATATTGCGTTGTTTTACATTTAAATATCAGGAAACCCATCATAGAACCACCATATACATACATCTATGATATGGTGGTTCTTATACTCTGCATTTAAAACTGTAGGCTGCACTATTTTGTTATGTGATGTTTGGTTGTATGCAATATTTGCCATTGTCTGACGCATGTTAAGTATTATTTTAAGTATTTAAGTGTATTGGTATGTTCTAACCTCCCTATTATTACCCCTCCGTCTCTCCCCTCCTCCCAGCCTGCCTGCTGCAGATGGAGCTGGTGAACTACGAGCGGGTGAAGGAGTACTGCCTGAAAGTGCTTTACAAAGAGGGGAAGAACTTCAAAGCTCTGTACCGCTCCGGAGTGGCCTACTACCACCTGGGAGAGTTCCAGAAGGCCCTGTACTACCTGAAGGAGTCGCACAAGCAGGAGCCGTCAGGTCAGAGCGCTTTTGTTCTTACAGGTGTTGGTCTGATTCATTTTGCCCTGTTTTACTCCACTGAATTCATTAGGGGGCTTTTTCTCTTTCCTGTGGTCAGTGTAGTGTGTTCTATAGGTTTTAGTGCATGTAAATGGTCGTGGCTGAAACACCAAGCAGATCATTGTATCACAGTGTGTACAGAATATCAGTATGACAATACGACACCCTCTGTCCTTAGACCCTCACATCGTACAAGGAAACACTTCCGGAGAAAACCCAGTTTAAAGGGAAAAATGGGAGAAACCTCAGGGAGAGCAACAGAGGAGGGATCCCTCTCCCAGGACGGACAGACGTGCAATAGATGCCGTGTGTAAATTGAAAAGATAATACATTTGCAACATAGGTAGTCCAGATGTTTGGAAATGCATGTGTGTATAATAGGAAGATGAATCCACGAGGATATCCATCCAGGACCGATGATCCAGGACCACAGCCACGACTCGCGATCCAGGACACAGGACCGCAGGATCATCCATGACTCCGGATCCCGGCGTATATAGACACCAAAAAGAAAGACATGTGGGGAAGCTGGGTTAATCGGAACATGAGAGTACACGGGTATAGACAGAGAGAAGGAAGAAGTAAGATGTCCCCCGACAAACTAAGCCTATATCAGCAAAACTAGTGGCTGAATCTAATCAGCCCTAACTATAAGCTTTATCAAAAAGGAAGGTCTTAAGCGCACTCTTAAAAACGGATAGGGTGTCTGCCGCCCGAACACAAACTGGAAGCTGATTCCACAAAGTGGAGCTTGATAAGAAAAGGCTCTGGCTCCCATTGTACTTTTAGAGACTCTAGGAACAACCAACAACCCTGCATTCTTGGAACGCAATGCCCTAGTAGGACAGTAGGGTATAATGAGTTCTTTAAGGTAAGATGGCGCCTGCCCATTAAGGGCTTTGTAGACGAGAAGAAGAACTTTAAATTCTATCCTGTGTTCTATAGGGAGCCAGTGTAAGGCAGCCAGAACAGGAGTAATGTGGTCCCTTTTCCTAACTCTGGTTAGTACACGAAAACATCCTTATGACATCATCAAGTGGCCAAAATCTGATCAGCTCATTTTTAGACAGGTTTTTATAGAAATGGATCAAAAAGAGAGAGTCTTTTTTCCTGAAACTTGCAGAGTCTCTTTCCACAGAGGGGACACATGTTGATGTAGAAGAGACATGAAGAAGAGGGGACACATGTTGATGTAGAAGAGACATGAAGAAGAGGGGACACATGTTGATGAAGAAGGGACATGAAGAAGCAGGGACACATGTTGATGTAGAAGAGACATGAAGAAGAGGGGACACATGTTGATGTAGAAGAGACATGAAGAAGAGGGGACACATGTTGATGTAGAAGAGACATGAAGAAGAGGGGACACATGTTGATGTAGAAGAGACATGAAGAAGAGGGGACACATGTTGATGTAGAAGAGACATGAAGAAGAGGGGACACATGTTGATGTAGAAGAGACATGGAGAAGAGGGGACACATGTTGATGAAGAAGAGACATGAAGAAGAGGGGACACATGTTGATGGAGAAGAGACATGAAGAAGAGGGGACACATGTTGATGTAGAAGAGACATGGAGAAGAGGGGACACATGTTGATGAAGAAGAGACGTGAAGAAGTGGATTTTGTATGATAGGTGACCTTTAAGTAAAACAGACGAGTACTTTGTCCTCTACTGCTTAAAACCACAAAAGATAACATTTAAAATGGTGTTTCATCTGGAAACAAAAACATGTTTATCCGTAGTCGCTGAAAATAAATTTCCAAGCATGATTTCCTGCAGCCACGCTGAGTTTAAATGTTCAAATGGAAGATTTACGAGCATATTGATGCACCGTTTCCCGTGTGAGCAGGAAATAAATCAGCGTTTCCCTCTCTTTGTTTCCAGACACCAATGCCATCCGCTACATCCAGCTGACAGAGATGAAGATCCGCAGGAATGCCCAGAGGGAAAAGAAAGAGGCGCTGGCTTGAGGACAAGAACAAAACAACCTTCACCCAGACCTTACACACCTGCAGTGTCTCGGTGTGAAAACATGTTCGTTTGCTTTTCCCTTGCACAGCATCTGGCTGCCAGTTTTGTGATTGAATTTCATCGTTGTGTGCTTGAAGAGTTTCTCTTTCTTTCTTTTATCGTACATGATGCTACGGTGGCCGACAGGTGCAACCGCGTTACTGCTGCGCAAACACATTTAGATTGGGAGAAACACGCTACAGCTTCGGAAACGATGCATATATAAAAACAGAAATGTGCCAAAACACATGAAGAAACATCTTCAGCAACTTGACAACACATGCAGCATTTAGAGAAAACATTCACCAACTTGAGGAAACATGCGCAGCGTTTACTACGAGCTGCAGAAACCAAACGCTGCAAGAAGCTCAAAACACAACAGAGACCAGGGGACACTAAAGAGTGACGCACACAGCTGGGAGACCAGGGGACCCTAAAAAGTGACCACACAGCTGGGAGACCAGGGGACCCTAAAAAGTGACGCACACAGCTGGGAGACCAGGGGACACTAAAAAGTGACACACACAGCTGGGAGACCAGGGGACACTAAAAAGTGACGCACACAGCTGGGAGACCAGGGGACACTACCGAGTGACGCACACAGCTGGGAGACCAGGGGACACTAAAGAGTGACGCACACAGCTGGGAGACCAGGGGACACTAAAAAGTAACGCACACAGCTGGGAGACCAGGGGACACTAAAGAGTGACGCACACAGCTGGGAGACCAGGGGACACTAAAAAGTGACTCACACAGCTGGGACGGAGCACTTGCTGTTCAGGATTACAAAGTTGGACAACTGTCTCTGTTGTTGGAAACTAAAATGTTAACTTATTTTAACACATGACTCCTTCTGATGTTACTGCAGATCTGCTGTAAGCTAGCTAGCTAACGTAGCTAACCTAGTCATTTCAGATATACTGACCAACACTTACAGTTATGAGAGAGACAGTTGTTCAGCTGTATTATCCTGAATGTCACCAAGCTGTCCCAGCTGTGTGCGTCAGTTTTTAGTGTCCCCTGGTTTCCGTTGTGTTTTCAGCTTCTTGCAGAGTTCGGTATTTTTACATTGTTTTTAAAACTGCAGCGAGTTTCTCCCAATGGTGTTTTGGGCCGTTGTAGCGCGTTTCCACTTGTCGGCCACCGTAAGATTCTGTCTTCGAACCGCCAAATGTTCTCTAGTCTGAAGTCTTTTTTTAACAAACTGATGCACTGCCAGTCCAAACATTGCACATACAGGCCAACACTTGTGATAGAGGAAGGAGGAGTCCAGCAGGCGAGTGTCACTGCACGTTAGCCCGCGCACAAGATGTCCAAAAGAGGAACAGCCACCATGCTTTTATTTTGAAAGTGTTATACTCTTGATAACATCTGAAGTAAAGGTGCCGTCTCAAGGTTTCTATCTCAGGACGTGTAGGCGAGGACATCAATGGGTGCTAAATGTAGTAAGAGACATATCACAAAATGTAAATAGGCTACTTTATATAAATCATGAAAATAATATAACAAGCTATTTAGTGTTTATTGATGCCAAAACAAAGCACTTCACTCACAGCATTTACTGTATCAACAATTACTGTGTGTTTACTGTAAAGGTGTGTGTGTGTGTAATAAATGTGTCTATTGATTGAAGTCGCTGTGATACTGAAGTGGATTTATGTTCCTTTAAAGCAAAAAATAGATCAATGGAGAAATGTTGATGATGTTTAAAGGTCCCATGTCCATTTCTACTGATCAGAATTCCATTGTTGAGGTCTACTAGAATAGATTTACATTGTTCAATGTTCCAAACTCACATAGGTTTCTCATACAGCATCTCTGTATAGTATGTGTATTCACTCTCTTGCGGCTTTCACACCAGCGCTTTTCAGTTTCTAGCTCCGAGCGGGAGCTTTTCTGGTTCAGCTCCGGTTTCCCTTTTCAGCTCCCGCTCTGTGCACACCGCCCACTGGCGCCCCAGAGCTGCCCTTGCTGCGTCATGACGTCACCGTTTACATCGCTGATTTGCCCCCCAACGGCAGCCATTACGGCAGCTCACAACAACTGCGTCGGGTCGATGATCGTGTTGCTTTTAATCACACGAAGCCAGAATAAATTGAATAACGACTTCTCCAACCTTATACTTTTCTCCAGAGTGCCGTGGTTCATTGTTTATTAATGTGTTTCTGCAGCATTTACCGACCGCTGCAGTATTGGCTGCTCTTCCACGGGAGTTTATTCTCCCGTTAGCTCCCGGTTAGCTCACACTGCAGCGGCCGCTCTAAAGTATTCACTGTCCGACTCACACAAGCAGCTGATGCATATCCCCAGTTCCCCTTAGCCTAAGTGAATGTGTGTCAGTCTGAATTGACACTGTTTGGTATCACAACGCTGTTATGAAAGTTTCTCTGGTATAAAACGGGTGATGTTGGCATAGCAACCGAAGCTAAACTGACTACTTGCATCCGATAGCTGCAATAATACAAAACAACACGTCTGCCTCTCTCCCCAATGATCAATAACAGTGAACGGATGGTCAAAGTAAGGTACAAATAAACAGAACCACACGAAGCCTGGTTAATGTTGCCTGACTTTATAAAGTGTGTTTATAGGCACTACTGCTTGTAGGCAGGCATAACAGTCGACCCATGTTCAGGGGAGGTGGGTTTAGTGTCCTGCACGCCTCGACGTAGGAGAGACGTAAGCGACGTCGCCTCTTAGCTCCAAAGCTCTTGCCTCTGGACCGACCATTTTTTGGAGCTGGAAATGAAGCGGATTCCGGAGCTAAGAGCCGGCGCAGCTCCGGTGTGAACAGGAAAACCCGGCGCTTTTCAGGCTCTAGCTCCGAGCCGGAGCTGAAAAGGCGCTGGTGTGAAAGGGGCATCTGTCCTACACGTTGGAGCTCCTGCCCCCCCCTCCTCCTCCCTGTGAGCCCAGAGAGCATTTCTCCGCGATCCCAACTCGTCTATTTCCAACCAGGGAGCTCTATGCAAGTCAATGGGACTCCCTGTTAGTTGAACATTTACGCTAAAGGTCCCCCCACTGCGTTTGATAGTGACGCCAAGGGATCCCGGTGTGTGAGGAGCTCTGCGGATTGGTCCATTTTGGTTCCCGGAAGAAACAAATGGAAAAAGAGAAATGTCCAACGAGGCGTTCTGAAACATGGACAATTGTTTGATATCCAGGTAGTTCAGACACTCTCAACTACAGGGATTGTATTCTGGAAAAGGATATTTACCTGCTGCCTGTTGTAGCTGTTAGCTAATTCAAGCAAAGATGACCACCACATTACCCGGATAGAGAACAGACGTTTCTTGCTGCAGCGGAAAATGCCAACCGAAACAGTAAAGTTGCAAGCTAGTAAATTAAACAAAGAGCAAAGGATGACAAAAAGTATTTGATAAAGCCATTAATTGAACGAGGAAACAGACTCTTGCAAAAGAAACTGGATAGTTTACTATGATTTTACTCAAATCAGTGTTCCAGTGCAAATACAAGTCAGTCACTAACAGGATCATTCCCAACCCCAACGATGTCCATCAGCAACAATCCATCAGCTTATTCGTGGTAACATCTCGGACACATTTAAGGAAACGTCGGACAAGAGTGGTGTTTCAACCAGCAGCACGATCACATTCTGCAGGCCTCAGAGAAAAGCATTCACGTTTTATACAAGACAGATCTCAGGTCACTTAACATTTGAAAATGAAATGAGAGAAACGGGCCTTAAGACCAGAGTCAGATGGCGTTTCTTTTTCAAATAATTGATTAATAAGCGTGTTTTATGACCCGACAGTCCATGGGAAGAACGTAACCGGGCATTTCCTCCCAAAAAAACATTAGTGAAATTAATCATCAACCTCGGTACGATACAAACGCCATAGACATTAAATAATCAATGTGCACCGACCAGTCTGCATGCATTTAGCTCAGTTTAAAAATACGTGTTGATGAATATGGGATGCAAATAACATATATTTTGAGTCATTGATTAAATTCTTATAATTAAAAACTTTAACAATTCACCAAAGCCCAATTTGTTGTCATCAAATTGCAGTTTTTTGCAAATCAAACATTCAGTTTACTCCCAGAAAAGATTAAGAAAAGCAGCACATTTGACTTAATTGAGACGCTGGAGAATGTTGGGTGTTTAAAGTTTTTAAGTTAGTTTCTTACAGTCACTTAAAGGTGGGGTATGTCATTTCCAGAGATGGGGTCGTTACTAAAAAAAAGTAATATATTACATATGACTTTAAAAGTAATATATTACACTACTTCGTTACTCTCTACATAAAGTAATTCGTTACTTTACTCGCAGGGCCGGCCCGCCCCTCCCTGCAGGCAGATCACGCAGACTGCTAAAGTTTCAAATGTTCTCTTTAGTTCAGTTTCCATTGTCGCATAAGACTGATCCAGATCCTGAATGTTTTCCTATCTGACCGTGGCTGTCCTCTGTCTCCTGCTATCTGACCGTGGCTGTCCTCTGTCTCCTGCTATCTGACCGTGGCTGTCCTCTGTCTCCTGCTATCTGACCGTGGCTGTCCTCTGTCTCCTGCTATCTGACCGTGGCTGTCCTCTGTCTCCTGCTATCTGACCATGGCTGTCCTCTGTCTCCTGCTATCTGACCGTGGCTGTCCTCTGTCTCCTGCTATCTGTATATTTTGCGCAGTCTATCTCTGCTCACGCTGTTGCGTCAGCGTGTTGGCCATGTGTTGCACTGGAGCCAGACTGGAGCACACCGCAAAGACTTCAGCCGAGCACGTACGAACTGCGCATGCGTGAGTGGCAATAACTCTCCTTACCAGCAGGCGGCGGTAGTGTGTATTCGTCATTCAAAACAGGCAACAACCGGAAAACAGAGAAGAAGAACAGACTACGTGTGTGATATAAATAAGCAACAGCTATGTGCGTTAGCTTCACCTTAGCATGTGTTCTTTGCAGGTGTTTGTTGAGGTTTGATTATGACTGATTTTAGAAAGTAACGAAGTAACGCGTGTCGGGGCAATGTTAGTAACTGTAGTGTGATTACTGAATTATAAAAGTAACGCGTTACACTACTCCGTTACCGACAAAGTAATATTATTACAGTAACGCGTTACTTTGTTACTTTGTAACGCGTTACACCCAACTCTGGTCATTTCGGAGAAACCAGCTCGAGTGCGCTAGTTGTGTAGGAACAAATCGGCCCCTTCCTTCAGACATACCCCACCTTTAAGCTGAGTTTGCATTATGTTTTTTTGCCAGGTTAAGAGTCCAAAGCCCCCCCCCCCCAAATATCAGTTTATCATCAGATAAGACAACGACGAAAAAAGGACCAAATTCTAACCATTAAGACGTTGGTACTGAAGAGGTTTAGGCTACATGTGAATATATTGTTAAAACAAAAAAAAGTCAGAGCTCTGGAAAAAAAAGGCAGAATTTAGAGTTCTAAGAAAAAACATTTTTAGAAAAAGTCGACATTTTGATAAAGAAAACAGAATGCTGAACTTACTCCTAGAACAAAAAAACGTTGGTCATATCCCCCCAGAAAATGTTTCCTTATCTTCTTCCCAACATTTGAAAAAGGGAATGATTTGTATTTTTACTTTAAAAAGAAATACCCAAACGTAGATTCCCCAGCTGATCGTGCCTGCTTTGATTCTCAAGTTGGATCGAAACTATTTGTGAAAGATGTTCAAAACAACAACCTGAAAATTATTTAAAAAGCGTGGGACAGACAAATACATATATAAAGTCAAACGTGGCATTCATAAGTGTCAAAAACAATGCATTATAAAAATAACTTAAATAACATTAAATAATAAATACACACATGCCACCAGGGCCTGCTTCACCTGTAAGCCGTTAACTTGCACACTTTACATCCCTCAATTCTTTCTCGATCAACAATTCATTCATGAGGCGGACATTTAAATACAGAACACAACGCTCCCGTTTTAAAGTCTGGAGGAATGGGATATCACGGTGTACAGGCGATAAAAAAAAGACAGTGAATTATACCGACAAGAAACACGATGCGTTTGCTGACAAATTAAAAGAAAGAATCAGAGACCTAATTCCTTCTGAAGTTGGAAAAAGACATACATTCATGACGCTTTCCGAAAGTGCACTTCTTTAAATGCACAATCTTCAACTCAAAGCATGACGTTTAATAAAAGTTATGTAAAGCTTTGTGAAACGTGCATTTTTTTAGACGCCACATTTGAGGATTCGTATCAAAAATGGCAAAACAACAAACGTCGCAAAGGGTAAATATTCACATTTAGGTAGTTAGTGGCCATTTCTTTGAATGGAGGAAAAGTGAGTCTTCTTCCTTTAAGCACGGATTAAAGCTAGAACAGATTCATGTTGTCAGTATTCATTCACCCACATCGGTAAGAAGGGACAGGCATGTCCGTCATTTTTCCAACCCAGTTAAGATTAAACCACGGCTACTTCCACACACACAACGCAGACATTTCGACGGAGCATCTTTTCGACGGAGCATCTTTTTCTATGATTTAGGAAAATACCACTTTTAAAATATGAACGATGATCACAGTTATGAAGATATGAGGTGGTACTGAAGAATATAGAAAACTAAATGACATGTCACTTGTTAGACGCTTTTACATTCACTCAAATCCCCACAGGAGCAATGTGGGGTGAAGTGTCTTGTCCAAGGACACAACGACAGGGGGGATTGAACCTCCCCTGATCCTTGAAAAAACTAGTAGTCTACTACATCCTCAGTAAGAGAAGGTATTACCTGTTTTTTTGAAACATTAGCTGGACCTGCTGTTTTGGGATCGTTCTGTAAATGGGGATAGCTGCTATAGCTATAGCGCTAGCTAATTCTTTGTGGTCCGATCAATTCTAAATGTAGTGACGGACTGCAGCTAAGCAGACTCACAGTCGTTAGCAGCTTTAGCCTCCCCCTATGCAGTCAGTGCAGATCATGCTACAAAACATTACATTAGCTGCAAAACAAAACATCACAGCGATCTTGGAAAAGCCTAGTAGATATAGTCAAATATATACTGTACTATGTTGTTAGATAAAGTGTTGTTATACTCGTTTATTCTTCTTAAATCCATGGTGAATTAATATTAAAAAGCTCAACTAACATCACCTCGGATCAGCCTAGCTTTGGTCATATTTAAAAAGCACTATATTCATCTACTTATAAAAAGATGCTCCATGTTAGATTCACGATTATCCGGATTAAAACATTCCAGGTGAGCTCTGACGCAGCTGCCATGCTGTACTTATCTGCTTTGTTTTTTACTTATTGTGTTTTTTATTATTAACAACTGGGACCCACTCTTTTATTCAAGATGCAAGTCTATCAGCACTATAATTCTGCTGATTTAACAACGCAAATGTGTCTGTTGCGGGACAAATAAAGGGATACCCTGTAAGGTGTCCTTGGGTGTTTTGAAAGGCGCCCCCCAAAATAAATGTATTATTCTGATTCTGACACTTTCATTATGCATAAGTGGGCGTGGTTGTATTTAAACTGGGTTGTAAAAACGACAGCTGAAGCCGGGGCTGGTTCAGGACCAGTACCCGGGGCTGGTTCAGGACCAGTACCCGGGTCTGTATCGGTACGGAGAGTCTTTGGATCGTCCGGTCTCGGGTCTGCAGAGCGGCAGCGTCCCGTCGCGGCACTGCCCCTCGTCCAGCTTGTCCAGCAGGTTCTCCTTCCTGCGGGGCGCCTCCAGGGGGGTGGGCAGCACCACGGGGGGGTCCCGCCCAAACTCTACAGTGGGGGGAGTTTCTGTACTGGAGGTGTGGGCGGGGGACTCTCCGTTGCCCAGGTTTTGTCCGTTTCCTCGGGGCCGACCGTCCGCCAAGAACACGTCGCAGCGGATCCTCGGGGAGGGGCGGGGTCGCGCCACAAAGTCTAGAGTTTTGGGGCGTTCGGGGGCACAGCGGCGGCGGGGGGTTGGGGGGAAAACCAGATTTGGATCGGGGAGCCGGGGGACCTCAGGACAGTCTTCTTTAAAACCTCTGAAGATTCCTGAAATAGGAAAGAAAACTAGTTGAGAAGGACTACTTATTTAACCTAATAAATAAACCTAAAATATTAGTGAAAGATATGCTAAATAAAGTATGCTAACACACCGCTTTAGATTACTGATGTCCTGGACATGTTAAGAAAAACATTTTCAGAAGACGTTTAATGTAGATTTAAATAAAGATACGTTATCTGTGTACATCTACTTATAATCAGAGATACCTCACCTGTGTTTTCTAAAGTGGTCTTCTCCAGCAGGGGCTCCAGGCTGTGGGGGGGGCAGCTCTTCTTGATGGCTCCGTCTGACGGCGTCCTCCTCAGACTGCGGGAGGCACTGGGGGCTGACGGGATGTGGGTGGGGGTCAGCGACTGCCGGGGGTGACGCTTGAAGCTCTCCAGGTGTGTGTTGACCAGCGGGTTGATGTGGGGCTGATGCCGATAATGGGGGGGTTGTTTGAGGGGGGAGGCGGGGGGGCGGCAGGCCAGCTTCTCCTCGCTGTCGGAGCGTAGCAGCGAACGCGTGGAGTTACAGTCCGACACCGAGGATAAAGACAGTAAGGTGTAAGAAGAGGGGATCGTGGGGGCCTTCAGAGGACTCTCTTTCCGGAAGAGTCTGTGAGTCTGGGGGCTGGTGCTCCTCCGATGCCCCCCCGCCCGGTGGAAAAAGGCCTCCCAGCGGGACTTTACGTTTTCCTCAGGTTGGGAGAAAGTGAGCAGGTTGCAGCCGAGCCCCGCGGCCGCCAGCAGCGCTCCACAGCCCAGCAGGACCAGGTCGGAGCGCCGCCCCCCCCCAGGGCTCCTCCTGCAGGGGGAGGCTCCGGGAGGGGGGGCGCTGGGGCAGGACTCCTCCCCTGTCTCCCCCTCAGAGGCAGCGGGGAGACCCTCCTTCTGGACGGGGAGGCAGAGGTAGGACTGACCCGGAGCCGCCGCTGCTGGATCTGTGGTGAAGCAGCTGTCTTCATTTTCTAAAACACAGGATAGAAAGCAACATGTTATTGGTGAGGACCAACACTTAGCTAAAGCATGAAAAAAGCTGCTGTCACAGGGAGCCGCCGCGACCCCCCCTCTGTATAATATGCCTGCTAGAGCCAGTATTTTTGATTTGATAAGAAAGGCCACCTAATTGTGACGTCTGTAGTCAACGCACTATAAAGGACTACAATTCCCACGGCACAGTGATGGGCAACCTGTTGAGGGACGCCGTCGAGGAACAGTTTTTAACCGTACTCGTAACCGTACATACAAACCGTACAAGTACCCTTACAAGTTGTGAAGTTATAAGCATTATCAAGAAAGGAAGAATACCTAAGTTGTGTTGTTTTATTTGAGTTTTGCCTATTTCTTTTGAATATTGTAAAGGCCTATTTGTCTTTGTTGCATTAATTTAAGGAAAGAAACAAGTTAGAACTGTCTGTTTAAGGCGTCTAGTGGCTTGGTGGAAAAACAAGGAAGGAAGCCACGACAATGCCAAACAGGACATATACTCGTGTGGTAGTATTCACACTGCAGCCATATCTGTTCCTACAGTGGTGACCCACATCTTTTATTTTATTATTTATTAGAATCTAAAGCGAGTGCAGGTTTGCACGTTACAAGAGGGACTGATAATACATGTAGATTGTGCCGATTATTCTGCCTTCTCACTGCCATATAATCCGTGGTAAACATCCCCGCTGAATTACGGGAGGAAGTTTGGGTCAAACGTATTTCTTACCGCGTGTTATGCTTTGTTGTAGGCCTGTATCGAACACGCTTAGTGCAGCTGCAACATTACAATAGATGCAAAACAATCTACAGCTTTCCTCATTTTTTATTCTTAGTGCAATTAAGAATTTAAATGTCAACCTATTTCACTTCCAGCTGTTCTGTTTCCTTCATTACTGTGCCTGACATTTGAGCTGCTTCATTAATTGATGCGTCTCTTATGTGTGTTTCATGATGCCGAGTTGAGTCGATGCAATAATTCATGTTGCGAACTGGAAAAGCCTTGAACATCATTTAGCTTCTCAAACACGAAGCGACACGAGGCTGCAATGTTAGTCCGTCCAGGAGAGTGGTTGTGAGGCTTTCTCAGGACCAGCTTGTTTACATTCAAATCTGAGATTCTCGGGTCCACCTCGTGTTGGACCTCGTGTTGGACCTCGTGTTGGACCTCGTGCGCCCTCTGTATGTCAGACTAAGAGGTGATGCTGGGCCCTGCTCACCCATCTCCGGCAGGCTGGGGACCCCGGGCACGGCGGGGCTGTGTCGGGGGGATCGTCGCAGGTTTGGGGCGCTGCAGGACCGCTGCCTGCTGCCCTCGTGGGGGGGCTTCACACTGACATGGAGAGAGAGGGTTAGGTCAGATATAATGAGTGACCTATCATATCCGATAGCATTACAGGTAGCAGACACTTCTATCCAAATCGACTTAGGAGCTAGAAAACAAGGCATTTTAAAGTTTTTAACATATTTCTTTGTTAAAAACACCAATAACCTCCAGGAATAATAGTTAAGTAAATGAATACCAAGTCATGTTAAAGCATTAACATTTTGGATTATAAAAATTTACATAAAGTCAAAACAGAATATTATGATTTCTAAAAATGAAACTAAAATGGAAAAAAGGACAAAACATAAAAAAGAGAATGTTTTTTTACTCATAATAAAAATACTCTCATTATTAAAATAATGTTCTAATTGATATATTAAAACATCCTCTTTGACTTATTACAGCTTCGTGTTAACGAAATGTACGGGATGGCGATTTAAACTAATAGATCTGAAAACATTTCACAGACCACCTGCAGCTCGAAATAAAGAACATCGTTCTTCCTCCGTCCGCTCACCTGGCGTCGGCGCTGTGCTCCCGGGAGGGGCCACAGTTATGGGACCGGCCCTTCTTCCTGGAGCCCTTCCTCTCCCCCTCCTCTTCCTCCAGCTGGACCCCTGCACTGCGACCCCAGGCCGAGTACCCCTCCCGAGGAGTCACTGAAACACATTTAAAAACCATCTATTATGAAACTGAATTTAGACGAATATTCACCTGGCAACAATTATCAATTTAAAAGGTCCTCTATTCTACTGTTTTACATCCATATATCACAGGTCTCAGATATATACAGAGCCTGTCTCTGATTGGCTGAAACACCAAACAGATCATTGCAGCATTACCCATAATCCCCTCTGTTTCAGCCCTGTTTCCAAAGTGCTGATTCTCTGTCTGTCAATTTAGATGAAAGCAAGGAGCCCCTCCCCACGCCCCTCTGAGAGACATTTGGTTACAAAGGACTCAATGGAGCTCTAGAGGAGATTCAGGTGATAGGGGGGGGGGGGGGGGTTACCTTGGTGCTGATTGGCTAATGGTTACACAAGACAACACATCGTTATGACATCATAAAGTGGGCAAAATCTGATCAGCTCATTTTCAGACAGGTTTTTATAGAAATGAATCAAAAAGAGAGAGAATCTTTGTTCCTGAAACTTTCAGAGTCTCTTTCCACAGAGGGGACACATGTTGATGTAGAAGAGACATGGAGAAGAGGGGACACATGTTGATGTAGAAGAGACATGAAGAAGAGGGGACACATGTTGATGTAGAAGAGACATGAAGAAGAGGGGACACATGTTGATGTAGAAGAGACATGAAGAAGAGGGGACACATGTTGATGTAGAAGAGACATGGAGAAGAGGGGACACATGTTGATGTAGAAGAGACATGAAGAAGAGGGGACACATGTTGATGTAGAAGAGACATGGAGAAGAGGGGACACATGTTGATGTAGAAGAGACATGAAGAAGAGGGGACACATGTTGATGTAGAAGAGACATGAAGAAGAGGGGACACATGTTGATGTAGAAGAGACATGAAGAAGAGGGGACACATGTTGATGTAGAAGAGACATGAAGAAGAGGGGACACATGTTGATGTAGAAGAGACATGAAGAAGAGGGGACACATGTTGATGAAGAAGAGACATGAAGAAGAGGGGACACATGTTGATGTAGAAGAGAAATGAAGAAGAGGGGACACATGTTGATGTAGAAGAGACATGAAGAAGAGGGGACACATGTTGATGAAGAAGAGACATGAAGAAGAGGGGACACATGTTGATGTAGAAGAGACATGAAGAAGAGGGGACACATGTTGATGTAGAAGAGACATGGAGAAGAGGGGACACATGTTGATGTAGAAGAGACATGAAGAAGAGGGGACACATGTTGATGAAGAAGAGACATGAAGAAGAGGGGACACATGTTGATGAAGAAGAGACATGAAGAAGAGGGGACACATGTTGATGTAGAAGAGACATGGAGAAGAGGGGACACATGCTGATGTAGAGGAGACATGAAGAAGAGGGGACACATGCTGATGTAGAAGAGACATGGAGAAGAGGGGACACATGCTGATGTAGAGGAGACATGAAGAAGAGGGGACACATGCTGATGTAGAAGAGACATGAAGAAGAGGGGACACATGCTGATGTAGAAGAGACATGGAGAAGAGGAGACACATGCTGATGTAGAAGAGACATGAAGAAGAGGGGACACATGTTGATGTAGAAGAGACATGAAGAAGAGGGGACACATGCTGATGTAGAAGAGACATGAAGAAGAGGGGACACATGTTGATGTAGAAGAGACATGAAGAAGAGGGGACACATGCTGATGTAGAAGAGACATGAAGAAGAGGGGACACATGTTGATGTAGAGGAGACATGAAGAAGAGGGGACACATGTTGATGTAGAGGAGACATGAAGAAGAGGGGACACATGTTGAGAAGAGACATGAAGAAGAGGGGACACATGGTGATGTAGAAGAGACATGAAGAAGAGGAGACACATGTTGATGAAGAAGAGACATGAAGAAGAGGGGACACATGTTGATGTAGAACAGTGGATTTTGCACAATAGGTGAGCTTTAATGAAATCTAATTGTAAAGGTCGATGCTCACGCTGGATGGCTCTGAGGCGCGGCAGCAGGGGGGGGCTGCTGGGGGGACTGGAGCTGCTGCTCAGTAAACTCCTCCGTTGGTCGTGAGACGGAGACGCCTGCACCGTGATCTTGTGCTGGAAATCTGAATCAACATTGAAAAAAGACTTCATTTACTTCAGAGAAAAATAAAAAAAGTTGGAAGCCAATCGACACAATTCTAAGAAAATCCAACAATAAACACCAGATATTTTGAAGCCGCTGCACAGCTCCTCTCTCTGCCGTGTGGTTCTACTTGATGAAACATGGGTTAAAGGTGTGAAACTAACCAAAAAATAAATCACATTTTGGACATTTTGAGTCAGGCTAAAGTTATAACCGGGTGTATTCAGGAATCCAGAAGTCACATGTAAAACCTTTTAAGACCCTTCCCATACATTTTAAGACCTCATCGCCACTTCGAGTTTTAACCGGTTACCTTGGCGACACACTTTACCTCACATTGACTATATACAGTATTGATTGTCCTTCCTCCTTATCTTCCAACCATTTGGACGCAGACTTGCATTTCCCCATAACGATGTTGCTTAGCAACCGGCGTAAACGGACCTTCGCGCGCTATCAAGCAGTGAGCGTGCGACGTCCTGTTCAGATGACGTCAAACCCAACGGGATGCCATCAATAAACTACAGAATCACACTACACACCTACGCCATGACTACATTCAGGCAGACTGTAGAACACAACCTCTCTGGACCATTCATATACTTACTGAAAACAAGCTACAAAATGTAACACCTTGGAAAATGCCCTTTAATACTTTTTAATAGCCTTCATTTCCGCTAAATTGATTGATCAACTTTTAATACTTTTTAAGACCCTGCGGACCCCCTGGATAAGTCAACATTTATAATAATCAACATTTTTAAATACAAATTATAACATTTAGAGAGCAAAATGTTCACTTTAAAAGGTCCCATGGCCATTTCCACTGATCATAATTCCGTTGTTGAGGTCTACTAGAATAGATTTATACTGTGCAATTTCCCAAACTCACATTGGTTTCTCACAGCATCTCTGTAAACTACGTGTATTCACTCTCTCCACTAAACGGCTCGTTGCAGCTCTTGCCCCCCCCCCTCCCTGTGAGCCCAGTGTGCTCCGATTGGTCAGGACCAGTCGGGACGTTGTGAATCGCGCTGAGCTCCGTGGAGGTGTGATTTCCTTGTTTAGCGATACACAGCGAAACACAGCCAAACTCACCCTGAGCACACACAAAGTCACAGCCGAAGTAACAACAATAAGTGAGGCTTGATACTGAGTAAGAAAAAGGTTGATAGACGCAGTGAGGATGTCGCCGCGATCCCATCTGTCTGTTCTCAGCCTGCAGCCAGGGAGGAGAGATCAGCAGAGCTGCCTGCACTGAGTGTGTGAGGAAGTCCGTGGATTGGTCAATTTGGACCAATCAGCGGGGGCTTAACGTAACGGCTCCGCGGATTGGTCCATTTAGTTCCGGGTACGACATGACATCATGCGTACCCGGAAGAATCAAATGGACAGTGACGTGTCTCCAACGAGGCGTTTTGGGGAGGTATTTTCTGTGTTAGAGTTTTACTCCCTACATGGTGTACTTTGAGGGTTTTGACTCTGCAGACCGTTTACATGCAGACAAACCTTCATAACAACAAGGGGACGGGCGATAACCGGAAAAGCATGACATGGGACCTTTAAGTCAGAGATATGAGCTTTAAGTCTAAAGGTACACCCCGCTGGTTACAGTTGTCGTCCCGTTACCTGAGGGCAGGCTGATGCGGTTCCCGTCCTTCAGCTTCAGCCGGTTGCGTCTGAACTTCCCCTGCCGGCTCTCCACGTGAGGCTTCTCCTGGTACAGCTGGTGGATGATGATGTTCAGCTCCCGCTCCAGGATGTGGATCTCCCGCTCCGCCAGCTCCTGCTCGCGCCTCCTCAGCTCCTCCTGCTGGTTCTTCTGCTGCAGCGCCGCCTGCGTCAGCTCCTCCTCCCACGACCGCAGCTCCTGAGATAACAGACAGTGTTGGGAAGATACTGAATGTACTCTTCCAACATGAGAGTAGCATGCTAACAAAGGTATCCCAACTGTAGCTGTGAACATGACAGCATGTGTGATGACCTAGAAGTGCATCAGGACTGTTTGAGGCAGATGATAGCTATGTGATTAACATGATGATTCAGCCTCTATGGAGAGAGACATCAAGCATGCTCATTTCTGACGTGGAGCTAATCTGAAGTAAACTTTGAAGACTGCTTTCTATGTACACTTGTCGTCAGGTAAAACAATTATGTTAAGACCATAGACTCACTACTTATTTAGGACCCCTCCCCTCTTTTATTTGTCATATTTGAAAAGAAACATTGTTATTTTCTGTATTCATGTAAGACAAAAGTTATGTATGTATTTGTCGATGACTTGCGCTATTTTTAGAACGCACCCAGCGGGCGACCCGGCGCCTGCGTGCCCCCTGCGATCTCCTTTTTGATTGATTGATCTCCCGGCCTCCTGATACAAAGATAATCTCATGTGTCCGTCGATAAACTGGGCCTCCGTACCTTCTCCTTGGTCCTCAGCTCGTCGAACATCTCCTGGATCTCCAGTTTCCAGTCGTCCTGCAGGGAGTGGAACGACTCCGCCGGCATCTCGAAGAATCCAGACTCCTCGATGGCCGTCAGCTGGTCCAGGATCAGTGTGAAGTGAGGCCGGCAGTGAGGGTCCGGACTCCAGCACTCTGTGGAACAACAGGGGGATGAGCACTGTTCCTACTGCAGTGTAATACTTTTCGTTGTTTCAAATATTTGTATTGAGAAGACGCATACAAGTGTAAGCAATAGTGCAGACTTCTTTGCGTGTGGAAATCAAACAGAACAACCAACAAGAAATAATAAAGAAAAAACATAGCATGACAGGAATACCATACTCAACGACATACATAGTCATAGGTGGAAAGAACATACAAAATAGATAATACAAATAAATAAATAAACTTAAAGGGTGCGTGTAATACTTTTCTATACTATTTTTAATGGTAAATGTTAAATTGTATGTTTCTGGCACATGCGCTGACACCTGTTTGTGCCTCCTTTCTATGGCTTCTCTCAATGAAAAGGTTTTTATTTAGGTTTTTGAATGAAGCTTTTAATCCTAAAACGAAATATTCAAATTCAAAATGAGTGATAAGTGCCCACATTTTTTTTTATAGGCTATCAATATTGACCTTTGGAATTTAAAAACGCTCTGCAGTTATTGGAAATGTTTGGATCACACCGGTCTGACGCAACGCTACACAGCTACAGTGAAACCTAATTCTCCTAATGGTATAGCACTAATAATATGAGTGGAGCCCCATCTTTATCCGCGCACAAAGCACACACAAAGAGACATGCAAAACAAGCATTTATATGTTAAATTACAGTTAAAATGTTATGTGGATAAATTGTTTTGCAATAATATAAATAATATAATGGATAGATGAACTCAGACGATTGCTAACAAACATCAGGTAGGATTTTCTGTGAAATGGCAAGATGGGTGGGAAGGGGGAGGGACGGGGTGGCAAGGGATTCCCTATATTCTTTCTTTGTCTTTTCTTTGTCTTTTTGTATTGTCTATATCATTTGTATCTGTGTATATAAGTCCCTTTGTGAGGGCAAAAAAAAAAAGAAAAAAAAAAAAGTTGGTCACAAAAAAAAATGATAGTTAAAATGTCCGCATTATGAGTAAAGTTTTAAAGTTCCAAACTATTATATCCGTCTAATTAGGAGGATGACTGTCTTTGAGCAGGAAGTAAAGGAGTTATCTTACCCTCCATCAGTCGTGCAAAAGGCTCCGGACAGGTCAGGGGAACGGGCAGAGCCAGCTTGTTCATGGCGACTCCGTACGCCACCGCCAGACCATCGATCCCCCGGAAAGGAACTTCTCCCGTCAGCAGCTCCCACAACAACACGCCGTAACTGCATCGTAAGAAAATAAACACAAATACACAAATAGGTGGTGAATACATCAGAGAATAAGCATTAAAACACAACACAAAATGTGCTCCCTGTTGGTTTTTAAACTGCAGTATCCTCCTAAGTTTAGAGCACATGTGTCAAACTCGAGTCCCGGGGGCCAAATCAGGGCCGTGGTGGATTTAATTTCGGCCCGCAGGATCATTTCTAATTACTATTAGATCTGGCCCGCCGGTATATTGCACGCACACCTTCACTCCACCCTGAGGGTCTCCTCCGCTCAGAGCCTGAGCCCAAACATTGATGACCTTGCACCCTGATGAGACGCCAAGTATCTGAGCTAGCATCTCAGAGCAGCACACGGAGTTTAATGGATGTTTCCTTCTGCACTTTCTCTCTCGACAACAGGGCATGGTTGGTTTCTCTTTGAGGGAATAGTTTTGTTGAAGCTGTTGTTGGCCTGTGGGGAAATGTACTCATAAGAAATGACTCTGGAGAAGCTGCAGATAGAGCCAAATGAAATGAATGCAGCTGATTATTGAATGTTTAATGTTGTTTTTATAGGCAATAATTTAAGCTTTGTTAGTTCCAGGTTTAATATGTGCAATAAGTTCATTTCAATAAGTTCTGCAATAAACATTGAACCAGTCCGGCCCTCCACTAGTCCCCATTTTTGTTCCGACTGTGTATTTGAGTTTGACCCCCGTGCTTTAGAGGCGTGGTGTAAACATCTTAAAAAGGCATGAAAACTGGTTCTGGAGATAACAGTGGGTTTGAATAAATGTCAGAGGGAGTAAATGGCATCTGTAAATGCAAAGTAAATCCCAAAAGGAGACAGAAAAGGTCAAAAAAGATGCAGACAGACCAAGTGAGTGTATGTGTAACGCAGGAATAAGTATTGGAATAAGAAAGTTATAGATTTCTTTTATTTATCAAATGGGTGAGAGGCAGAGGAGGGACCATGACTTTTGGGAGACTCAAATAAGTGTACTTTTTTTTCACTGCCACTGAAATACATTTACTGTAATGTGCATATTTTTCTGTGTACTAATATATTTTCTTATCCCTGTAAACTTTAACAAAGCGTTTCCAAAAGTAAATCTTTTAAATAACATACGAAGAGAGTGATCTTTCCAGCTGCACAAGCACAGAATGTATTTTTTATATAGTATTTATAGCTACATGTACTCTCGAGCTTCTTCGAGTCTAGTATCCATCTCATAACGCGTCTCTTCCCGCGTGCTAGTCTCCGTCTTATCAATAAATCATGCGCTGAGAACTGATTCTGTTCTCGTGCACGGAGATTAAACTGCTTCCTGTTTGGCTCTTCCAGTCTCCTCCTCCTCCTCCCTCCTCTGCCCACCTCCACACGTCGCTGCCCTTGGAGAAGGTGGAGGAGCGGATGACCTCGGGGGCCATCCAGGCGTAGGTGCCGGCGGCGCTCATCTTGGTGGTGCGGTGCCACTCCCGAGCCAAACCGAAGTCCGTGATCTTCAGGGTCTTGTTGCTCAGATCCTCCATCTCCACCCTCTCCAGGATCAGGACTGGAGAGGAGGGGGAGGAGGTGGAGGAGGGGGTGATGAAGGGATTCGGTTGGAGGTTATGAGGGGGGGGGGGGGATATGTGCAGATTTTCAGGTGGGTTTTAGGGAGACCATCGCAAGGATTGTGATGCAGCAGGAGGAGGAGGAGGATAAAACCAGACGAATCAAACAAAGCATGTGAAAAACAATAAAGTGTGGATGCAGAAAACAGGGTGGGGTTGGTGGGAGGCGATGATGAAAGGATGGGAAGATAAAAGCAGAGAAGAAGAGAAACAGTGAGGAAACAGAGACAACAGATTTGTACAACAGGCAGTGGTGGAAGATGTACTCAGATCTTAAGTAAAAGTACAGATACTACATTGTAAAAATACTGTTATACTTAAAGAGTCCTCTCCTGCTGATGTTCAGGTGTATATCAGTATGTAGTGTCTCTACTTTAAAGAGTCCTCTCCTGCTGACGTTCAGGTGTATATCAGTATGTAGTGTCTCTACTTTAAAGAGTCCTCTCCTGCTGATGTTCAGGTGTATATCAGTATGTAGTGTCTCTACTTTAAAGAGTCCTCTCCTGCTGATGTTCAGGTGTATATCAGTATGTAGTGTCTATACTTTAAAGAGTCCTCTCCTGCTGATGTTCAGGTGTATATCAGTATGTAGTGTCTCTACTTTAAAGAGTCCTCTCCTGCTGATGTTCAAGTGTATATCAGTATGTAGTGTCCCTACTTTAAAGAGTCCTCTCCTGTTGATGTTCAGGTGTATATCAGTATGTAGTGTCCCTACTTTAAAGAGTCCTCTCCTGCTGATGTTCAGGTGTATATCAGTATGTAGTGTCTCTACTTTAAAGAGTCCTCTCCTGTTGATGTTCAGGTGTATATCAGTATGTAGTGTCTCTACTTTAAAGAGTCCTCTCCTGCTGATGTTCAGGTGTATATCAGTATGTAGTGTCTCTACTTTAAAGAGTCCTCTCCTGCTGATGTTCAAGTGTATATCAGTATGTAGTGTCTCTACTTTAAAGAGTCCTCTCCTGCTGATGTTCAGGTGTAGATCAGTAGGTAGTGTCTCTACTTTAAAGAGTCCTCTCCTGCTGATGTTCAGGTGTATATCAGTATGTAGTGTCTCTACTTTAAAGAGTCCTCTCCTGCTGATGTTCAGGTGTATATCAGTATGTAGTGTCTCTACTTTAAAGAGTCCTCTCCTGCTGATGTTCAGGTGTATATCAGTATGTAGTGTCTCTACTTTAAAGAGTCCTCTCCTGCTGATGTTCAGGTGTATATCAGTATGTAGTGTCTCTACTTTAAAGAGTCCTCTCCTGCTGATGTTCAGGTGTATATCAGTATGTAGTGTCTCTACTTTAAAGAGTCCTCTCCTGCTGATGTTCAGGTGTATATCAGTATGTAGTGTCTCTACTTTAAAGAGTCCTCTCCTGCTGATGTTCAGGTGTATATCAGTATGTAGTGTCTCTACTTTAAAGAGTCCTCTCCTGATGATGTTCAGGTGTATATCAGTATGTAGTGTCTCTACTTTAAAGAGTCCTCTCCTGCTGATGTTCAGGTGTATATCAGTATGTAGTGCCTCTACTTTAAAGAGTCCTCTCCTGCTGATGTTCAGGTGTATATCAGCATGTAGTGTCTCTACTTTAAAGAGTCCTCTCCTGCTGATGTTCAGGTGTATATCAGTATGTAGTGTCTCTACTTTAAAGAGTCCTCTCCTGCTGATGTTCAGGTGTATATCAGTATGTAGTGTCTCTACTTTAAAGAGTCCTCTCCTGCTGATGTTCAGGTGTATATCAGCATGTAGTGTCTCTACTTTAAAGAGTCCTCTCCTCCTGATGTTCAGGTGTATATCAGTATGTAGTGTCTCTACTTTAAAGAGTTCTCTCCTGCTGATGTTCAGGTGTATATCAGTATGTCGTGTCTCTACTTTAAAGAGTCCTCTCCTGCTGATGTTCAGGTGTATATCAGTATGTAATGTCTCCACTTTAAAGAGTCCTCTCCTGCTGATGTTCAGGTGTATATCAGTATGTAGTGTCTCTACTTTAAAGAGTCCTCTCCTGCTGAGGTTCAGGTGTATATCAGTATGTAGTGTCTCTACTTTAAAGAGTCCTCTTTTCACCCTCTGTCTGAAACCAGAGCCCAATCTGCTCTGATTGGTTAGCTGGCCGGCTCTGTTGTGATTGGTCAACCGCTTAGAGATGGGACATTGTAGCCTCTCACGTGCAATGTGTTGGAGCACTAGCCAAGCCAATAGAAGTGCAAGTGTTTCATTGTGACGTCACTATGTTCCAGAAGTAAACAAAGGAGTCCAATAGAGGGACAATAATAATAATAGGGAGTCTTTAAAGTACCTCAACATGTTACAATACTTGAGTTAATGTACTCCACCATGGACAACAAGACATCCCAAAGAAACACAGGAACTGACGCTGAACGACAGAAATAACCCGCTAAGAAGCAACCATTCGCTCTAAAAAAACCTCCGCCGTGCTCCACCTAACCACAGCACCTACCCTCCGCTGCAGAGGAGGGAGTGTCTGCAGGCTGCGGTGAACATCAAGCTGCAGACACTCTGTCCAAAGAAGCTAAGACATGTGGTCAGAGGACAGCCTGCTCCTGAGCAACAACATGAGACAAACACAGCCGATTCCCCCTGAGGATGTGAGGGGGGGGGGGGGGGGTAATCTGTGCACTGGAGAAGCAGCTGTTAAAGTGGCATGTTGTGTGAGAGACAGCACAGGAAGGAACAAACAATAACAAGCCAGGGTTTACAACAGTCATTAGGCCTGCTTACAACCACCTGAATAATATATCAAGGATTACAAAACTAATGTCGCAACAGGACTTAGAAAAACATGTCCATGCTTTTATCTTCAGTCACTGCTTTTAATTGAACTATTCATATCTTAAACTGCACTGTAACTTTTATCCATGTATTTTTCCTTAATGTTTATTTTATTAGCTTTTCTTTTTTAATGCTTAATGTCTTTTTTTTTTTTGTAAAGCACTTTGATTTGCCTTGCGTTGAAAAGTGCTATATAAATAAACTTGCCTTGCCTTGCCTTCAGTAGACTGGACTACTGCAATGGTGTCTTCACAGGGCTCACTAAAACATCTATCAGAAAGCTGCTGCTCGAGTCCTCACTGACACTAGAAGAGTGGATCACATCAGTCCGGTTCTGAAGTCTTTACACTGGCTTCCAGTCGGCCGAAGAATTGATTTTAAAATACTACTGCTAGTTTTTAAATCACTAAATGGCTTAGGACCGAGGTGTATAGACGACCTCCTCCATCACTACGAAGCATCCAGGAGTCTCAGGTCTGCTCCGAGAATAACCACTAAACATGGAAAAGCAGCTTTTAGTTATTATGCCCCAACAATCTGGAACAAACTGCCTAAATCGTGCACATCCGCCGAAACACTTCCGATTTTTAAATCCCGACTAAAGACGCATCTATTTGCCGCTGCGTTTCATTGAGCTGCTCACGCTCACACTGCAGTATGCCTTTTAGTCATGTATTCTGTCCTTGCTGTGTTTATTTATTTATTTCATTATCTTTGCTTTTTATGCCTGTTTTTAAATGCCATTTAATAATGTATTTATGCTGTATCTGTTCTTAAATGTCTTTTGTTTTTGTTTTGTAATGCACTTTGAATCGCCACGTGCTGAAAAGTGCTATATAAATAAAATGGCCTTGCCTTCCTGCAATTTGAATATTGCACTAGTCTTTATTTGGGAATTCAATTAAATGGTGATTATTGTGCAGCACTTAAAAAGGGCCCTGATCTGTTTTGGGGCTTTTCCCTTTCCTGTAATGTGTCCCCTCCAGAGAAGAGCTTTCTGAACACTAAAGCATGGAGACATGTCCCAGTAGAGACACTAAATACTAATATGAACATCAGCAGAATACGTCTTCTTTAAGGATATGAAGTTGCAGAGATGAAAGAAAGCAATCTCGAGTCTTTTGTTAGAGACCGCACGTCATAATAGCCACTCCATCACCACAGCGATGATTCACAGGGTGGAGCCACTTCTGAAATCACTCATTTAACTTTAGACTTTCTCCACGATGTGCTTTGAACACCACTTCGAACGAGTTGATAATTTAAATGATTATACTTGAAATAACTTTGAGGTACGGCCTCCTGTCTGTCCAACATTTACACGACAGCTTGATATCATTTTCCATATTCTAAAATGATCGCCTGCAGAATTAAAGAAAGCTTTAAAAAAAGGCTTGATTTAATCTCTGCTTGTTATTCTTATGTAGTATATGTTGAAAACTCCCGATTATAGCTAATCACCTTTATATTATTCAGTTTTTCCCCTACCATTGTCCCCCCCTGAAATTCAAGGTTTTTATTTTTTTTATATATAGCGCAAAATCGCAACTGAAGTAATCTATCTATGGTCACTCTTTGCATTGAACATGTGCTCTTTTATTAAATAAACTAAAGGCTTATGTTATTTATCTAATGTACAGTTGCAAGAAAACCCTTTGGATCCTCCACATAGCGTTGTGTGTTCCTTCCAAACAACTCCGCTTTGGTTTCATCTGTCCACAGAACATGTTGCCAGTCGTGCTGTGGAACATCCAGGTGCTCTTTTGCAAACTTCAAACGTGCAGCAATGTTTTCTCTGGACAGCAGTGGCTTCCTCCGTGGTGTCCTCCCATGAACTCCACTCTTGTTCAGTGTTTTACGTATCGTAGATTCGTCAACAGAGACGTTAGCATGTGCCAGAGATTTCTTTAAGTCTCTAGCTGACTCTCGAGGACTCTTCTTCACCTCATTGAGCATTCTGCGCTGTGCTCTTGCAGTCATCTTTACAGGACGGCCACTCCTAGGGAGAGGAGCAACAGTGCTGACCTTTCTCCATTTATAGACACTGTGTCTCACCGTGGACTGATGAGCATCAAGGCTTTCAGAGATACTTTTGGAACCCTGTCCAGCTTTATGCAAGTCAACCATTCTTAATCGTAGGTCTTCTGAGAGCTCTTCTGAGCGAGGCATGGTTCACATCTGGCAATGCTTCTTAAGAATAGCAAATTCAAAACTGGTGTGTATTTTTTATAGGGCAGGGCAGCTTTAACCAACACCTCCAATCTCGTCTCCTTGATGGACTCCAGGTTGGCTGACTCCTGACTCCAGGTAGCTCTTGAAGAAGTCTTTAGCCGAGGGGCTCACCCAGCACTGTGAATGTTTACATGGTGTGTTCAATAAAAACATGAACACATATCATTGTTTGTGTGGTATTAGTTTAAGCAGACTGTTTGTCTGTTGTTGTGACTTAGATGAAGATCAGAACACATTTTATGACCAACTTAAGCAGAAATCCAGGTCATTCCAAAGGGTTTCTTGCATCTGTATGTGCATGTTTCAGTGTCCTGCATCGCTTTGCACATTCACATTCTCTCCTCCGCTCCGACACCAGTCAGAGACAAGAGCGGAGGAAAGGAGGAGAACAACAAAGTGAAAAAAGTGCAACAAATCTGCATTATAGCCCAGAGCTCTGCTGTTGGTCATGTAAGTCCTGGGCGTAATTTCCACATGTTCAAAATCCCGTTTGTGTCCCCCCCCCCCATTTTCAAATTTGTTTATTATTATTTTTTAACCTCAAGCCGACCACGAACGTAGCGTGCACATTCTAAACATAGCTCACTGGTGATGAGCAGGTACCGAGGTTTTGAACCCCGCACGGCTCGCCATCATCGGCACCCCACCCCCCCAAAGCAGTAAGCATAGGGGAAACACTGTTATTGTATTACTTAATGTACTAAAAGTATTCAATTTGTTTTGCATTTTTGTAAATATATAAATGTTTTACTAAGAAATTGGGTCAAATTTAGAATATCTACTTTAATTTCATTCCATTTAATGTAAAAAAAAAAATCCAGAAAAACTAAACTAAAGTTTGACATCATTTTATATAAATCATGATGCAGATGTTTCTGAACGTGGTGCAGACGATTTCTTACTGTTGCTGGACTTGAGGTCCCGGTGGATGATGGGCACGATGGCCTGGCTGTGCAGGTAGAGGATGCCGCGGGCGATCTGCACCGCCCAGTCCACCAGGGTGCAGGGCGGGATGCGTTTCCCAGCCAAGGCGCGGTTGAGGGGCCCCCCCCGGGCGAGCTCCATCACCAGACACAGGTTGGGCTCCAGCAGGCAGACCCCCAGCAGCCCCATGATGTTGGGGTGGTTCAGCATGGCGAACAGCTTGGCCTCCTGCCGGACGCTCTCCAGGGTCTGATCCGGGTCCTCGTCAGGGTCCCGCCGCGCCGCCTTCACTGCGACCTCCGACCCCTGCCATACCGCCCGGTACACCTTCCCAAAGCCCCCGACCCCAATGATCTCCTCCAGGGTCAGCTCCGAGAAATCTATCTCCAGCACTGAGGAGGGAGGAGGAGAGGAAAGGGATGAGATTTAGAGAGGCTGGCCCAACATGAGTTTAGTATTTTGTTGTTTTTAAATCTTATATATCTACCATTTTTATTAATATTTTAGTAGACTTTTATACTTTCTTAACTAACTGCATTGTTACGACCAATAATACAAAACACACAACTTTGCAAGAAGCTCAGAACACAACGGAAACCAAGGGACACTAAAAAAGTGACGCACACAGCTGGGAGATCAGGGGACACTAAAGAGTGACGCACACAGCTGGGAGACCAGGGGACACTAAAGAGTGACGCACACAGCTGGGAGACCAGGGGACACTAAAGAGTGACGCACACAGCTGGGAGACCAGGGGACACTAAAGAGTGACGCACACAAGCTGGGAGACCAGGGGACACTAAAGAGTGACGCACACAGCTGGGGGACCAGGGGACACTAAAGAGTGACGCACACAGCTGGGAGACCAGGGGACACTAAAGAGTGACGCACCACAGCTGGGAGACCAGGGGACACTAAAGAGTGACGCCACACAGCTGGGAGACCAGGGGACACTAAAGAGTGACGCACACAGCTGGAGACCAGGGGACAACTAAAGAGTGACGCACACAGCTGGGAGACCAGGGGACACTAAAAGAGTGACGCACACAGCTGGGAGACCAGGGGACACTAAAGAGTGACGCACTACAGCTGGGAGAAACAGGGGACACTAAAGAGTGACGCACACAAGCTGGGAGAACAGGGGGACACTAAAAAGTGACGCACACAGCTGGGAGACAGGGGACACTAAAAAGTGACGCACACAGCTGGGAGATCAGGGGACACTAAAGAGTAACGCACACAGTGGGAGACCAGGGGACACTAAAGAGTGACGCACACAGCTGGGAGAGACCAGGGACCACTAAAGAGTGACGCACAACAGCTGGGAGACCAGGGGACACTAAAGAGTGACGCACACAGCTGGGAGACCAGGGGACACTAAAGAGGACGCACACAGCTGGGAGACCAGGGGACACTACAGAGTGACGCACACAGCTGGGAGACCAGGGGACACTACAGAGTGACGCACACAGCTGGGACCAGCAGCGCTTGGTGACGTTCAGGATTATAAAGCTGGACAACTGTCTCTTGTTGGAAATTTACCTAAAATGTTTTATCGGTTATTTTAATAATGCGATCACATGACTCCTGATGTTTACTGCAGATCTGCTGTCAGCTAGCTAGCTAACGAAGCTAACGTAGTAATTCAGATATAATGACGAACACTTACAGTTATGAGACAGAATAACTCAGCGTTATAATCCCCTGATCTCCGTTGTGTTTTGAGCTTCTTGCAGCGTTTGGTTTATGCAGCTTTTAGTTGATTTGTTCGCAGGTTGTGTAAGGTGTCTCATTTGCATGTGTTTTGGCTTTTGGCACACTTGTGTTACTAATTTGCATCATTCGAAACGGCAGCGTGTTTAACTGATGAACAGTGTTTTGGTTACCGTTACGGCTCCATTTGTAATGATATAACATTTAAAACAATCACAACAAGTGCTTTTGCCACACCGACATGAAATACTTTTTTGTATGCACCTAATGTACTTTATGTACTGTATGCACTGTATGCACCTACATAGGACTAGCACTCGTTCAAAGATATGTAGAAAAAATCGTATTAAAAAAATTATTCATATCTGTTTGTATTTTTTACCCAATTCTAATGTTAATTTAATATATACAGTGTTTCACTCTTATTGCTGCGACATTTCCCATGGGATCAATAAAGATGTATCTCATCTCTAAATCTCTTGACACAACATTGACATTTTTTGCAGACATCCTTCCAAGGACACGAAGGGTTAAAGTCAGCCAGCCCGTCATCAGCTGGTAATAATTCACCGTTTGCTCTTAAAGGACGTTAAAACCAGGTCACTGAGTGGAAGCATGCTTTCACTGAGCCATGCACCCTGATGCCCCAAATACAGGAAGTGATGAAACTCGTGAGCATCTGTCCACAAATCTGACTAATGTTGGAGGAAGAAATGATGATGACCCTTTCCTGTGAGAGTTGACCAGCAGCCTTTGTGTCTGCTCATTCTCTGCTCGCAGCCTCCTCAGCAGACTGACCTTGATGAATATTTCAGGTGGATGGTGTGAAAGTAGGCCAGCTGCTGCTGAGGAGATGAAAGCTAACAAAGACAAGCGTGGGTCGTGCTGCCTTCAAATACAAGATTTATAAATGTCTTTTATTTTACACTCATATTAGATTTGGGTTGTTGCAGCTGCAGAGGATCCTTTAAATGTTCTGCTTACTGTCTCCATCTGAGGCTGCACATTTAGCTCCACTAGACATGTATGTAGCTTTATGTTGTTGCACCGGCCACCGCGCATATCAAGATAATGCATTGGCCACAAAGCTATTTCCATGAACATAATATCTGATGATAATAGGAGCAGCATGTACAGTTCTCTTTCTCTTTCTGCTGAGGATGCAGCACAGGGTGCATTGTAATCTGAGGCGGGGTGCCTGTATGTGTGTGTGTGTGTGTGTTTGTGTGTGTGTGTGTGTGTGACAGGCAGAGGGATGAATAATGGTGCTGAGGCTGTGAGGATGTTTGTAGGCCAACAGGAGCTCACTGCGCCGTGACACAGCACTCTCACACACACACACACACACACACACACACACACACACACACACACACACACACACACACACACACACACACACACACACACACACACACACACACACACACACACACACACACACACACACACACTAGTGATGTAGCATTAGCATGGAGCACAATAGGACTCACGGTGCAGGGGGGGCACCGGGTACTGCTGCTGCTCCCTGGTGTCCCGGATGTCTCCGTGGCTCACATAGTTGGAGGGGAAGATGCCGACCCGGTCCAGGATCATGCCGGTCCACCAGCCCTCATCCCCGGACACCAGCGAGTCCTTGGACAGCACCTCCACCAGGTCGCCCCTCCGCAGGCTGAGCTCGTCCTCCGCAGCGGCTTCATAGTCGAACACGGCCCTCCAGATCCCGGTGCCGCGTCCGGTACCGCGTCCGGCACCGCGTCGGGCACCGCGTCCGGCACCGCGTCGGGCACCGCGTCCGGCACCGCGCCGCCTCCATCCTCCGGCCAGCGGAACACATCCTCTTCCGCTGAGGAGACACACACCCTGGGACTCAAACTGGTGTCCAAAGCGGGTTTGAAATCATCCATGGACGCGATCCATAGGGGCGACCTGGATCACTGCATCCACCTGACGCGGCTGGAGGCTCTGCACACACACATACTCTCTCTCACACACACAGCTAAGTAGCGGCTAATCCTGCACACAAACACTGCAGGAGACTCGGTGCGCCATTCTGCAGCATCGTGTGTGTCTGTCAGTGCTGCTTCACACACACTCAGCTGCAGGTTGATGCTTCTTACACACGCACGCGCACGCACACACACACACACACTCGGCTGCAGGTTGGTTCCTCTCAGTGCTCCATCCTTCCCCCAGTCATGGCTGAAACTCACGGTCTTTATTGTAAGCCAATTGTGCAAAAGTGCGAATCATCCTCGGCTTCCTATTGGTGCAGATACACGTCAGTAACGCTTTAAGCCCCGCCCCTGTCTCAGCTGCTCCACGCCAGTTAAACACACACACACACACACACACACACACACACACACACACACACACACACACACACACACACACACACACACACACACACACACACACACACACACACACACTTACTTACACACGCACTTACTTACACGCACACACACAGAAAGGAAGCGTTTTTTCTTCAAATACTCTCCTTTATTTAGGTATTGACCCCCCTTAGAAATAATAACCAAAATAAATTGCAAAACAAATCGTAAAATCCATGCACAATTCCCTGAAATAAAAACAGAAACCCATAGCAAGGAGTAAAAAAACAGTCCATTTAACAAACAGTCAAACAATTTCAGAGATGAGAAGGTGTGTTCATGGGTGTGTTTGTGTGTAGTGCTATCTGTTAGAAATATTCTGTTAGTTTCAGAGATTCTCAATTGTATTTCTGCCTTTAAATTGCAACCAGTTCATGAAAAACACCCAAATATATCATAAATATTTTTGACCCAGACTGCACAAACAGTGGAGATGCAGTGACAGTGTTTCACGTATAAAACATGTTTTGCAAAAATAATCAATGAAACGAAAAGTGACAAATCCAACCTAAGTCCAGTTCCTGATACATTTCACCTGACCAGCTAACTCAAAATATCAGATCATTTTAAAAATACATTAATTGAAAAAATAACTTATTAACTCAAAAGAATGGGTACTTGTTTTTTTTATTTTAGTTAAGATTATAAAATGGTAAACCAATAAGACGTTCTGAAATTTAAATTTAAATCATAAATGACTATATACTTAGACAAAGCTACACAATATTAAGATACCTGAAAAGGCCTAAATAAATGATAAAAAATAAAAACAAGTCGAATCTAAAAATGTTGAATATGTTTGCAGTTTGCAGGCAATTCTATTGTTGCAGATATGCAGTTAAGTGCAAACAAATAGACATGGAGTTAATTGATATGAAGATATGAGCTAGAGAAATGTTCCAGGTGTGGAGTAAAAGTATCTACAAGCAGAGAAAATGTGTTTTTTTTAACGACAAAAGAATCCCCTCACAAAGGAAATTAGAAGGGAATATTTATTATAAACAGTTTTGATTTTGCTATAAAAACCTGTATTCTTAAAACAAAATCCTCTCTTCCATTAGTCCATTCTGGGACAACACGCTTGTGCTTATTTCTGCATAATATGTAAATAGTGGCTTGAACTTTAATGTTTTTGTCAGCAGGTTCAACTTCACTGTATTAGGTTAGTTTAAAGCAGTAATATTACGTTGAGATACTTTCTATTATTTTCAACTAGCCTTATAGAATTAAGTCAAATCTGTTGGCAAAACATATTTTAATTAAAGGTGGGGTAGGTAAGTTTGAGAAACCGGCTCGAGATACACTTTTTGTTATATTCCATGGAATGCTCTTAACATCCCGATAGCAATGAATATCTGAAGTGCTTTGACAATAAATCCATAAAAAAAACGTCATCTGTGGAAGCCGTGGCGCTGTAAAAAGCACGACCAATCATCTGAGCCGGCCCGGCTAAAGTAACTGGATGGCCTACCTGCCTGTCAGCCTTCCATCTGTGCACAAACTTATCTCGTGCCCTCATTGGTCATGTGCGCGTTTCGTGTGTGTTGGGGGAGGGGCTCTGTAAGGAAGTGGCAGATTTTCTTCTCCGGTTGTGTATTTTCAAATTTTAGTGCACTCAAGCTGGTTTCTCTAACATTACCTACCCCACCTTTAAGGTAAACTTTCCAACTTGTTGTGGTGTTTTGTGAAAACCCTAATAACTAAATTTTGAGGATTTTGGATGTTTGTGATAACCTTTCAAAACCTTTAATCTCAAAAAAGTCTTTCCTTTATTTCTAAATCCAGTGACATTGATATATTTAATAATCAGTTGTGATTCAAGTCAACCAGTATTTGCTTATAAACCAGAAAGCTGCTTTTATTTCCACAGAAAAAAACAAAAGGTGTTGATTTCAAAACACCGTCAGCTTTTGAAATTTCCTTTTTTATTTTTGACATCTCATTGCAGGCCAGGAAAAAACATACCCCCTCCATTATAATTAAAATGTGCCCCCTTTCTCTGTTACACAAATACAAGTGAAAAGAACAATATAATTAATGAAGCTTTTCCTCAGTGTCTTACAAATTCACATTTCACTTTTTATTCCAAATAAAATAAGACTGCTGCCTTGAGAGGTGATGTGTATGATAAATATATTTTCCTCTTTTACAGAATTAAGACATTTCATATTTTTTAAGACAAATGACGATTTAGAGTGGTGAAAAACCCCGCTTGTGCACACACACATAGACACACACATGGCAGAATTAAAAATAATACACCAAATAAACAATATAAATAACCCTCTAAAGGCGAGGATAAAACAATTCCTTGACATCATGAACACCTGCCAAACTCAAGACTAAAAATGTTTTTTGCAGGATTCAAAAAGGTGACAAAGTGAGCGCCCGGAAAATAAAACACACACTTCCACTGGCTCAGATGACTGCAGATATCCTGTACTGTAAATGAGATGTGTGTGTGTGTTTGCATGCCCCCCTCCTTGCATGACACCTATACTGTGTCAATGTAAACATACACAGAAAAGTATGTACAAAACGTGGGTGTTTTAGTGTTTTAATGGGACCCGTCCTCACAGCGTCAGTGGACCCCATATCGACTGAATGTGTGCGTGTGTGTGTGTGTAAATGTGGGGGGAGCAGGTGTGGTCCAGGGCCGGGAAAGAGCATCTGAATCAGCCACAAGACGTATTTATAAACACTGCTCACCACAGAGGAAGAACACTGAGGAAGAGGTGGAGTGAGAAGAAGGGATGAACCACAGGGACTGGAGATTGACATCCCCCTTGTGGAAATACAGTGTCACTGCAAACCATTTTTTTCTTTACTTTTATTTTATTTCATTTTTTTTAACAGATGTTGCATCCCACCTCTTTGGTAATCTCTTGGGTGATTTTTTAATTTGACTGATTATATACTAACATATGCAAATTAAGTAATAAATATATTTGTTCTGCTACTTCTTGGGAGTTTTAAATGAGTAATAATTTTTTTCTATTGTTTTTTTATAAACAAAGCACCAGTCATGTGTTAAACAGCATTCAGTATCGATGTCAAGCTACTTTTAAATTCATCATGGAGCTATCTGCTGCCTCTGACACCCACACTGGCTTCTCTTTACTGAAGAGTTTCAATCCTACTCTTTACAAAATCAGCAGAAGCGGGAGATGTTAAGGGAAAAACATGTAATTTGAGTCTTTTTTTGAAGCACTGCCAACCTAACACCTACATATTTTGATTATGGAATCACTTTGATTTTCTCTTATTTCATGAAAACAGATTTTACTTCATTGTAGATACACTGATTGATATTTATCAATGATTAGATGATGTTTAACATTAAAGGTGTCGCTCACAGTTACAATCCTTAGTAGTTTATGCTGAATCCATTGTAATAGATCTGCAAGGATTATTATATTGATGGGTAACATAATTATAATTCATTGTTAAATTAAATTGTCATGCGGAAATGTCAGAAAATGCTGTTTTCAGCAACTTAAATATATGATTTGGTGCTTTTCTCTGTTTTATATCATATTCAAGGAAATATTTTGGGGTTTTTCTAATAGCTTAACAAGACATTTCGGCATACTTTTTTTGTATTCCTGGTGGTTTAATTTGGAAAGAATTGTGTTCTCATTTACTTATTTAATAAAGTAGAGCCCAAGATTATGTTTAATGCTGCAATGACACCAGTGTTGCAGTTGGAGAAGCTAACGTAAGAGCAGCTAGCAGCAATTAAGGTTATGTGATGACATGCTTTGAATTAAAATCTCACATTTTATAAAGGCAGCTTTAAAAGCGGTTTCTGGAAGAAGCTCTTCAGTTGTTCAGCTCAGTGTGGGCGGCTGCAGCTCCACAGGCACTCTGTTCGGTCCATAGTGACACCTTAAATATTGGCCTTTTGCACACGTACAAGTCTCAATAAATAGATCTATACAGCAAAATGCATGGAAGGAAACAGTAGAAAAATACCTCTTAATTTATTTCTGCAGCAACATGTTTTTTTTTATAATTTTTCTAGGATTTTCTGATTGAAAAGTTGAAAACTCAAGTGAGACCAAGATATCAGTAAATAAATAAAATACAATGTCATATTTTTACCTAGGCAAGATACATAAACTCTTAGAAATGTGAAGAAGACATCGTTCCAGTATATAGTTTGACCCCCCCACCCCTCCCGTTTAGCCACAGCAATCCTTAGAGCAGAAAGTGACCACATTTAAACAAATATTCAAAATATACATAAAATATGGAAATATATTATATATAGATACGTATAGAGTACGGAAGTAATGTTCAGGGCAGTTTGACCATGTTCACTGTGTCCACCATCACGATCGTTCTTCTTCTTCTTCTTCTTCTTCTTTTCTTCTTTCTTCTTCTTCTTCTTCTTCTTCTTCTTTCTTCTTCTTCTTCTTCTCTTCTTCTCTTCTTCTTCTTCTTTTCTTCTTTTCTTCTTCTTTCTTCGTCGTGTGATTTCTGAGAACTCTGCAGTGCTCCTTAGGAAACTATGCAAATAAAAAAGAAATACTATAAATCAATCCCACAGTCACTCAACATATTCCCCATTTACGATATTTTGCTATTCCTTAACATGGATCAGAAAATAGTTCTTTTAATCCTTTATTTGTGTTTGTGTGTGTTTTTTTGTTTTATTATATCTGTTGCGTTTTTATCCCCAAAATACTTTTTAGAAAAAGTCGTTCTCGTCAGACGTTGAGAAAAATATAGACCTCTGATTAACTCAACCCTCTCCGGATATAAGACTTCAGTCTCTTCCAGGTCTGCGTGGCATCTTCTGGACTCGATGGTGACCCAATCCCAAATGTAAGCGGACTGGAGCCGGCTCAGGACGGCGATCTCTCTCCTGCAGAAAACTCGCCTCCGAGCATCCTTACAGAAGGGGTTGAGGGAGAGAGATAGAGGCGTCTGGGGAAAACAAACCTCTCCTGTTCATACAAACCATACAAGACCAAAACATCCCACAGTGAGAAGCCACCCTCTGAAGTTGTACTTTAAACCCCTGCATGTTTGTATTCCCTGTTTAAAAGCCCTCTATATGACAGTAGGCCTCCAGGCTGGAGAACAGGATGTAGAGGAACCAGAGGCCGAATAAGAAGGCGGACGTGGCCCAGTCTGTGACCCCGCGGACCACCCAGTTCCCCTCCGATGTGGGCGCGGCGCCGGTAAAGCAGCACCGAGATGGCCAGGAAGGCGAAGATTGTGTGAAGAGGGTGACGGAGAAGGCGAGCGATCCGGCCTCCACCACGAACGGCTTCCCCTTCATGTGCCAGTAGATGGCCGCCACCGACCAGGCCAGGCCGATGCCCAGGAACACGTTGACGGCGTTGCTGCCGGTCACGTTCCCGATGGAGGCGTCGGCATACGTGTCCTGCACCGCCGATACCTTACTGGCAAAGGTGTCTGCAGAGAGAGAAGACATTAGGTTTTCATGCATATTCTGAACTTTGATTGGTGCACAGAAATAAAAGAGTCCCACCCATTTTAAACCACAGAGATATTAAATAACCAAACTTTGGCCAAAATACTGTGTAGGTCCCCTATTATACTGTTTTTCATCAATATATTATAGCTCTCAGATATATACAGAACATGTCTCTGATTGGCTTCAAACACCAAACAGATCATTGCAGCATTACCCATAATCCCCTCTGTTTCAGCCCTGTTTCCAAAGTGCTGATTCTCTGTCTGTTACTTTAGATGAAAATAAGGAGCCCCTCCCCACGCCCCTCTGAGAGACGTTTGGTTACAAAGAACTCAATGGTGCTCTAGAGGAGATTCAGGTGATAAGGGGGGGGGGGGGGGGTTACCTTGGTTAGTGATTGGCTAATGGTTACACAAGACAAAACATCGTTATGACATCATAAAGTGGCCAAAATCTGATCAGCTCATTTTCAGACAGGTTTTTATAGAAATGGATCAAAAAGAGAGAGAATCTTTGTTCCTGAAACTTTCAGAGTCTCTTTACACAGAGGGGACACATGTTGATGTAGAAGAGACATGAAGAAGAGGGGACACATGTTGATGTAGAGACATGAAGAAGAGGGGACACATGTTGATGTAGAAGAGACATGGAGAAGAGGGGACACATGTTGATGTAGAAGAGACATGAAGAAGAGGGGACACATGTTGATGTAGAAGAGACATGAAGAAGAGGGGACACATGTTGATGTAGAAGAGACATGAAGAAGAGGGGACACATGTTGATGTAGAAGAGACATGAAGAAGAGGGGACACATGTTGATGTAGAAGAGACATGGAGAAGAGGGGACACATGTTGATGTAGAGGAGACATGAAGAAGAGGGGACACATGATGATGTAGAAGAGACATGGAGAAGAGGGGACACATGTTGATGTAGAAGAGACATGAAGAAGAGGGGACACATGTTGATGAAGAAGAGACACGAAGAAGAGGGGACACATGTTGATGTAGAAGAGACATGAAGAAGAGGGGACACATGTTGATGGAGAAGAGACATGAAGAAGAGGGGACACATGTTGATGTAGAAGAGACATGAAGAAGAGGGGACACATGTTGATGTAGAAGAGACATGAAGAAGAGGGGACACATGTTGATGGAGAAGAGACATGAAGAAGAGGGGACACATGTTGATATAGAAGAGACATGAAGAAGTGGATGTTGCACAATAAGCCAGACCTTTAAACCAGAAATGTCGTCCGGTGTCAGCTTTTCAGAATCCAGCATTCGCACAGAAATGTCTTCATAAATTATATTCTGTAGTTAATGTTATAATTCCTGACCATAAAGATGATTATTAGTGGTATTTTGATAGTTTCCAGAAATCGTGCACACTTCCCCTTTCGTTTAATTTCCTGCAGAAGATAAACATCCTGAAAGCAAATGTTCATTTCCCCCTAAAGCCAACTGTCACTCAAAAATATAAATGGCACTGTGGAGATTGGCAATGTCCTCTGTCTTGGTCTTTTTTGTTCATTTATTTATATGTTTTCCTAAAATAAATACAGTGATGATTTTAATGTTGCACCCAGGTCCTTTAATAACAAATATGCTGACAGAGTCAAAGTTGTTGGTGACGTATTGTTACCGTCAGGGGGAAATTCAGAATATTGTCCTGATGACAGAGCATGTTTTACTGTTTGTAAGAAAAGCTCATGATATATATACAAATACGAGCTGTATTATATATTTATATTTGTATACCACTCTTTAAACTGTATATATCAGAGCTATGTACACACTGCACTTCTACACACCTTACAAAACCTATCCATATTTATATAGAGTAACTGTAAACTTACAGGAGACTCAGGAAAAGGTTTGTTTTCAACATAAAAGACACATATAATTGTTGGTACCACTTTACAATAAGACCCTTATAAATGATTCATAAAGGGTTTATAATTAGGTTATGAATTAGGTTGTAAACACTTCATTAATCATCATAAACTAGTACATCAACACAGGCTCACTATTTAGCAAGATGACTAAGCCATTGGCTACTTAGCGAGAATCAACTCAGTGAACAACAGATACCAAAGAAGGATGCTGGCTGATGAAGAAGACGAAGTAATCTAATGGCGCATTTCTACTACAGCGCGGTTTAAGAGTGCCGTGCCGGTTTTTGGTTGCGTTTCCACCAGGCGTAGTTCCGGCTAGCGGGCTTTTTCACAATTTTCTGGCTCTCCAAAATCGAGGCTCTTTCCGGGCCAATAACCGGGCTGAGTATGCTAAACTAGAGAGAGAATCGCTGGCAACTACAACAAAATGAACATATTTTACCGTGATTTAATTGTAATACACGTTTCAAAATGATGCGAAGTAGTAACAACATACTGATACCGGTTAGTAACAACCATGACTTAATGCTTTGACAAGTCTGCAGACAGACGGCAGGCGAAAAAAAACGTTTTAAAATGTGTGTTTTCTGAATGGAGATCGGCTAAGCTAACGTTGTATATGCTCCGTCCGTCCACACTCACAACAACGGCCTTACAGACATAAATAAAGCAGCGACTGTATTCTCCATGACACAGGCAGTCTGTGGTTTGTACTTGTTTAACTTTGAGTCTAGTTTCTGAACAGATATGAGGAGCTGTGAGCTCTGAGGGCTAACAGCTAATGGCTGATGTTGTTTTGTGGTTGAAGAGGACGTCACGGCTCCGCCTACACTGCGTTACTATAGTTACTGCCCCAGTTTCCTAAACTGTAATGGAAACGCAGCATAAAGTGAGCCTGGCCTACCAAGGCCTAACTATACAAGTACTAAGCCGTGCGAGGCCCTGCAGTGGAAATGCGCCATAAGTAGCCCATAAAAGACTTAGCAGTACAAATAAATGTGGGCTCACTATTTGGCAAAGCCACCGGTCACCAGTCGCCCTGTTTATCTCATGTCTTATATAAAAGCTTATTAATGATTTATAAAGTGTTCACAACCTAATTAATAAATGAATTACAAACTATTTGCAAACCCTTTATCAGGGTAGTCTTATTGTAGAGTGGTACCGAATGTTTGTTATACTAGGAAGATCAGGATGAGGCATGTTTAAAAAAAAAAGGATCAGGATAAGGAAGGTTTTCAAATTAAAAGCTCCATAGAGTAACGGCCCCGTCCACACAGCGGCGTGCGTTGTCGCTTGCCGGCGGGCATGTCTGAAGCTGGACCAACAACCAATCACCTGAATCTCCCGCCCCGGACACACAAGCAGCGGTTTGATTGGCTAGAGCTTGTACTGGCATACGATTCGATTGGCTGACGCTTCCGTCGAAGCTTCAAAAGTGGAACATTGCTACGCTTCGCTCCCACAATGCAGTTCGGCGAAGCCTTTCTAGCTCCGAGCGGGAGCTTTTCTGGTTCAGCTCCGGTTCCCTTTTCTGCTCCCGCTCTGTTCACACCGCCCAGAGCTGCCGCTGCTGCGTCATGACGTCACCGTTTACGTGCCTGCCTCATACATTTCAAACCCGCGCGGAAATCCCTCACATCGACAACAACAACAATGGCCAATCCGTATTGAAGTGCCTTTCGCTTTGGTTATCCCTCTACGAAACGAAATGAAAAGACTTTACTTTACTTGGAACTTTACAAACATCACATGCAAAATGCAAGACTTCTTTGTGGTCTTCAGCATCTACTTCAACGACGAATCTGCCCCTGCCCACGCCTCGACGTAAGAGAGACGTAAGCGACGCCGCCTCTTAGCTCCAAAGCTCTTGCCTCTAGACCGACAATTTTTTGGAGCTGGAAGTGAACTGGATTCTTCTGCGGTGTGAACAGGAAAAAACTGTAACTTTTCAGCTCCAGCTCCGAGCCGGAGCTGAAAAACGCATTGGTGTGAAAGTGGCAAGAGGGGCGTGGGGAGGGGCTCCTTATTTTCATCTAAGTAACAGACAGAGAATCAGCACTTTTGAAACAGGGCCGAAACAGAGGGGATTATGGGTATGCTGCAATGATCTGTTTGGTGTTTGGAGCCAAACACATTCAGAGACAAGAAAGGCTTCAACTCGTCACCCCATTCAAGGTGAATGGGGTGACGAGTTGAAGCTTTAACGGATGCCGCTGTGTGGACGGGCCGTAACTGCATCAAAACGGAAGATCAGGATGAGGCTTGTTTTTCAAATTAAAATCCCTGATAAGCAACAATACAGCTGCTGCTGCTACTACCTACTTAGCACTGGCAATACATTGATGGTTGAACAATCAAACATTTGTAAGTATTGAGTATTAAAGGTCCCCTATTATTCTGTTTTTCATCATATAATCATAGCTCTCAGATATATACAAAATATGTCTCTGAAGTGTTTGGCTCCAAACACCAAACAGATCATTGCAGCATTACCCATAATCCCCTCTGTTTCGGCCCTGTTTCCAAAGTGCTGATTCTCTGTCTGTTACTAGATGAAAATAAGGAGCCCCTCCCCACGCCCCTCTTGCCACTTTCACACCAATGCCGTTTTCAGCTCCGGCGTCGGAGCTGGAGCTGAAAAGTACAGTTTTTTCCTGTTCACACCGCAGAGAATCCGTTCACTTCCAGCTCCAAAAAATTGTCGGTCTAGAGGCAAGAGCTTTGGAGCTAAGAGGCGGCGTCGCTTACGTCTCCTTTACGTCGAGGCGTGGCAGGGGCAGATTTTCGTTGAAGTAGATGCTGAAGACCACAAAGAAGTCTTGCATTTTGCATGTGATGTTTGTAAAGTTCCAAGTAAAGTAAAGTCTTTTCATTTCGTTTCGTAAGAGGATACCAAAGCGAAAGGCACTTCAATACGATTGGCCATTGTTGTTGTTGTCGATGTGAGGGATTTCGCGCGGTTTGAAATGTATGAGGCAGGCACGTAAACGTGACGTCATGACGCAGCCGCGGCAGCTCTGGGCGTGTGAACAGAGCGGGAGCAGAAAAGGGAAACCGGAGCTGAACCAGAAAAGCTCCCGCTCGGAGCTAGAAAGGGAAAGCGCTAGTGGTGAAAGCAGCATCGGAGAGAGATTTGGATAACAATAACACAATGGTGCTCTAGAAGGAGATTCAGGTGATAAGTGGGGGGGGGGGGGGGGGGGTTACCTTGGTTGGTGATTGCTAATGGTTACACAAGTCAAAAAAACTTTATGACATCATAAAAGTGGCCAAAATCTTATCAGCTAATTTTCAGACAGGTTTTTATAGAAATGGATCAGGACAAAAGAAGAGAGAAATCTTTTTTCCTGAAACTTTCAGAATCTCTTTACACAGAGGGGACACATGTTGATGTAGAAGAGACCTGGAGAAGAGGGGACACTGTTGATGTAGAAGAGACATGGAGAAGAGGGGACACATGTTGATGTAGAAGAGACATGAAAAGAGGGGACACATATTGATGTAGAAGAGACATGAAGAAGAGGGGACACATGTTTGATGTAGAAGAGACATGAAGAAGGGACACATGTTGATGTAGAAGAGACTGAAGAAGAGGGGACACATGTTGATGTAGAAGAGACATGAAGAAGGGACACATGTGTGATGTAGAAGAGACATGGAGAAGAGGGGACACATGTTGATGTAGAAGAGACATGAGAAGAGGGGACACATGTTGATGTAGAAGAGACATGGAGAAGAGGGGACACATGTTGATGTAGAAGAGACATGAAGAAGAGGGGACACATATTGATGTAGAAGAGACATGAGAAGAGGGGACACATTTGATGTAGAGAGACATGAAGAAGAAGGGACACATGTTGATGTAGAAGAGACATGGAGAAGAGGGGACACATGTGATGTAGAAGAGACATGAAGAAGAGGGGACCCATGTTGATGTAGGAGAGACATGAAGAAGAGGGGGACACATGTTGATGTAGAAGAGACATGAAGAAGAGGGGACACATGTTGATGTAGAAGAGACATGGAGAAGAGGGGGACACATGTTGATGTAGGAGAGTACATGAAGAAGAGGGGACACATGTTGATGTAGAAGAGACATGAAGAAGAGGGGACACATGTTGATGTAGAAGAGACATGGAGAAGAGGGGACACATGTTGATGTAGAAGAGACATGGAGAAGAGGGGACACATGTTGATGTAGGAGAAGACATGAAGAAGAGGGGACACATGTTGATTAGAAGAGACATGAAGAGAGGGACACATGTGATGTAGAAGAGACCTGAAGAAGAGGGGACACATGTTGATGTAGAAGAGACATGAGAAAAGTGGATTTTGCATAACAGGTCCTTCAAGTCCTGATCTCACCTGGGACGGAGGTGCCGAGGGCCACAAACACCACGGCGGTGACGGAGTCCTTGAGCCCGATGGTGCAGCCGAAGTGCGACGCCAGGTCTCCGATGACGGCGGTGAGCATGCCGATGATGGCGATGGAGATGATGAAGCACGCCCAGCGCTTCGGTAGTCGGTGGGAGGAACGCAGGCAACAGAACTCCGGAAGACGTGAGGAAGTGCATGACGTAGTCGAAGCAGGACGGCAGACGCTCCTCCCCGCTCTCGTCCCTCCTCCTCATCTGAGGGGGAGAAAGGGGGTGTTTTGAAGCGGGAGGACGGCAGAGAGAGCAGCACAGCATAAAAGAGGATGAGATGTGAAGAATATTAAGTGGAAAAAGATGGAGAAAGGGGTGAAGGAGGAGAGGAGTACATGTCAGCAGAAGAGGCAAACAAGAGGATGAGAGAAAGAAGATGGAAAAGCAATATAGATGAAAAGGAAAGAGAAACAAAGATAGATTGTGAAGAACAAAGAGGACGAGACAAATAGAAGAGTTTGAAATGTTGGCGAGATAATACAAATCAATAAAGGATGACAAAGACACGTTTACTTATTTATCAGCTGCAAAGTCACTCAAGCTGTCAGATAAATGTATCGGAGTCTAAAGTATCATATTAGCTTTCAAATGTAGAAGTAGGGAGAAGCATATAAGTAACGTACCTTAAAGTTGTACTTAAGGTTGAGTATATGTACTTCACTTGTATTACACTGGTTCTACACTGATTTAAGAGAAGATGGGAATACAATCTGTATTAAACTTTACTTAATTCATGTAACAGTCTTTATTTTATTTACACTCAACAAAGTATTTAACAATTGGGTTAGCAGCAGTTAAGACCTGAGTAGTTTATCCAGCACTGACATCTGTGTTTCTCTTTTTCATACCAAGGACCAACTTAAACCAATAAAAAAACACTCGCGCTGACCACCTACTCCACAAATATTAAAAAAACACATCGTTTTTCTAGAACAGATTATAAATTGCCTGAAAATGGTACAAACACGTGGCAACATGTGTGATGAAGGTGTGCGCTGGGCTATATCATGCAATCGGAAGGTGAAACTTAACCTCACTCCATTGCGGAGATATTCCCGCGAGAGTGTGGAAAAACTTAAATTTATTTATTTCAATAATGTGACATGTTACCAATATACTCACGGACCACTAGGGGGCGCTCACGGACCCCAGCGGTCCGCGGACCACACTTTGAGAAAGCACTACAATATAACACCTTTGATAGGGTTTTTACTCCAGTTTGGAAAAATGTATCATTTTGGATTTGTCCTCCTTTAAAGTGTCATCTTGTAAGAGCTATAAAATAAATGCGCCCTCAGGTGGATCTCACAGGAAGTTCAGCATGGAGAGGGAGGAAGTGGACTCAGAGTGTCAGGCCATGTGAGCCGCATGCATCTTTTCAGACACACTGGATCATGAAATCATAAAGAGTACCTCTGGATTAAATATTTCAGCAGGAGAGAGGACGCTGTGACTGCAGAGCGGCAGGACGACCAGATGATGATGGCTTTTTTAATCTCACCAAACATGAAACTTCTCCAGAGCTTTCAGGGACGACTCCACTTGCATTAGTTTCTGAAACTAACACTGATATTTTTTGGGCTGAAGTTGGGGGGTAGCTTCTAAGAATACAACATGTAGTATACTGAGATTAAACTATCCAAACAAGGAAGCCAATTTATTTCTCTCATACTAGCCTACCACGCGGTGAAAGGCTTGGTCCTTGTTCAAGTCTTCAATCAATCAATCAATCAATGTTTATTTATATAGCCCAATATCACAAATGTTACATTTGTCTCAGTGGGTCCTTCACAGTGTGTACAGAATATCAGTATGACAATACGACACCCTCTGTCCTTAGACCCTCACATCGTACAAGGAAAAGACTTCCAAAGAAAACCCAGTTTAAAGGGAAAAATGGGAGAACCTCAGGGAGAGCAACAGAGGAGGGATCCCTCTCCCAGGACGGACAGACGTGCAATAGATGCCGTGTGTAAGTCTTGTTCAAGGTCACAGGAAAGGGAACTCATTGATGTCCCTTTAGTTTAGCATATACCACTATTTGTATTATTATTCCCTTTCAGCACCTGCACTGACGGTGGATGGCCTCCATGAACTGTCCCTCCAGGAGTTGGTTCCACACCAGAGCCAGGTTGTCTTCTTGACAGCTTGTCCACCGGCTCTGTGAAACCAGAGAGAAACCAGTATTAAATTCCATCCTGTCCAGAGGGCTGCTGAGTGAGAGCAGTCACCAGCGTGGCCAACAGGGGGCAGTGGAACATCAGTTCAGCGGCAGGAAAGACATGTGTGAAGGCATGATGAAGGAAACACCAGCAGACACAAACATGGAGGAAAGGATGACTTTATACAGAGTGGTGAGACTAACAAAGCACATTCACGAAGTAAAATGTCAAGGTACTTTTGCTGAAGTATTTCCATAGTAGGCCTCGAAACGTACACTTCACTACATTTGAGAGACTTGCACTTTACAAAGTAAGATCATCCATGACTGCACACATCTGTCGATATTAAATCACAAATCAAAATGTCCCTTTTTAAGAGCTGCTTTTATATTTAAATATCTAAATGAATTGTGTGTTTTATATTGAAAGTGTGTTTGATTTCTTTATTTTAACCTGTATATGTTAAGTGAAACATGAAAAGCCTCATTATTATTATTATTTATTATTATAAATATATATTTTAAATTATTTTATGATATGTCTTAAATTATTATTATTATTATTTTCACTGTTCTTTTTTCAATATTTTACAAATGTATTATTACTATGTTTAAGACCTATAAAACCTGATTAAAAATATTGTAAGAATATATGCAAGAACAGCTTAGTAAATTATTTAATTTCCATTCAGTATAAAACTATATAACTTTCATCTACGAAATCAAAATAATCTCACAGAAAAAAAATATTTTGAGTTATTTATGTTAATATATTTTGAAGAAGAACAAGATTATAAATCCCCAAGAGGGAATGCATTTTGCTGAATGAACCACTTACTTGTATTGTACACTTAGTATTGCTTCTTTAACTTAAGTAAACTCTGAGTACTCAAGACCCCGGGGGCAAATTCGGCCCGCGACTTCATTTCATGTGGCCCCACAAGAACTTGCAAAGAATATTATATGTGCATACGGTTACATGCCGCTTTACAGAAGCACATTGCCCATAAACTACATGTCCCACAATGCATCTGAGATTAGACTTTTTTTCTCGGAATTTGACTTTTTTTTTTTTTTTTTTTTTTTTTTTTAAATGTAACTTTTTTCCCCAACATTTTTTTTTTCTCAGAATTTAGCTTTTCTTTCCTGTATCTGTTATATCCAGCAGATGCATTGAAGTTTTCCGGTGTTTGCGGCAGCAGGAATATCCCGCTCTGTTTGCAGAGGAACCTCTCTCACCTTAAACTCGTACGACTCCTCGATAATCACTTCCAGCTTGGAGTTCTCCCCCAGCACCGGCTTCCCCATCTCCGCGATGCGCCGAGCCTCCTCCTCGTCTGTCGTTATCTTCCTGTCTGACACATCTGGAGAGGAGGGCAGAAGAAGAAGGACATCACAGTGAGGAAGACGGAAATCACAAAGAGACGACGCTCAGCTGATCAGCACGTTGTTTATTCACAGAACAAAACATCAGACAGTTTCCATCTATTCAGACTTCATGTCCACGCTCATCCAAGAGGCACAGTTTGTTTACATGCCGTATTATACACATCAATGCAAAGTGAAAAACCACAAGATTTATTGTAATACTGAATATCCTAATTCCAAAAGTTTCTGTTTCTCGGTGGAGGTTAGACTTTGTAAAAGTTAGACAGACCTTCATGCACAAAACACGGCAACGGCAAATAATAAGTGCAGATTTATTGATTTATTTTGTAAACATTTCCATTAAAATTATAATTCAACAGTGACTTTCAAGGTCCTTTGTGATGTTCACGCCTTACCAAGTTTGTTTACATGCAGCATTATACACAGCAGTCACATCTGTCACACAATGTCCAATGCAAAGTGAGAAAATAGTTGATTTATGATAAAATACCCACGAAATGTCCTCTTTTCAAATAGTTTTTCTCTGCTTTTGGTGGGAGCTAAACTTTGTTGTGTGAAGGTTAGAAGACCTGCATGCACCAAAACACTGCAACAACAGAAAATAATAAGTGCAGATTTATTTATTTATTTCGCACCACTTCCCATTATTCTTCTAATTTAGAGTCAACAATGACTTTCAAGGTCCTGCAAAACATCAAAAGGTTTTCTCGCTGTTACGGGAAGTTAATTTATTTTGCCTTTATAATATTTGTGAAAGCCTTTACACGCAGTAGTATACATATAGTCAAATCTGTCACACTCAAAGTCAAATAATAGAAGACTTGTTGTAATAAATATCCTCTTTTTAAAAAGGTTCTCTTTGTCTTGGTGGCTAAACTAATGTTAGACGTGTGGGGGAAAACTTCTGAAGCAATTGGAAACAGGACTCAGAGGCACGAGGAGAGCTGGAGCTTTGATGGCAAACACTGACGGTTTATTTGGAGTTACGGCCGGAGAATTCACACGACAGGTGGTGTCACGAGTTGACACAGCGGCTGCCAAACCAATTCTGAAGAACTCTTCTGTAGCTCAAGGTTTTTAAACTAGTTCCGAGTGTAATAATCAACATTCTTCATCAGCGAGACTAAACATTATGGACCCTGAATCTAACGAGAGCTGTCGTCCATAGGAAAGAATGAGCGCCAGGGAGCCTTCGTCCCTGAACAGTAAACTACCTCATGGCGGCTTGTGCTCGGTCACAGACTGGCTACAACAATGCGCCCAAGCTGCCCCTCCTTAAGAGAGGATAGCAGCAACACCCAAGGCCGTAGACAAATATTATTGCAAATAATATAATATGTTTATTATACGGTTACATGATGATTTACAGAAGCACGTTGCCCATAAACTACATGTCCCACAATGCATCTGAAATTAGACTTTTTTCTCAGAATTTGACTTTTTTTCTTCTAAATATGCATTTTTCTTGGAATTTGACTCTTTCTTTTAAATGTTAGTTTTTTTTAAATGTCACTTCTGTTTTTTTCATTTTGACTTTTTTCCAGCTTTTCTTTTGAAATCATTTTGTGACATTCTCACTGAAGAAACTTGCAATTATTTGCCCCAGACTTCTGCTTTCAGACGTAGTTATTTATGAAGTTATTACCCTATCTGATAATAATCCAATGCAGAGGCAATAATGTAATATAATACATTATTTTTATATATATTTTATATATAAGTTACAACCGGCCCTTTGAGTGCAGCCATAATACTGATGTGGCCCGCGATTAAATTGAGTTTGACACCCCTGCCGTCGACCTGTGCCGTGGGAAAGAGACAGTGAGAGGAGAACATGATGAACTGGGTCGAAGGTCGAATACCTAGCAAATGATTCCCTGACACACTTGCATGCTTGATCAATCTCACAAAACACTGCAAACACAAACAATAAGTGCAGATTAATTTTATTATTATCTTGCATTTTCCATTATATTCCTCTAATTTAAAGTTTCTAATGACTTTCAAGGTCCTGCATCTCGTAAAGAGAGAATGTTTTAAAGAGTGAGTTTTTGTCTCTTGTTGCCTGTATGATCAGACAGGAGAGCGTCAGATAGACGGAGAAGCAAAAGACGAGGGCCTTGACAAAAACTGTTTGTCTTTTACATTTTCTTTTTTAAGCTTCTAAACAATAAGACGTTCTTTCCAGTTGATGTCTCTCTTTGGGTATGCTTTAATTTGAAATCTTTAGACTGAACATCAGTATCTCATATCATCACATTTCATATATTTTACTATATATTGTTAATTAGTTCTCTACCTTTGTTTTTAATTCTTGTATGTATGCACCACGACACCACGTCAAATTCCTCGCACGTGTAAACGTCCCTTCAACCTGATTCTGATTGATTCTTAATAGAAAACCAAAAGAGTGTTTGATTGATTCGTCCGGGCCAAACGGACTCTGTCTCGTGTAAGCGTCTCATGTTTCTCCGCAGAGCGACGCTCCCTCAGAGCTCCTGAGAGCCCGCTCACTAAAGATCTCATATCAACACTTCAGTGTCGAACTGCATCAAAGCGGAGCGTCTGCATCGGTCCTCTGATCCGCCTGCAGAGACACCTGCTGCACGGCCTCGAACACGCTCAGCGTCACATATTAACACTGCCATTAAACATCAGTCACACACACACACACACACACACACACACACACACACACACACACACACACACACACACACACACCACACACACACACACACACACACACACACACACACACACACACACACACACACACACACACACCACACACACACACACACACACACACACACACACACACACACACACACACACACACACACACACCATGTATACATCACTTCAGGGGACATTACATTGACTTACATGCATTTCCTAGAGACTTATCCTAACCTTAACCATAACCAACACATGCCTAAACCTAAACCTAACCAAGTCTTCACCCTAAAATTAATGATCCCCCTTATGGGGACCTCCAATTTGTCCCCATAAGGGAGGTGAGTCCCCACACGTGACTATGTAAACAGATTTAGGTCCCCACAAGTATAGTAATGCTAGTCCACACACACACACACACACACACACACACACACACACACACACACACACACACACACACACACACACACACACACACACACACACACACACACACACACACACACACACACACACACACACACACACACACCACACACACACACACACACACACACACACCACACACACACACACACACACACACAAGTCCTGACAGGATTTATTTTGCACATGTTAAAACATGGATTACCTCGCAGCATCCACATTTCCTCGACAAGGAATAAATAAATAACAAAATCCCACAAAGGTAATTACATTTCTAATTTGATCTCGACGGCTATCAGGTGTTTGCACCTTCCTCCCGACTGCAGAACATGATTTATGGATGTGTGGTTCATTAATTAGCATGACATCCATCACTAAGAGCAGCATGTTGAGTGCAACGCTGACAGTAGAGGAGGTTATTTATATCGCATAATCTCAAGTCTTCATCAGCAGCGGAATAAAGTCCTCTGAGATTTCACGCCATGCAAAAGAGACTCACATTCAGGGATGGTGTTAGAAGAAAACACAGCAAAGAAAGGTGTTAGAGGAGGGATGCACGTCTTACCGCCTGCTAACAACATGGCTGTGAGGGGAGGAAGAGGGGGGGAGGAAACAGAACAAGTGATGAGCAGTGGAAATGGAGGAAGCATGCATGAGGAGAAGAGAGAGATGTGATGCTGCAGAGTATCGACCCCGAGGTGTGAAATATAACGCTCTGATTATTCAATTAGCCGACACAGAGGAAAAGGAACGAACGAGGTGTATTAAAGGGAACATGTCGAATAGGAACCAACAGAATTGCCTTCCATGTCATGATCTGCAGCGAAAAGCATAAAAACATTTATTAAAAGTTGAGGAATGCTAACTGCAGTCCGATGAAAGCTGCTGTATTGATTTGACGCATGCAGCGAAAACACAAAGAAAGAAACACGGCGTCTTTCCATGTGACCTGAATGTTGTTGTGGCCTTTGGTGTGTGTGTGTGTGTGTGTGTGTGTGTGCGTGTGTGTGCGTGTGTGTGTGTGTGTGTGTGTGTGTGTGGCCTAGCATTACTATACTTGTGGGGACCTAAATCTGTTTACACAGTCACGTGTGGGGACTCGCCTCCCTTATGGGGACAAAATGGAGGTCCCCATAAGGGGGATCATTAATTTTAGGGTGAAGACTTGGTTAGGTTAAGGTTAGGATAAGTCTCCAGGAAATGCATGCAAGTCAATGAGATGTCCCCTGAAGTGATGTATACATGGTGTGTGTGTGTACGTGTGTACGTGTGTGTACTAGTTTCCTGATTGGACCTGATGACTCCACTTAAAAAATGTTTAGCATGTCAGCCTGCTCCCAACAGAAGGTCTGCATTTTTTATATTTAGGGATCTGCATTAAAGGTGGGGTAGGTAAGTTTCAGAAACCGGCTCGAGATACACTTTTTGTTATATTCCATGGAATGCTCTTAACATCCCGATAGCAATGAATATCTGAAGTGCTTTGACAATAAATCCATAAAAAAATGTCATCTGTAGAAGCCGGGCCGGCTAAACGGATTGGATGGCCTACCTGCCTGTCCGCCTTCCATCGGGGCACAAACTTCTCTCGTGCCCTCATTGGTCATGTGCGCGTTCCTGTGTGTTGGAGGAGGGGCTCTGTGAGGAAGGGCAGATTTTCTCCGGTTGTGTATTTTCAAATTCTAGCGATCTCGAGCCGGTTTCTCAACTTACCTACCCCACCTTTAAGGTAGCAAAGTGCTAACCTACAAATTCGCTTTGGTATTCGTAGTTAGGTGAATGCTTTCTGTACATTTGGAGTTTTGAGAACTGTGATTGCCCGTTTACTTGTTACCCGTACTTTCGGACTATAAAGCGCACCTGCATATGAGCCGCAGCAGCTAAATTGTCCGTCTGTCTTGCTCTCGTTCTGTCTCTCGGTTCCACTTTTACTTTGGCGCGCTACCTGTCTCGCTCTTTTCCGGCCTCCAGCTTTTCCTGCTGGAGCCCGCCGCTTAGAGGTGGCGGGCGCGGACCGGTCATAGAGCCCATAGAGTTAAAGGTGGTTAATTTTACCTGTAAAATCCATAGATTTAGGAGGTTCCCTAGTGGCCGTTAGCTGTACAAAAAAAATGGGGGAAAAAGTCATGGCTTATAGTCCGAAAAGTACGGTACTTGTTTACTTACTAAAACTGCAAATGTGATGTTTCGCTGACCGCTTGGGAGTGGGAACAGTTGGAAGAGTGGGGAGTTCCCCTTTCATAGTATGTCTAGGTTACATTGTGTTTTCTGCCATCGCCATAACAGAAGCCATAATAAAACGTACATTTCTCTTTAAGGGAGACTTAATGTACTCTGCATTACGGCGGAAATAATATATGTTTATTTCAGTATCCGTCAAAATATCGGCATATTGGCAATCTGTTTATTCCTGCGTAAAGTTCTAAGGATTATGAATATCATGTCATCTAATAAATAATGAACATGTCAAGACTTTACACGTGATATCGAGCTCCATAAATCACTCTTTAATGAGTGAGGTTGTAATTAAATGATGCACTTCAGCGAGGGAACAGATTTCTATTCACTGATCAGTCACTTCTGATATTCTGACACTCAATCAGGCGAAGCATCCAGTAACAGCCGTTAACACGTAATACATTTAAAATAAAATATGCTTATATTATTACATTATATATATTATAATCATGACTCTGTAGGATTGTTCCTGCAGAAACAGAACAGTGACACAGCAACACCCCTCAGGCAAAGCATCACGAAATGATAAGAATAAAAGAGAAGGAAGTCATCCAAAGATAATTACACGACAGGATGGGCGACAGAGAGGAGAGGAGGCCTCGGGAGATCCACATCTCTGACGTCTTCATCATCATTTCATAAAAACCAAGCAGGAAATGAACTGATCAGAGAAACCAAACAAAGGTCCGACTGCTTCTGAACACATGATACCACACACACACGCACGCACGCACGCACGCACGCACGCATATTGTCCCCTTGAAAACCGTTACTGAACTGATTTTGGATATTTGTACTTTGATAACCGTTAATCTGCCTTCAATGTTGACCAATTTCTGGATCTTCTTGCGGATTCTTCAAGTCCCGCCAAATGCTGGGTGACGTCATTGCGGGCACAGCGCTCCAGCTGCACCGTTCAGGATCCCAGCTTCTGCATGCAAACCTTTATATATATACAGTCAGATGTAAACGCACAACGGCGCACACAGCAGCAAGCTCAGACAGCGATGACAGTTTAATTTTGAACGTGTCAGAGAGCTCATATGAGGCTGAAGGAGGAATGAGGTGCGTCTATATGGGCGATCAGACGGTCATGTAGCCAGTGGTGGACTGGGACTAAATATCATCCGGGACTCTCGACCGGCCCACTTCGGTACCGCTAGTAAGTTGTCAACGGGGGGAGTGGGGGATGTGCTGGTGACTTATCCGACCGGCCCACTTCGGTAGTCCGCCACTGCACCCAGCCCAGCCCACGTAAACTGTCAACGGGGGGAGCCTCGCTGCGGGGAAACGGTGGACCTAGTGTCCCGATCGGAGTGGGAATAATAATAATAATAATAATCCGTGCATTTTTACACACACACACACACACACACACACACACACACACACACACACACACAACACACACACACACACACACACACACACACACACACACACACACACACACACACACACACACCACACACACACACACACACACACACACACACACACACACACACACACACACACACACACACACACACACACACACACACACACGTCGTTGCTGTCTCCATGTTCCTGCGTCAGAGAGCTGAAGGATCCTTCAGCTGAAGGATCCCGTGATTTCTCTGAATGTCGGGTGATTTCGCCTCCGCCCTCCTGATGGAACCCTTTCACGCATGAACAGTCGTGTTTTTTCCGTCTCCGCTGAGCTAATTAAAGCTGCCACGACGAGAAGCATTTTGACATCAATACATCTTTTTAACACATCCATCTCGAGATATTAGGGACTGTAAACAAACACGATCATTGCCAAGAAGAGAGGCAGCGTCTACCGGCAGACACAACGTTTCGTTTCAGGACTAAGAGCCAGTTATATCCTCAGTAAAGGGCATGTTCTTTATTCCACAGGTTCCTAAATACATTCAACTTATTACATCTATTATTTATTATGCAGCTACACAATCTATTATTATTGATTTATAATTATAGTTGTTTTATTAATTAAATATATTATTAATTATTTTGTATTAAAATATATTATTATTATTATTATGATATAATCTAATCTCAAAATACAAACAAATCATGCGTTTTAAGGCCCAAACTGACACCAAAGAACTAGGGTTGCCAGAAACTGACCATGATCAAAATCGATTATTCGGCAAGCCCTGGCGAATAATAATCGATTATTCGACCGTGGGAGAAAAAAAAAAAAACTCAGACAAAAGGAATTCCGTTGTTTTCTTTACTGGAACATGTTTAACAGTACAAACAACAAACAAGCATGTCATCACAACGACGTGGCCTTGAAGTGAAGTTGGTAATGGCCGGCTGTGCTGCGTGTTTCTCTGTAACCTCTCTGGCGTGCTTCGCACTCAAATGCGAACGCATTGTTGAGGTTGAGCTGTGATAGACCCAACGTCTTTTCGCAGAGCTTGCATTTAACTTCCTTTGGACTTGTAAGTTCGAAGTAGTTCCACGAGGAGGAACTCTTTTTACCTGCCGCTTTGTTCATCTTTAGTCGCACGTGTGAGGGAGAGGGGGGGGGCAGTGTGAGGGAGAGGGGGGGGGCGGTGTGTAGCGTGCTGCAGCAGCAGTCTGCTCTGCACGCAGGCTTCCTCCAAGTTTACAGTAAAACAAACTGGTGGTGTGACCCAATGGCCATTTACAATATTAATACTATTACTATTATTAGCAGATATATATATATATATATATTTTGGTTGAAACTAAGCCAGAAAAACAAAACAAAACATAAATTAATAAAAAAAAATATATATAAATAATTAAAAAAAAAATGTAAATAAAATCGATTTTTAAAAATAATATTCGATTATGGAGACTGTAACAAATATTCGAATAATCGAATAATCGCTGGCATCCCTACAAAGAACACGTCCCGACGGACCCGATTGTTGCGTCGCCTCACGTCTCCTGCATCTTGGCCAAAAAGTCGCACTGGAACCGCAAAGACTTCAGCCGACGGCCAAGCAGCACGTACGAACTGCGCATGCGTGAGTGGCAATACCTCTCCTTACCAGCAGGCGGCGGTAGTGGTGTATTCGTCATTCAAAAGAGGCAACCGGAAGACAGACTGCGTGACACATACAAACAACAAATAGCGTGCGTTCCATTTTCACTCTCGTCCATCACAGACTGTTTCACATAACGACTAATAATCGAAAACATGTTTAGTGCGATACTCGAAAATAAAAAATGATAGCCGTCTGTGTGTGCCTTCTTCACTTCCGTTTCGCTTCTCATGCACTGATTCGCTAAGCCGAACAGACAATCAGCGTGATTTATTTGGCCGACGGCCTTTTGCCGACAGCCTCCCGAGGAGCCTCCACAAAGAGTGGAACAGGCGAGCAAGTGTGCAGGTGTGCGTCATCTGAGAGGCCCCGCCTTACATTTTCCGCCACAGATGGGAGATTGGGGAAATTGGTCCGTGCGCAAAGCATTGTGGGGATTTATAGACCGCGGAGTCTACACATGTGCAGCCTCGAATTTCCAGGCTCGGTAGAATTCCAGTATGCTGGACATTGGAACAGTCCTTCGGCGGCACTCGATGACGTAGTATGCTTGAAATAGTGGCTCTGGAGCAGCTTTACTCGACATTGAGAAACACCCAGAGAAACGCGGATCTTGGGTCCTTAGCTTGAAAAAAAAAGAGGAGGCGGAGCTAATGCCTGATCAGAATTCTACGGAGATAAAGTGAAATTCTGCTGTGATAAAACGCCATCCTGTTCTAAAGCACATCAAGGATTATTTCTGGAGCTCAAATGATTTTTCTCTTGCGGGTTTATCACAAGGTGAGTTCCTTTTTTTATTTCCTGCTTTTTAAACACATGCGCTCTCCAGTACAGGTTAGCTCTGAGTGTTAGCGATGCTTGCTAATGTGAACAAAGACGAGATTACGTCCAAAACACGTCAGGCATTGTTTCTGAAAGCAACTCTCCACGGATTCACCAAATCTGTATCCGCTCGTTGTGCCCCTGGATGTATGATAAGAACTGGATACAGAGTGGGAGGCGGGGTTTTGTTCTTTCCTATGAGAGCTGCTCATTGGTGCATGAAGACAACATGGCCCAACTTTTTGAGAGAGCGAAACGTCACAGATTACCCAGCATGCCTGGCTGTCAGAGCAGAAGAACCCGTATGTGCGCTCACAGAGCATGCCGCCCCTTAAGCCCCGCCCCCGAGATCCCACTCTCGGCTCACTAGAATGATACGGAGAGAGAAAATAAATCTAGATTCGGCTTTTAGTGCATTTTACAACTTTGGAGGACCGAATGATTCTAATAAGGGCTATACGATAGTTCCTACTGTGTAGTTTATTTAGTTTATAATAATATCCGCTGATTTACAGACGTCTCTTTCCCCATGTTAGTCAATGGGAAAAGTCTTTCTGGGCCGGGTGACGTCACGGGCTGATACGGAAATTGTAGTACCGCCGTTTGGAAACTACGAATATTTTCATCAGAGTCCGGCGCACTTCCTGGGGGCTTGGTTGTACCCCCGTTTTTAAAAGATGTGGGTACGGAGGAAAAGAGAAAGGGTTTTATTTTCTGACGCTGCGTGAGTTCCCTGACGCACCGGGGACACATATTTATGTATAAAAGACATCAAAGTGCATTTTGCATGATAGGTCCCCTTTAAAGTAAAACAAAGATGCAATAATAAAATAATAGTTATTATAATTGTTATGCTAAGCTAAGTGGATGCTGCCTGTAGTTCCATATTCAGTGGTATTCTCACGTCGGTAACTGAGCATATTTCCCAATTTAAACCTCCTTTAAGAAGTGCATGTATAAATAAAATGTACCAATTCTCCAAATTGGATCCCTATTTGTTTTGATGTGTATCTCTGATGACGGCTGCCTGTCACTGGGACGGTTCCTCACATATTCTCTGCTCTCTCTGGTGGTTTATTTCCCTCTGAGTCTCGGAGCCTTTATCTTTCCCTCATTCCTTTATCTCTGATTCCCTGTCCCTCTCTATCTGCCACATATCTACTTCACTCATCCCTTTAGTTTCTGATGTGTTTCATTCCCTAATGTCTCCCTCTTCTTGTTTCCGTCTGCTTCGCCTACAGGGATAAAATGTCCTAAAATACTACGTGGCCAAATGTAATATTTGTTGTCCTTGAACTGAGAAAGTTTGGGAGCCTGTTGAGGAGGATCTGCCAACAAATGTTCTCTACAGATTACTTTTTGTTTAGAGGATTGTGAATATCGCAGGATATCTAAAATACTTGAATGTAAAACCAAACCTGAAACGTTCCTGTCCTGTCCACTTCTGTTTTAGTTTTGTTGTCCTAAAATGGTCCCAAAGCTATCTTTCTTAGGGACATCACTTAATGGATATCAATGGAAGACGATCAGGGACCCATGGGACAAAAGGTTTGAGATCTGACCAAAAGTTTACTCTTGGTCAGATCATATTTCTGACAGAAATAATATTTAAAATTCTGATTTTTTTTCTGTATATAAAAAAACTAAAAGTATCTGAGAATTAGTTAAAGAAAAAAAATGATTTATTTTCAGAAATTCTGAGAATTCTGACTTTGATTTCAGGAAAAAAAGATATTTCTGATTTCTTTTTTAATTAACAAAAGTTATTCTGAAGTGTCTTCCTTTTCAGAAATATTTTACTGAGATTTTTGTTTTCTCAAAAAAACAAACATTATTTCGTTGAAATTGGTTTGCCCTGATATCGATTATTCTGAATAAGATATATTTTTTTCAGAGATTTAAGTCAGAATTCGTAGAAAGAGTCAGAATTCTGAATGTATTCTTAGAAGCCAGAGAAAAACGTTTTTTAATATGTTTTCTGAACTATTTTTTTGGGTCAATTTTCTGAAAACGAATTCTTTGAAAATATATTTTTAAAAAAAATGTATTTTTGAGAGAAGGTTATTGTGAGGAATTGCAGTATCTCCTTCTCCTTTTTTCTGTTTGTCTGTCTTCCTGGCTGGGCGTGGTTGACCTACTTTCCGTTTCCCGCCAACTCACCTCCGCTCCTGTTTCTCATCATCTGATTACCACCACTCACCTGCTGCTGTTTAAAACTCCGGTTTGATCATCAGACTTCGCCAGTTCTTCGTATACTCACAGTGGTAAACTCCAGTTCCGGCTGACTAGAATTGTTATTTTCCGGAAAATACTAGTTTTTTTAATCTTCTGAATAGCTCAGAAGTCAGATTTTTTCGCAATAATTTGAAAGAATAATACAATAATAAAATCTTAAATGAAGTATACAAAATACAATAATACAAAAAATTAAACGAAATGAAGTAAAAGTAAAACGTAGATTGAAAAGTCCCTAAGGACCTTACCTTAGGGTAAGTACCGTAGGGTAGGTAAGAATGGAGAAACCAGCTCGAGTGCGCTAGAATTTGAAAGTACGCAGCCGGAAAAAATCTGCCTCTTCCTCCAGACTTCCTCACAGAGCCCCTCCTCCAACACACACGAACGCGCACATGACCAATGAGGGCACGAGATAAGTGAGGGCACGAGATAAGTTTGTGCACAGAGGAAGGCTGACAGGCAGGTAGGCCGTCCAGTTACTTTAGCCGGGCCGGCTCAGATGATTGGTCGTGCTTTTTACAGCGCCACGGCTTCCACAGATGACGTTTGCATTTAATGTATTTATTGTCAAAGCATTTAATGTATTCATTGCTATCGGGATGTTAAGAGCATTCCATGGAATATAACTAAGTGTTTCTGAAGTGAATTACCGACCCCACCTTTAAATACAGTATTTAAGTAAATATACGGTACTTTCCACCCCTGCTGCTAATGAGGCTCTGCAGTGTCTCTCTGTATGATATATCGTGTCCACTGTGCTGACATCAGAGATTTAACCCTGAGCTCTGATTAACAGCTCGGCCTCCAAGGATCCTCCTCAACATCAACATTTTTAACTCCCGCAATATTATCCGTTTCCCACTGAGAGCTGCAGAGGAAGCAACTTCTCTGTATTTATACTTTCATGTCCTGCCCTCTGGGTACGAGACAGCCAGCATATTCATATTTTATCATGTGTATTGAACGACTCTTGTTCCTAAATGGGACACTTTCCAGAACAACCAACCACTACATTAAAACAAATTATTAAGCACTGTAAGTTTCTGTTGATACTATAATCTACTGTTTGTCCTAGGACTACTGAACAATGACCTTCATGTACTATCCTGTTCTCTAAAAATAGAAACAGGGAAATAAACTCCTTCATTCATTCTTACACACTAACGGCTGTCATATGGGTGGATTATGAGACTACACGCCTCTGGCACTGACATGAAGTCCTCCAACCAGACTTAAAGAGATAAGACTACGTTCTACCATATGAGACCCACACTGACTCAGATATTTTAATAAATATTGCAGGATAGCCTGAAAGCTATTCTGCTGTTCTCTCTGCTATTTCTTTACTAACGTTACTTTAGCCCCTGTGCAGCTGTAATATGAAGAAAGCAGAATTAGGAGTCTACAGCCATGCTTGAAGGAAGGATGATGAAGGATACTTGATCCTTGTATCCTCCTGGCTGGTCACTCTGGATACAAGCACAAGCGAAATGAATTTAAATAATGTTATCGTCACAGGAAACGGTCCACAATGAAACTTTTGAAAGAACATCCATAAGATTCATCTGGTTGTAACTTCTGTATATCAATATTCCAATTACTTGTAGACTATTCTGCACAATTTCTATTATATTCAATTTTATCTGTTTTATTGTGTTGCACTGTCGGAGGAGCCCGTGACCTCAGATTTTCATCGTCATAACTACACTGTAGCTAATGTACACATGACAATAAAAGCCTTGAATCTCGAATTTTGAATCTTGAATGATGAGAATGGCCGTACAGCGCCATGAGAAATCTGCAGATCAGCTGTCAGCGAGGATCGAGCGGTTCTGGGAGAAGGTCATTACTGACATCGGTATTAATGAGAGCACATGGAAGGTGATGGCCCTCACCTGTGCGTTAAGACGTGACACTCAGAGAACCCCCCCCCCTCTCAGGAACAATTACTGATCCTCCAGCACAGATGGTGAGGGCTCCCTCTTCTCCCTCTTCTCCTCCTCTCGTGTCTCTTTGGTTGCCTGCCTCTCCTGTTTTTTGTATAATGCTCAGGCTATTTCTGTCGCTCATTCCCCACTTTCACTCTCAGCCACTTGCCGTCACATCTTAAAATCAGAGTGTGATGAGAGAGGCAATTAATGCACGGAAGATTATATTCTGATATTTATCCTCCCGAGATCTTTTAATGCTTGCAAGCACGGCATTATCCGAGTGAGTGAGCGCTCTTGTTATGGGCTATTCTCAAATATTACAATACGTCAGCAAAACATTTGTTAAAAGTTGAATTTCATAAGCATTATTAAAGCTTCACAATTTCCATTTTACAGCTCCTAGTTGAATTGTAAATCCACTACAGCCCTGCCAGCGTGCGGCATCCAGAGCAACTGTTACTAGAAAACACTTTCACTACGATTCTGCATCCACACATGCACTAAAGGCATTTGTGTTGACGTAAACGCTCGTGTCATTTGCTAAGTGACGGGTCCCGTCCTTCACTGGCGACCCCAATCAGGGACAGAAAGAGGCCGCGGCATAAATCACATCAGGGCAGGCTGACGTAATGAAGCGTATTTGTTTAAAAGCAGCATCGTGAGGGAAGGATGTAATTCGATAAGAATACTTCAACCTTGTATTGCAATTCCGCATGCACGGCTGTTTCTGTAACGGTGACGTGCAGTGAGGTCATTGGATGGAGAGGAACTGGCTAGTATCAGAGCCAGATTCACACACATATGAAACAGATAGAGGAAGATTAAATTCAACATTCAATAGAGCGGTAGAGTGATGACCTGGTGATGACGTATTTTTGGAGCACGACCTTAAAGGCAGCATCTCCCTGGTTCAATGGGATTTCTAGCAAAATATGATCCAATCCCCTTTATGATTTTTGAAGTAAAAAGCTAACGTTAGGCTATAAAGGAACTACGGAACGGTCACATGAATTCACGCCATCACCGCTAAGCTAAAGGCGACTAATGGTGGGCTATAAAGGAACTACAAGCACGGTCACATGACTTCACGTCACCACCGCTAAGCTAAAGGTGGCTAATGTTGGGCTATAACGGAACTACAGCACGGTCACATGACTTCACGCCACCACCGCGAAGCTAAAGGCGGCTAATGTTGGGCTATAACGGAACTACAGCACGGTCACATGACTTCACGTCACCACCGCTAAGCTAAAGGCGGCTAATGTTGGGCTATAAAGGAACTACAGCACGGTCACATGACTTCACGTCACCACCGCTAAGCTAAAGGGCTAATGTTGGGCTATAACGGAACTACAGCACGGTCACATGACTTCACGCCACCACCGCGAAGCTAAAGGCGGCTAATGTTGGGCTATAAACGGAACTACAGCACGGTCACATGACTTCACGCCACCACCGCGAAGCTAAAGGGGCTAATGTTGGGCTATAAAGGAACTACAGCACGGTCACATGACTTCACGTCACCACCGCTAAGCTAAAGGTGGCTAATGTTGGGCTATAAAGGAACTACAGCACGGTCACATGACTTCACGTCACCACCGCTAAGCTAAAGGTGGCTAATGTTGGGCTATAAAGGAACTACAGCACGGTCACATGACTTCACGTCACCACCGCTAAGCTAAAGGCGGCTAATGTTGGGCTATAAAGGAACTACGGACGGTCACATGACTTCACGTCACCACCGCTAAGCTAAAGGCGGCTCTAATGTTGGGCTATAAAGGAACTACACGGTCATGACTTCACGTCACCACCGCGAAGCTAAAGGCGGCTAATGTTGGGCTATAAGGAAACTAACAGCACGGTCAAATGACTTCACGTTCACCACCGCTAAGCTAAAGGGCGGCTAATGGTGGGCTATAAAGGAACTACGGAACGGTCACATGACTTCACGTCACCACCGCGAAGCTAAAGGCGTGCTAATGTTGGGCTATAATGGAACTACAGCACGGTCACATGACTTCACGTCACCACCGCTAAGCTAAAGGCGGCTAATGTTGGGCTATAAAGGAACTACAGCACGGTCCACATGACTTCACGTCACCACCGCTAAGCTAAAGGCGGCTAATGTTGGCTATAAAGGAACTACCAGCACGGGTCACATGACTTCACGTCACCACCGCTAAGCTAAAGGCGGCTAATGTTGGGCTATAAAGGAACTACAGCACGGTCACATGACTCACGTCACCACCGCTAAGCTAAAGGTGGCTATGTTGGGCTCTAACGGAACTACCAGCACGGTCACATGACTTCACCGCCACCACCGCGAAGCTAAAGGCGGCTAATGTTGGGCTATAACGGAAACTACAGCACGGTCACATGACTTCACGCCACCACCGCGAAGCTAAAGGCGGCTAATGTTGGGCTATAAAGGAACTACAAGCACGGTCACATGACTTCACGTCACCACCGCTAAGCTAAAGGTGGCTAATGTTGGGCTATAAAGGAACTACAGCACGGTCACATGGCTTCACGTCACCACCGCTAAGCTAAAGGTGGCTAATGTTGGGCTATAAAGGAACTACAGCACGGTCACATGACTTCACGTCACCACCGCTAAGCTAAAGGCGGCTAATGTGGGCTATAAAGGACTACAGCACGGGTCACATGACTTCACGTCACCACCGCTAAGCTAAAGGCGGCTAATGGTGGGCTATAAAGGAACTACGGAACGGTCACATGACTTCACGTCACCACCGCGAAGCTAAAGGCGGCTAATGTTGGGCTATAAAGGAACTACAGCACGGTCAGATGACTTCACGTCACCACCGCTAAGCTAAAGGCGGCTAATGGTGGGCTATAAAGGAACTACGGAACGGTCCACATGACTTCACGTCACCACCGCGAAGCTAAAGGCGGCTAATGTTGGGCTATAAAGGAACTACAGCACGGTCAGATGACTTCACGTCACCACCGCTAAGCTAAAGGCGGCTAATGTTGGGCCATAAAGTAACTACAGCACGGTCACATGACTTCACGTCAACACCGCTAAGCTAAAGGTGGCTAATGTTGGGCTATAAAGGAACTACAGCACGGTCACATGACTTCATGTCACCACCGCTAAGCTAAAGGTGGCTAATGTTGGGCTATAAAGGAACTACAGCACGGTCACATGACTTCACGTCACCACCGCTAAGCTAAAGGTGGCTAATGTTGGACTATAAAGGAACTACAGCACGGTCACATGACTTCACGTCACCACCGCTAAGCTGAAGGCGGTTATTTTCGGGCGTGATGACGTTTAGTCGTCTCATTTAGACACTTGTTAGCAACCGCCATTTCTAAATTCACCATAGGGGTATTTACTGATGTATTTTATATCGTAGAACAAAACATGAAAACCACAGACCTAAGGATAACTACCAAAAAACATATTCAATTCTAGATGAGGGAACAGGAAGTGCTAAAATGCTAACACACACTACTCTGTACTGTCCTTGAAAAAAGACTAAAGACTGAGTATCAGCAGCACGTCGTCTCACAGCCTACAGTAACTACTATTCAATCACAACAGAGGAAGTTTTCTGTGACCTCCACCCTCTGGAGGCGGTGCTTTGAGAAAACACTGCAGCTCCACCATTGTCTGGACTCGGGGAAAGTTGGGTAAAAACAATGCACAAGAAAGATAAAGATGCACGGCGCTGTTACAATCACAATCAGAGATAATTAAAGGGGCCGTTCATGCGGAGCCTCCCATAATAACACTGCCTCGCTGAATTACCATTTAATTACATGTCGATACAATCAATGCTGCTTTGACAGTTAGCTCGGCGCTAGTAGAGGGGAAGAAGCATCCTGAATTACTGCAAAACAACATCTGGAGTTTAAAATTAGAGGTTGTTCTTGCTAAATTATTACTGCCATAGCACAACATATAATATAGTTGTTGTTTTTTAAACTCAAACTCTTTTTTGAAACCACTTTTTGGGGTTTTTCTACAAGAATCATTTAATGTACATAAAACAAGCTGCCAATTAAAGGCACACATTTAATTTGTTGTTTTCTGATCCTTTTTTAAGAGTTAGAAATGCAATGATCACTTAAGGATCTACTTTTACTACTTTACCTTTTATTTCATTATTTACTTTATTATTATAAATGTTTTTAGTTATTTATTTGTTTTTGTTTGTTTGTTTTGTCCTTTGGTGGACCGCAGAGAGACTTAAAGGTCCCATGTCATGCTTTTCCGGTTATTACCCGTCCCCTGTTGTTATGAAGGTTGTTCTGCATGTGAACGGTCTGCAGAGTCAAAACCCTCAAAGTGCACCCTGTAGCGAGTACAACTCTAAAACAGAGAAGACCTGTCTGTGCTGCCCCAGAACACCTCGTTGGACATTTCTCTTTTTACATTGTTTATTTCTTGGGTATAGTGACGTATTTTCAGGTATAGTGACGCAACGTTACGTCCGCGGCGCCGTTACGACTTTGGACCAATCCGCGGACTTCCTCACACACACACTCGTCGGTGGCTCGCTGCTGCGAAGAGCGGGACACTGAGAGCTGGCTCACTGGTGTGGGGTCGGCGAGACGGCGAGACACCGCGGAACTCAGCCTGGGCACACACACAAACTCCCAGCGAGGCTGCCTGGTGTTTGGGGCTGGGTTTCGCTGTGTCTCGCAGACGGCCACTGGGCTCACAGGGAGGGGGGGGGGCAGGAGCTCCAACAAGCCGTTTAGGACAGTGAATACCCAAGTTTGGAAAATTGCACAATATAAATGTATTTGAGTAGACCTCAACAATGGAATTATGATCAGCAGAAATGGCCATGGGACCTTTAAGATGCATTAGCAAACGGGGATCCAGTTAATAAAAAAATAAACCTAATTTGATTGTATAATCTTAAAATATAATTTTGTGAAAGACGTATCTCCAAATTCTCAGCATGCTAATTAACTTTAATGTGTCCTTATGGGAAAATATAAGCGCTGCAGCATGAAAACTTGATCATAGCGGCTCATGGAGGAAGGAAAAAAGTCAAATTATTGCCTTCTGGGTCCTGTGAAGGAAGCTTTACAACTTTAATAACTAAATTCCCCAACTTTTAAATGAGTATTTGTCAATCAAAGCGAGTCCAGTAATGTAGAAAGTGCGTTAAAACTTCATAACCTTCATTATCATGTCGCTGCCTGCCTGTGTCATTCCTCCTCCGACCCCAGAAAGAAGAGCAGCTCTAATGAAGTCGGGCTCTGCCAATGCATGAATAGCACCGGGCTCCCATTTGAATGAAATCTATCATCCGTGCCGGTGTGATTCCTCCGCGGTGCAGAGCGACCCGAGGCCCTCTGAGTGTTGACATTTGTTGCCGAGGCTGGTGGAGCACCCGTCTGTCTATACCCATCTGAATCCAACTCTGCACCCATCTGACCAAAGACTCTACACCCATCTGACCAAAGACTCTACACCCATCTGACCAAAGACTCTGCACCCATCTGACCAAAGACTCTGCACCCATCTGACCAAAGGACTCAACACCCATCTGACCAAAGACTCTACACCCATCTGACCAAAGACTTTACACCCATCTGACCAAAGACTCAACACCCATCTGACCAAAGACTCTACACCCATCTGACCAAAGACTCTACACCCATCTGACCCAAGACTCTGCACCCATCTGACCAAAGACTCTACACCCATCTGACCAAAGACTCAACACCCATCTGACCAAAGGACTCTACACCCATCTGACCAAAGACTCAACACCCATTGACCAAGACTCTGCACCCATCTGACCAAAGACTCTACACCCATCTGACCAAAGACTCAACACCCATCTGACCAAAGACTCTACACCCATCTGACCAAAGACTCTACACCCATCTGACCAAAGACTCTACACCCATCTGACCAAAGACTCTACACCCATCTGACCAAAGACTCTACACCCATCTGACCAAAGACTCTACACCATCTGACCAAAGACTCTACACCCATCTGACCAAAGACTCAACACCCATCTGACCAAAGACTCAACACCCATCTGACCAAAGACTCTACACCCATCTGACCAAAGACTCTACACCCATCTGACCAAAGACTCAACACCCATCCGACCCCCAACTCTACAACCATCTGACCTCCATCTCGATAACCAATCTCACACCAAACTTTACTCCCACCTGACCCCAACTCTAAACCAAGAGCGACACACAGGATTTATGAGAGGTGAAAACATAGCATGCAGTTGTGTTTGTGGCATCGAATAGTCAAGAAGAAAATCCGGTAATATGGGTTTCCCTAACCCCTTTTCCTTGGGGTGTTCTGTAGGCCTGTATTTTTATTCTGAAACATCATGTTATGCTTACTTTATTTGATAATTTTACAGTACTGTTCATGGTTCTCACTTCTAATGTTTGTTTAACATATTGTTGAAAGGTTAAGAACATAAGCACTTTACTTTATTAATAATATAAATAATAATATTGTCACGGCATACGATGAAATGCCTAAAAAGCAACTTTACTTACACACAAAATCTGCATAAATACTTCACACTGATCCTGCCGGTCACCTGTGACTCACAGTCCTCCAGGCGCATTTCACAGTTACATAACAATCTTTACTTAAATGTATTTCCTGCACGGGGAATAGTATCTGTGTCACACCGCTTTAATTTCAGACGTCTCCTGACACACGCAGGTAATCCCGCACAGATTGTCCCGTAATAATTGTGTCATCTGTATTCAAACAGGGCCTCGCCTCGTGCCCTTTAAGAGTAAGCTGAAAAGGAACCTGGATGAGGAACAGAGAAGGGGTTTAGTAGATATTAGATGTTAGGAGCTAACTGAAACCCACTCATTGGGACTGACGCAATTTTACGAGGCAAGTGAGAAACACGAATCTGCCAAAATTAGAACGAGAAAGTAAAGCTTGATCTTAAATGACAAGGTAGTGATTTAGAGAAATATTTTGCAAAGCACTGAAATGTTTTTCATCGTTGTGCTAATTAACAATTGATCTATTTGTGCACTGCACCCAAGTGTATTGTGCAGATATTTATAGAAACAAGAGCAAGAGGCAAAGGCTTGATTCACTCCACAGATTGTGGTTCATAATCATCAAATAATTATGTTTCTATCATGTGAGAAAGAAGGGAAAAAGGCTCCACATGCATTCACTTGTATTTCTTTTTACCCCCTTTTATTTATTTAAGGCTATGGGAATGCCCGAGGGCTGAAATGCCATCTTTATAAAATAATAAATACATATGGACTCGGCATGTGCTACACTTTCAAGTCTTCTTCCAGTGATGAATGCTTGGCGTGTTCCATATTCACATGTATAAGAAAAATCTGAAACCACTTTGAACCAAGATAACGATTTAAAACACAAACGTACTCGATCAAAAGGAAACACATGAAAGTGACTTGACATTTAGTGTTGTGACGGAAATAAATACTGATGAAGTTTGCCGTCTCGCTTCTGTTTTGTTATTAAAAGTGTTTTTCTGTCTGTGTCTAATGCCAGCTCAGAGAAACTGCCACATTTCGTTTTAGGAAATATTCTTGTATCCTGTCTTGCAAAAAACTTAGATAAGAAGGCCGATACTGTGCTCTTCTTTGTGTGTTTTTTGTACGTTAAATAAAACTTAGCTGTGAACTGCCAACCCTCACGGCATTTCGTGCTATAGTCACGAAATTAATTGTATCTATTGATTCGTGTTCACCGACACGATTTTCACACAGAACGATGTAAAAGCAATGTATTTCTATTGGTAGTATGTTTCGTGCCTGCACCACGTCTTTTTGTCCGGTCGGGTCTTGGAAGACCAGAAGCTGTGTGGTTCATAAAAACATTTTCTTACTCAATATCTTACCCTAAGCCTATCCCTTTTATTTAAAATTGTATAATGTCTGAGTTTTTTTGCCGTCCGCGAGGAAAAGAAATTTGGCTCAGAGCCTCAGAATACTGAAACTTTCCTTCTAAATTTGTTATTATTTACATTGCTTTTAAAATCGTTCTGTGTGACATGAAAAAAATGGCAAAAATCGTGTTGGTGAACACGAATCAATAGATGAATTTCGTGACTATAACACGAAATGCCGTGTGACGGTGTTGAAACTGCAGGAAGAGACTGATCTTTGACAAGAAATAGTGCCGCACAAAAGCCCTTGAAAAACCACAATATGTCCATCTTTGGGTTTAAAAGATAAAAAAGGTAAATAAAAGTAAAACAAAAGTAAAAAAGTAACTTTAAAGTAGCTAGTTAGTGGATTATGAGGACCTGTATCCAGTCTTTGTGCTAGGCTAAGCTAACCGGCTACTAGCTGTAACTTTAAACTAAGCAAGATATGAGATGGTTGATTACAGACTACAACTACCTTTTGTTGTCTAACCCTGTGTTCTACAATGGCAACAAACTACCTTTAACAAAGTAATCCTGACCTTTGTGTGTCTAAATATTAAATATTTGGTTTAGTAACTTAAACTAAGCTAACTAAGCAAACCTACAGTTAGCCTTGTCTTACATTAGCTATTCGGAAAGGTAGTAGATAGCAAAAAAAAGGGGATATGCATTCCCCAAAATGTCCAACTATTGCTTTAATCCTTCAAATAAAATGCCTGTTGGTCACCTGCTATAGGATCTGATGCATATATCCATAATAAAGTGAAAACATGAGGCCATGAAGCAGGAAGTCATATCTGTCTAATGTGAGGGGATCATTTATATGCATGCCATCTGTTGCAGAGTAAAAATGGCTTAACGTTCCAGACATCTTCAAAGTCAATCCAGTGTCCCCCTGTACCTGCTGTGTTCCTGCTCCTCCTAAATGTGCTGTGGTTATGAAACAGATCGATGTTGTTAGTGGGTTTCGTCCCTGGATCTGCCTCCAACAGGTGGAGAGGTTCGTCTCCTGCAGGGAGAGACAGCTGTTCCCCATCGCTCATTCACCGAGGTCTCAGCCGTCAGGAACAAGGACAAACTGAGGTACCACGAAGCACCGGGAGATAAAACTGCAGGTATGAGCAGGATAATGGTTCCTGTGTGACATTCATTTTTCAATCGGGACACTAAAGCCAGTTCACAACTCCACGGCCAGGATTTGAACATCATCTTTTGGCACAAAGTCCATTCAGAAATCCAAATTGTACTGCAGACAAAAATGCCATTTAATTGGGACAAAATATATGTTGGGGCTCTTACACTGAATTCTGAAAAACTTCAAAACAAATACTTGGAATTCTGACTTTAGCTGCAAAAAAAGCAATTACTCGAAAATGGACATCCCATCGCTTGATAACTGGTATAATACAATCGATGAATGTCCAACATTTTGCACATTTCTGCTCCATGATACCTCTTTTTTAAATCAGCACAGCTCTCCATTTTCAATATAGTATTAATTTATTATATTTTCCTGCATTCAGTTTCCTACAAAACTACATTTTGTGTAAATATTGCCTTTATTTTAATTTGTTGCAATAGCTTTTATAATTGTACTCTTTGTATTTTTGTTACGTATTCTTCTTTCTGTGTCTCTGAATGCATCACTTACACCCAAAGCAAAGTCCTTGTATGTGTAAACCTTAATACATCTGGATTTATTTGTTGTTTGAAGTGCAATCTGGGTGCAATACATGACTCAGCAGCTTTAAGACATGAAGGAAACTATTATTTCCCGCTTTGCTTTGATGCATTCTTTTCACCGGAAAGTAGGCGGGGCCGGAAGTGACGTTAGCGTTGCTCTCATCTCCGCTCTGTGACTCCAAATAAAGAATACAGACACTACAAATACGCTTTTAGATCAAATCTGTTAAAAAACGCGAGTCCCTAGCTCTTCACGGTAATTGTCATTGTGTCATTGTAAATAAGAATTTGTTCTTAATTGATTTTCCTGGATAATAAAGGTTCTACTACTACTACTACTACGGTCTGTTGTCTTACTGTCTCTCTACCGTCTTTTGTCCCTGTGAACCATAAGTTCCTCAACGTCTAAATATTCCAAAAGTCCCCCAAAAATAAAACTGGGAAAGCAGCCAGAAGGATGAATTTACCACTCAGAACGTGAACATAAAATCACTAAAATGTGAGGGACGGTTTAATAAATGTTCTGCAGACTTTGTCCTCCAGACCGGTCGTCCTGTCCTCCAGACGAAGACACGAGGTCACAGTGATCCCGCACAAAATAAAGCAGGGTCTAACATCTCCTGCACTGTCAGGGTTTACAGATGAAGACACTTATAAGCAGTATCTCTCTGCCTTCAAGGGACAGTTTACCCAAAACTAAAATACGGTTTCCATTATGTTGGGAGAAAAAGCAGACATCTCTACGTCCGGTATCAAAACCCAACAGCTCACATCAAAACTAATGAATAAATACAGATCAGAGGAATAATGTCTATTTTTGGAGTGAATTGTTGAATTTAAACACTAAACTTTATGATGCTCCCAGTGTCAGTCTGCTTTCTCACTCACCTATTTTCCGCATTAACATTCCTTAGTCACCTGGTAGTCACACCCTGTCTCTCTCTCACTCTGTTGCACCCATCCGCTCCATTAGTATTTAGGCCCACTTCACTTTCACCTCAGTGCCGGATCGTACTTTGCAGCATGCCAGTCTTTCCCGCATTACCCTCCAGATTGCTCTCCCGGTTTCGACCCTGCCTGCTCCCTGACCCGTTCTGTACCCGCGCCTCCCGTCCTGCTTTCTCCTGGAACCCTCGCCTGTCCCCGACCAGCCCTTCGCCTCCTATCTGCCCTTTTGTCTCCTACCAGCCTATTGTAAGTAAGTAAGTAAGTAAAACTTTATTTATATAGCACCCTTCTCAACACGGATGTACAAAGTGCTTTACAGTACAGTACACAGGACACAATTCACAGTACAACTATAAATGTAGAATAAAAGGCATAAAACGGCAGCAGGTAATACATAGGATAAAACATACGACAAAACACCCATAATAAAAAAAGAAGACAGCCACTAACTCACCTCCTCCGACGACCCAAAGGCCTGTCGGAAGAGGTGGGTCTTTAAACCGCCCCTTAAAAATCTCTATTGAGGCCGAGGTTTTTATTATTTGGGGGAGTTTGTTCCAAAGCCTTGGGGCCACCGCCTCAACGGCACCCTTAGTCTTTAGCCTGGTTCGGGGCACCCTGAGGAGGCCTTGCTCAGAGGGCCTCCAATAAAGCTGGTTACCGACTATCCCTGGTTTCTGCATTTTGGTCCTCGGCTCGTTTGTGACACCCAGTTATTATAAAAGACTCGAAGACACAAACTGTTTTCTTGATACTACAAAAGTGTGGAGTTTTTTTTTAGAAACACTTCAAAGACAGATCTTAAAAGCTGGTCATGTTTCTTTAAAAAAAACTGAATTGTATCAAAAGACCGAACTGTCAGATATTCTGTAACTCATCACTTCAATTAATTCTCAAGTGGTCTCGTTTTAATTGAATTTGACTTGAAATTAGTCAAATATATATTGAAGTTTATGTCCGTAGATGTGAGGGTTTTCAGTGTATAATTCCTGTTTTTATTTAACAGAGGGTATCGATTTGTAATCTTATCCATTCTGATATCTGTTATGGCTCTATCGTTTGTTTTTAGTGTAAAGCAAACATTTATTTCATTATAACTATTATTATCTCCTTCTTAAATTACCGTACAATTTTCCAAAGACCAGCAGCATCCTGTCTCTGACCCCCACCGCATCGCCGAGACCCTGCACCATCTGTAAGGGGTGTTCTGGTGATAAGGGCTTTATCTGGGCCCATTAGGCGCCTAATTGATTGAAGAGCTTCGTTGAGACGGACGGATCGACTCTTTGAACAGACAGCAGATCCCGAGGAGAGAGGAAGCGTCCGACCTCACACAGGCTGGAGATTATAATCTGGAGGCCAATTATCTTAACGAGTTTAAAGAAATACCATCAGGCATTCATCTGACTAGATATTATAAACGGCACTGAATATTTTAACAAGTTTCATTTGAATGGTCAGTAATGTGTTTATTTCCGAGGTAGCCATCATTTTCTGTTCTGGAATTAGTGGCTTTTTTCTAAATCAATACGTTATTTTAAGTATGTAAAATGTTTAAAGAGGCCCCATTTTGTTTTGTGCATGTCAATGGTCTACAAAGGCTACATTTCATAGGCTGAGGGGCGGGACATCTCTAAGCTGTTGACAAATCACAACAGAGCCGGCCAGCTAACCAATCAGAGCAGACTGGGCCCTGGTTTCAGACAGAGGGTGAAAAGAGGTGCTGCAGCTTTTTGAACATTAAAGCATGGAGACATGTGGAGACACAACATACTGATATACACCTGAACATCAGCAGGAGAGGACTCTTTAAAGTAGAGACACTACATACTGATATACACCTGAACATCAGCAGGAGAGGACTCTTTAAAGTAGAGACACTACATACTGATATACACCTGAACATCAGCAGGAGAGGACTCTTTAAAGTAGAGACACTACATACTGATATACACCTGAACATCAGCAGGGGAGGACTCTTTAAAGCAGAGACACTACATTACTGATATACACCTGAACATCAGCAGGAGAGGACTCTTTAAAGTAGAGACACTACATACTGATATACACCTGAACATCAGCAGGAGAGGACTCTTTAAAGTAGAGACACTACATACTGATATACACCTGAACATCAGCAGGAGAGGACTCTTTAAAGTAGAGACACTACATACTGATATACACCTGAACATCAGCAGGAGAGGACTCTTTAAAGTAGAGACACTACATACTGATATACACCTGAACATCAGCAGGGGAGGACTCTTTAAAGCAGAGACACTACATACTGATATACACCTGAACATCAGCAGGAGAGGACTCTTTAATGTAGAGACACTACATACTGATATACACCTGAACAACAGCCGGAGAGGACTCTTTAAAGTAGAGAAACTACATACTGATATACACATGAACATCAGCAGGAGAGGACTCTTTAAAGTAGAGACACTACATATTGATATACACCTGAACATCAGCAGGAGAGGACTCTTTAAAGTAGAGACACTACATACTGATATACACCTGAACATCAGCAGGAGAGGACTCTTTAAAGTAGAGACACTACATACTGATATACACCTGAACATCAGCGGGAGAGGACTCTTTAAAGTAGGGACACTACATACTGATATACACCTGAACATCAGCAGGAGATGACTCTTTAAAGTAGAGACCCTACATACTGATATACACCTGAACATCAGCAGGAGAGGACTCTTTAAGTAGAGACACTACATACTGATATACACCTGAACATCAGCGGGAGAGGACTCTTTAAAGTAGGGACACTACATACTGATATACACCTGAACATCAGCAGGAGATGACTCTTTAAAGTAGAGACACTACATACTGATATACACCTGAACATCAGCGGGAGAGGACTCTTTAAAGTAGAGACACTACATACTGATATACACCTGAACATCAGCAGGAGAGGACTCTTTAAAGTAGAGACACTACATACTGATATACACCTGAACATCAGCAGGAGAGGACTCTTTAAATTAGAGACACTACATACTGATATACACCTGAACATCAGCAGGAGAGGACTCTTTAAAGTAGAGACACTACATACTGATATACACCTGAACATCAGCAGGAGAGGACTCTTTAAAGTAGAGATACTACATACTGATATGCACCTGAACATGAGCAGGAGAGGACTCTTTAAAGTAGAGACACTACATACTGATATACACCTGAACATCAGCAGGAGAGGACTCTTTAAAGTAGAGACACTACATACTGATATACACTTGAACATCAGCAGGAGAGGACTCTTTAAAGTAGAGACACTACATACTGATATACACCTGAACATCAGCAGGAGAGGACTCTTTAAAGTAGAGACACTACACACTGATATACACCTGAACATCAGCAGGAGAGGACTCTTTAAAGTAGAGACACTACATACTGATATACACCTGAACATCAGCAGGAGAGGACTCTTTAAAGTAGAGACACTACATACTGATATACACCTGAACATCAGTAGGAGAGGACTCTTTAAAGTAGAGGCACTACATACTGATATACACCTGAACATCAGCAGGAGAGGACTCTTTAAAGTAGAGACACTACATACTGATATGCACCTGAACATCAGCAGGAGAGGACTCTTTAAAGTAGAGACACTACATACTGATATGCACCTGAACATCAGCAGGAGAGGACTCTTTAAAGTAGAGACACTACATACTGATATACACCTGAACATCAGCAGGAGAGGACTCTTTAAGTAGAGACACTACATACTGATATACACCTGAACATCAGCAGGAGAGGACTCTTTAAAGTAGAGACACTACATACTGATATACACCTGAACATGAGAGGACTCTTTAAAGTAGAGACACTACATACTGATATACACCTGAACATGAGAGGACTCTTTAAAGTAGAGACACTACATACTGATATACACCTGAACATCAGCAGGAGAGGACTCTTTAAAGTAGAGACACTACATACTGATATACACCTGAACATCAGCAGGAGAGGACTCTTTAAAGTAGAGACACTACATACTGATATACACCTGAACATGAGAGGACTCTTTAAAGTAGAGACACTACATACTGATATACACCTGAACATGAGAGGACTCTTTAAAGTAGAGACACTACATACTGATATACACCTGAACATCAGCAGGAGAGGACTCTTTAAAGTAGAGACACTACATACTGATATACACCTGAACATCAGCAGGAGAGGACTCTTTAAAGTAGAGACACTACATACTGATATACACCTGAACATCAGCAGGAGAGGACTCTTTAAAGTAGAGACACTACATACTGATATACACCTGAACATCAGCAGGAGAGGACTCTTTAAAGTAGAGACACTACATACTGATATACACCTGAACATCAGAGAGACTTAAGTAGACACTACTGATACCTGAACATAGGAGGACTCTTTAAAGTAGAGGCACTACATACTGATATACACCTGAACATCAGCAGGAGAGGACTCTTTAAAGTAGAGACACTACATACTGATATGCACCTGAACATCAGCAGGAGAGGACTCTTTAAAGTAGAGACACTACATACTGATATGCACCTGAACATCAGCAGGAGAGGACTCTTTAAAGTAGAGACACTACATACTGATATACACCTGAACATCAGCAGGAGAGGACTCTTTAAAGTAGAGACACTACATACTGATATACACCTGAACATCAGCAGGAGAGGACTCTTTAAAGTAGAGACACCACATACTGATATACACCTGAACATCAGCAGGAGAGGACTCTTTAAAGTAGAGACACTACATACTGATATACACCTGAACATCAGCAGGAGAGGACTCTTTAAAGTAGAGACACCACATACTGATATACACCTGAACATCAGCAGGAGAGGACTCTTTAAAGTAGAGACACTACATACTGATATATACCTGAACATCAGCAGGAGAGGACTCTTTAAAGTAGAGACACTACATACTGATATACACCTGAACATCAGCAGGAGAGGACTCTTTAAAGTAGAGACACTACATACTGATATACACCTGAACATCAGCAGGAGAGGACTCTTTAAAGTAGAGACACTACATACTGATATACACCTGAACATGAGAGGACTCTTTAAAGTAGAGACACTACATACTGATATACACCTGAACATGAGAGGACTCTTTAAAGTAGAGACACTACATACTGATATACACCTGAACATCAGCAGGAGAGGACTCTTTAAAGTAGAGACACTACATACTGATATACACCTGAACATCAGCAGGAGAGGACTCTTTAAAGTAGAGACTCTACATACTGATATACACCTGAACATCAGCAGGATATATAAAGCCCATTTTAGGTTTGCATTTGACATTTGGAAAAGGTCAAATAAAATAGCTTTTCATTGTCTACATAAGGAGTGTGTTTTCAGTAGTCTAAACGCAAACTTCACACATTTTGGTAAGTGCCTCAGAATCACTTCAAAAAATGACTCACAATTGGAGGTCATATATGCAAGTGTGTGTGTGTGTGTGTGTGTGCACGTATGTGGCACGTTTCCCCCCTCGCTGGGTCTGTCTGATCTGAATGGAAAGTGGCAGTGGGAGACGGATTACTGCAGGGGGGGGGCATTAATCCTCCAGCCACACACACACACACACACACACACACACACACACACACACACACACACACACACACACACACACACACACACACACACACACACACACACACACACACACACACACACACACACACACACACACACACACACACACACACACACACACACACACACACACACCACACACACACACACACACACACACACACACTAATATAATACTCCCAGAACCCACACTTCTCTCCGACAGGTGCATACACACATGGGCGACAGGATGTTAACACAGCGCTGACATGAGTGATGGCCTCCTTCTGGTAACACACTTTCTGCACAGTCCTCCCAAGGTCCTGCACTCAGAGAATACACAACTACACACTGCTCTTTATCACAGACACAAACACCCTCCTCTCATACTGTATACTGATTTTTTAGACACATCTCTTTCTTTCCTCTATTTCCTGTTTTCAGCACATGTGTGTACTTCAGTATTTTGCACTGGGACGTACTTTAACATCAACAGCCAAACCATTTTAACCTGTGCAAGTGAGCATGCATATATTTTAATATGAATACACAGCTGTATCTATTGTAACATGTATGTGTTATGTGCATATCTTCTCTTAAAATCATTATGTTTATATAATATCATTTATATTCTATTTTATTTTTATTGGATATTTAACTTCTTATTTATATGTGAATATATTTATTTTATTTTACATTTTATTTTAAATTGTTATTTTATATTAGTATATTTAAATTTGTATTACTTTTATTTAATTATTTATTATTACAGTAAGTGCAGTACATGTAGCCTGAGGTACTTTTTACTGCATGCAATACATGGTAAACATCCGCGCTGGAATTACAGGAAGAGATGAGGGTCAAACTTAGTAGTGTGATTATACATATTAACACTGACAGCCCTGCAATTAGAAAAGAACAGAATGAAGGTCTCACAGCTTAAAAAATAACATAATAATATTCGCACATCTCACTTGAGTCACCACCAGATAACTCTGCAGTGTTTGAGCAGCAGTCCGGCCTCCTCACCAGAGTAATAATAATAATAGAGGTGTTAATGGTTTGGACGGTTCAGTGCAAAGTCAGAGGGCAGCGCAGCAGTAAATAACTCTGACAGGTCGGGTGATTACTCTCATCTCTCTCTGTGCGAAGTCACATCTGCGGCCAGAGGAGGACAGACTACATTCACTCAAGTACTTCAGAATCATTCTCACTGTTGTTGGAAACTCACTTAGCATGTTTTATGGGCTTATTTTAACACATGACTCCTTCCGATGTTACCGCAGATCTGCTGTAAGCTAGCTAGCTAACGAAGCTAACCTAGCCATTTCAGATATACTGACGAACACTTACAGTTTATGAGACGACTAACTTCAGCTTCATAATCCTGAACGTCACCAAGCGCTCCGGGGTGTGCGTCACTCTTTAGTGTCCCCTGTTCTCCCAGCTGTGTGCGTCACTTTTTAGTGTCCCCTGGTCTCCCAGCTGTGTGCGTCACTTTTTAGTGTCCCCTGGTCTCCCAGCTGTGTGCGTCACTCTTTAGTGTCCCCTGGTCTCCCAGCTGTGTGCGTCACTCTTTAGTGTCCCCTGGTCTTTCAGCTGTGTGCGTCCCTTTTTGTTGTCCCCTGGTCTCCAGCTGTGTGCGTCACTTTTTAGTGTCCCCTGGTCTCCCAGCTGTGTGCGACACTTTTTAGTGTCCCCTGGTCTCCCAGCTGTGTGCGTCACTTTTTAGTGGCCCCTGGTCTCCCAGCTGTGTGCGTCACTTTTTAGTGGCCCCTGGTCTCCCAGCTGTGTGTGTCACTTGTTAGTGTCCCCTGGTCTCCCAGCTGTGTGCGTCCCTTTTTGTTGTCCCCTGGTCTCCAGCTGTGTGGGTCACTTTTTAGTGTCCCCTGGTCTCCTGCTGTGTGCGTAACTTTTTTGTGTCCCCTCGTCTTCTAGCTGTGTGCGTCACTTTTTAGTGTCCCCTGCTCTCCCAGCTGTGTGCGTCACTTTTTAGTGTCCCCTGCTCTCCCAGCTGTGTGCGTCACTTTTTAGTGTCCCCTGTTCTCCCAGCTGTGTGTGTCACTCTTTGGTGTCCCCTGGTCTCCTGCTGTGTGCGTCACTTTTTAGTGTCCCCTGGTCTCCCAGCTGTGTGCGTCACTCTTTAGTGTCCCCTGGTTTCCGTTGTGTTTTGAGTTTCTTGCAGCGTTTGGTTTCTGCAGCTTTTAGTAAGTTAAGTTTCCTCAAGTTGCTGAAGATGTTTCTTTATGTGTTTTGGTACATTTCTGTTTTTATATTTGCATAATTTCTGTATCATTTCGTTTTCTCCTGATGGAAATGTTTATGCCGTTGTAGGCGATGTTGCACCTGTCGGCCACCGTCAATTACTACTTTGAGTTATATACCAAATATTCCACTGTCTCCATCTTCTGAATAAAGTCGGGAAAAGTGATGCAACTGCTCGTAATACATAAAAACATCAGAGTCAAAATGAGATCTGAGAATTATGCTTGTGTTCCTATTTTGATCTTCTATAACGGAGGAGAAATCAGTTTTCATGATGCAAAGTACTGTTTGGGGAAAAGGCTGCGATGGAAAATAGAACAAGGCTGTTTAATATTTAAAAAAAGAATGAAACAAAACAAAGCCTCATAGAATATTCATCAGTTCAGCCGCGGCTTTAATAAGCAGGGAAACAAACCCAATCAGCCGCACATCAGCGGGTCTGAACAACAGTAATCGCCACGTTATATATGAGGAGTGAGGAATTATCATATCGTTCGCACCGCTGCGATCCGGCGGAATAAATGTTCCCCTCCGATAAACTCTGAACGCAGCTCCTCTAATTTCAAATCAACTTCATCGTTCATTCATAAATATGATCTTACAGAAAGAGCTTTTTCATTACCTCCTCATCACATCCAACATTCATTACCCCCCCCGATCAAACATTCATTACCCCCCCGATCAAACATTCATTACCTGCCGCATTTAAAAAAGTAAGCACACAACTTACTCACTGTCAACACCGTCTGCTGCACCTTCATTAGTGCTGTAGTTGCAGCTAGGTTTATCAATCCATGAAAACAACCGTAAGATGTATAAAGATATCAAAAAAGTATAAACATTTAAACAAACTGAAAGGAACTGGTTAAAAGATGATGAACCTAATAAAATATAAATGTAAATCAAATAAACGACGATAGACAACATAACCATGAGAATGAAAAAAATAAAAGTTCTGTGATGAAAGATTCGAAGTATACGACAGAACTGTCTGCTCTGATTGGTTAGCTGGCCGGCTCTGTTGTGATTGGGCAACTGCTAGGAGATGTCCCGCCCCTTCGCCTATCACGTACAATGTGTTGGAGCGCTAGCCAATAGGAGCGCTAGTGTTACGTAGAGATGTCACTATGTTCCTGAATGTAGCCTTTGTAGACCATTCACAAAAAGCTACTCAATAGGGTAAAGAGAAAACCCCACTCAGCATTCCCACCAAATGAACATTGTTAAAATATTCAGATCAGTTTTAAAAGATCTAGTCAGATGAATCCCTGATGGACTTCACTGCCTTTATTTAAGACGTGTACTGTAGAAAAGAGTAAAAAAAGCTCTTTATTTTATGTCGGCAGCACCTATTTAGGTTTGTTTACAAATATATGTATTTTTTTTAATTCTGAACATTTCTATTCTATATTTATTCTGTGCAGATGTCGAGCTGAAGCTGAGAGAAATTCATCGTGCTAAGAGTGACGCCTATAGTAGATTCATATTCTTTTTTAATTTATTTGCGTTATGCACAAGTCTATTGACTGACTTTCATAAAAATCTAAATCTACATTCGACGAGTTTATTGTCATGAAAGCTACCGTGTGGATTCGGCAATGACCATCTTCAAGGCTCCTACAACAATGCAACTTGCAATATAATTAAAGGGGACCTATCATATGCACTTGTTGATGTCTTTTATACATCAACATGTGTCCCCGGTGTGTCGGGGAACTCACGCAGCATCAGAAAATAAAAGCCTCTCTCTTTTCCTCCGTACCCAAATCTCTAAAAACGGGGAACAACGGAGCTGATCCAGATTTGCGTCCGATATGACGTAACATCTGAAATGGGGACCCACGGGCCAATCAGAAACGTTGCTATCAGAAACAATGCCCGACTGTTTTGGACGTAATATGGTCGGTGTTTACATTAGCATCGCTAACACTCAGAGCTAACCTGTACTGGAGAGCATGTGTGTGAAGAAGCAGGAAGTAGAAAGGAACTCACCTTGTGGTGTAACCGGCAAGAGAGAAAGCCTTTGAGCTCCAGACTGTTTCAGAGAGGATCCTTGATGATCCATGATATGGAGTTTCATCACGGCAGCATTTAGTTTAGACGGTAGCTGCCGGGTCCCGCATGAGCTCAGACCCCTCCTCTTTATTTATTTTTTAAAGCTTTATCCCCAAATCAGCACTTTTGAAACAGGAAGTGAAATAGAGGGATATGAGGCATGGCTAGAATGGGTGATCTGTTTGGTATTTTGAGCAAAACACTTCATAGACATGTTTTTATATATCTTTATATATCTGAGACCTGTGCTGTTGCCTAAAATAGCACGATAGGTGACCTTTAAGACATAAAAACAGGTGAAAACAGTAAAGGGAGAAACAGAAATAAAACGAGAAAGTTGAGCTCACGGTTAGATAACAACGCGTTAGATAACGGCAGCAAATCTAAAAAAAAAAAAGCCTGTTGGCTTCTTTCAGCTGACATTAACTTCTGCAGGAAAACAAACAACTCCTGACGAAGACTCACTCTGATGGGACCTCTTCTTCCTCCTTTATTTCTGTATGCACCTCGCAGCCTGAAGACAAGCTGTGCAGAGGAGTCAAATAAAACAAAAATATATATATCTCGCGCTGAGTAACATCGCCCCCGTCAGAAGATGCACGACCTCAAAACGATCTGAACACAACTTAAAAGAGCTTCTTCACAAAGTTCCACACACCGTGTTGACTTCAAAGCAGACCTGTGCCGCCTGAGAGCCAAACATCGATCAATAATCTCATTTCCCCAGCAGCAGATTGCGCTGTCTCCCGAACAGGCACACAGACAGCGACCCTGCTTTCAGGTCACATGTGTCTTTACATAATGGCAGAAGGTAAACGATGGCAGCTCCTAGATGACCATGTCTAGTCTCAGCGGACTGACATGATGATGAAGACAGGGGCGGACGGGGCTACAAATCAGCCCGGGACTCTCGACCGGCCCACTTTGGTACCGCCGGCCCACCTCGGTACCACAAGTAAATACCGCTAGTAAATTGTCGACGGGGGGGGTGCTAGTGACTTATCCGACCGGTCCACATCGTCCGGCCGGCCCACTTCAGTACCGGCCCAGGATGAAGATGTGTGTGCTTTGAGTGTATATTGTTAGGGAAATAATTGTCCTAGACTCCTAGATATGACTTATCTCCTTTAAGGAGAGAGGCTGCTTCAGCCATAATGTTGTTGTTCCCATTCGATGACCCTAGGTCACAGATGGTTTATTGTTGGGGGTACACTGGGACACTTCCTTCTCGGTGTTTGTGGACTCCAAGGTGTGAAATCTTCGAGGCCATAAGGGTCAGACGCAAGTAACTCAGTGTTCCCAACTGGCTATCTTCTCAATATGTTGATTACTCTCTGCGAAACCAGTTAAATGTGCTGACGAGCGAGAGGCGCTCCAGAATTGACGTGGCAACTCCACCGGGAAGTCAGAACCTCTGGCTCTTGGACTTGTGATGTGAATTCTCCGGCCGAAGCTCCTAAATAAACCATCAGTGTTTGACATCAAAGCTCCTGCTCTGCCCGTGTCTCCTTCCTGAGTCGGTGACTCCCACTGCATTGCTGCTGCTGCTGCACAGAAGTTTCCCCCACATATATGAAAGCAGGGCTGTGGGATAAAGAGTCTTTAGGGGTACATGGTGTTTAAGAAAAGAGAGGTAGGGATATAAAGGTGGCAGTGCCTTTGAGAAAAGTACAATTTAAGGTAAAGAAAGTGAAGAAGAGGGAACATCTACATTTACACATGCAATGCAGCGGAAATGAGACAATACCCAGAGGAATGTAAGAACACACATTTTCTGACAGGTACACAGTCAGTTTAACGCATGTTTGAGACACACATCGTCAAACTGCTTTATTGACCGTTTTTACTCCTTTAAATCAGAGAGGAGGACGAGACCCGAACAACCTCCTGAACCATCAACACTAACCAGGAGAGGACTACAACTCCCATGATGCCACACTGCTTCACCATCGCACCAAGCTACAGCTTTTTTGGATGATTGCAGAAAAGATGTGTCAAACAAACACTTATACATACTAAAGATGTTGATTGCATGACATGTGGAAAAGTGTTTTTTAGATTGTGTTACTGTATATAAATAATACACACTAAATACTTCTTCCACCACTGGATATGTGTGTGAGAGGGAACGACAGATTCTGCAGACATTTTCAGTATTTCATAAAAGAAAACGGGGGGAGACAGCAACGACTAACAGCGAGAAATAAGACTGACAACATGTGAGAGCGAGAGACTGAGGAAGAGGAGGAGAGAAAGAGGAAGTGTAAAGAGATGAAGAAAACTCCTCAGTACCGCACCTTTCTGCAGACTCATGTCTACCATGCGAGGCTCGGCCAGCTCCAGGTAGAAGTTCTTGTTTTTCTCATACTCCTCATCGTCAATAATTTTCACGTGAACAAGTTTGCTGCAAGAAGAGGAAGAGGAGGGACAGAGAGGGGGGGAAGAGAGAAGAAGAAGAGAAAGGTTAATTCGTGGTGGAGGGACACAGGAAGTGCTCTGTAAGTAGGATTAATAAACAGCGAAAGGGAAATGTTAGGAGGTGAAAGGTTGCTTTTTTTATTCATCTTTAAATCTTCAAGTTTCTGTAGCTGTAATGCAACGGTACATTTAAACATTCCAACAGTAGAAATGAACTAAATTAACAGTTCAGTCAGACAGCTCACGTTTTCTTAATATGTTCATTATAAGCAGCATATAGTTTGAGTTTGGCGTCTAGGCTCGGGCCTCATCACTCCACAGATTTACAAAGAACATTGAGTGATGATTAGATAACTATCCCCCCCGCGCCTACAGGTGGAGCTGGGGGGGTGGTGGGGGGGGGCAGGCGAGCAGCAACATGAAACACAGCAGCAGGAACATGAACGCAGCACGTGAACACAGCAGTGCAGCCGCAGCATAGCGAGGCAGGAAGACATGCAGCTTAAAGAGAGCGGCATGTTCAGAGAATGTGTTTGGTTGGTTGTAAGAGGGACGAGGTGCGTCACGTGGTAATGTATGATTGTGCTCGAGTTGACCGCCTGAACTAGCTCGCAGGCTTCGCCCCATTATGTACGGTGGCCGATAGGTGCAAACGCAGTACAACGGCCCAAATGTGCATTTGTAAAAGAAAGATAGTGCTTCTTCTAAAGTTTGCGAATCTCTCTTTTAAGCATGCTAACTTGTATGCAACTTTTGCTAAGCATTGACTGTTTTCACAAGTGTCAATTATCAAATTAATCATTTCACATAACACAATATTCATCTAACATTTGCTAACATTAGCCACCAGATGCTAACGGTAACACACAGGATCCCTGGCCGTTTCTGAATGTCGAGTAAACCTGCTGCAGAGCCACTATTTCAAGTATACACGTCATCGAATGGCGCAGAAGGACTGTTTAAATGCATGTTAAATGCCCAGCATTCGGCACCACTCGATGACGTAGTATACTTCAAATAGTGGCTCTGCAGCAGGTATACTCGACATCGAGAAACGGCCCCTGACATTCATCAGGAGGTGTGTGGCGCAGTGGGTTGTGCGTAGGTGTTCGGATCAGGGGAGCACAGGTTCAAACCCCACTGCAGTCAGCATGTCGTTGTGTCCCTGGGAAAGACACTTCACCCCAAATTGCTCCTGTGGGGATTGTCCACAGTATGGAGTAAGTAAGTCGCTTTGGATAAAAGCGTCTAACAACATGTAATGTAATGTAATCACGCGTCTAATAAAGTGGGAACAGAGGGCGAGAGAAAGCACAGCAGAGAGAAGACAAGAGCAGAATGAAGTGAAAACAGCCTGTCATCAATCATCCTGTAAAACGTGTAAAGGGACGTTTCACAAGGGCAAAAAAGGTGAATGCACGCGATAAATGAAAGAAACTGTCGCCGTCCAAATCGATTTTTATGCTTTCAGTCACTGAGACGCCCCGCCTGCAGGTAAGAGAGGAGCAGATAACTGGGGAGTTTATGGCTGAGGTTTGAGGGGAACGATCCTGTAATGAAGTGAAGCGTCTGCAGGGTGAAGCTGTTTCTCCGGCTTCACCTCGCTGTAATGCCTCTGATCGTCTAATTGATCTTTTTAAAGAGTTATTGAGCGGCGCAGCAGATAAACGGCCAGAGTGGGAACTCCTCTGAGGAAAGCTTTGTTGGATTCAGCTGGACTTGTGCAACCCACAGTAATGTCGGGCCTATTAATGGACAATGACATGTTTATGCATCATGGAAAACACAAAAGAGCAGGGGGACCAGGCAAGGTAAACAAAAGAAAGAAAAATAAGTCAGATTGAAGAAGCAACGACCCGGAGAGAGCACGAGGAACAAAGGCAGCACTACGAGGAATCTCTAGCTTAAATAAAAATGTTATATGTTTACGTGCAAGAACAACTATGATACTTAGTAGTTACAGCTTTAATATAACGAGTAAAGCACAGGAACATCTGAGGAGTCATGGTTAGCATAGCTTAGCATAAAGACTGGAAACAGGTGAGCCTGGCTCTGTCTAAGAAATACATAATTTTCATCCTCATGCAAAGGAAAACATGTTGCATGAAATTCACTTGTTTCCCTATTTGTCTGCAGCTTAAACAAACATTTGAATTCCTCCAGAGACGTGTGTGTGTGTGTGTGTGTGTGTGTGTGTGTGTGTGTGTGTGTGTGTGTGTGTGTGTGTGTGTGTGTGTGTGTGTGTGTGTGTGTGTGTGTGTGTGTGTGTGTGTGTGTGTGTGTGTGTGTGTGTGTGTGTGTGTGTGTGTGTGTGTGTGTGTGTGTGTGTGTGTGTGTGTGTGTGTGTGTGGGACTGCTCGAAAGTAGGATATTTGGGATATCCATCGTAGCCAGGGTTTACGATCAGTTTGTGGGTGAGTTGTACTGAGGAACAAGTATCACAGCACCGACGGGTGAAAAATAGTGTTTTGGTAACACGGGGTGTTCAGGTAACACTGAAAGACTTTGTTATGGAACGCAAAGCAGAGTAGGGGGCTAGTACACCCTCCTGAGGGTCCGGTTGTGGATGTCATGCGAGCATAACTTGGTGAAAACAATCAGTCTAAATTAACAGGGACGGAAATGTTCGGATCTCCAAAGGGAGGTTCTGTGAATAAATAAAAAATCAAGAACCGAAATAATTGAACTATTCATATCTTAGACTGCACTGTAACTTTTAATGTTTATTTTATTAGCTTTTCTTTTTAATGACTGTTTTTAAATGCCTTTATCTGAATGTCTTTCATTTTTGTAAAGCACCTTGAATTGCCTGGTGCTGAAAGGTGCTATATATATAAACTTTTGCCTTGCCTTGCCTTGCCTGAGTGAGAGAGAGAGGCAGTGCTTTGACTGACACCAGCCTCTCTTTATGTCACGGCGCTGGGACTACATCAGCGGGACGTCAGGGAAACAAGAGCAGCGATCCATAATGAATGCTGCGCTGCCACTTTATTTGCAGAACTCCTGAAATACCATCCCTAAATAACATGCGTGGAAATTGCATTTTTGCTCGGATGAAGAGCGGAGAAAGCGACATTCCCCATGAGATGTCAGACACATAATAAAGTATGTAATCCGTATTTCAGGGCTAGCTGCGCCGCTGTCAGCTCCTGTTAGCCTGTCTGCTGCTGGCAGGGAATGTTTCTGAGCCTGGAGAGAGGAGGAGGAGCGGCTGTTGAGACATGTTCTCAGCTTGTTGTGTTGCACACTTGGTCATAAAAAGGACTTCTAGGCATGCATAAGTTTAAAATAAATTCATTTTACTTTGTGCATAATACAGAAACACACACACACACATCATGCTGCATACTTGTGGCTAGGTCAAATGAATGATGCCTCTTAAAACATTAATGAGCACTTGTATTCAACTTAAATGTCAAACTTCCAATTAAAAAGGACATATGCTGATGTTCAGGTGTATATCAGTATGTAGTGTCTCTACTTTAAAGAGTCCTCTCCTGCTGATGTTCAGGTGTATATCAGTATGTAGTGTCTCTACTTTAAAGAGTCCTCTCCTGCTGATGTTCAGGTGTATATCAGTATGTAGTGTCTCTACTTTAAAGAGTCCTCTCCTGCTGATGTTCAGGTGTATATCAGTATGTAGTGTCTCTACTTTAAAGAGTCCTCTCCTCCTGATGTTCAGGTGTATATCAGTATGTAGTGTCTCTACTTTAAAGAGTCCTCTCCTGCTAATGTTCAGGTGTATATCAGTATGTAGTGTCTCTACTTTAAAGAGTCCTCTCCTGCTGATGTTCAGGTGTATATCAGTATGTAGTGTCTCTACTTTAAAGAGTCCTCTCCTGCTGATGTTCAGGTGTATATCAGTATGTAGTGTCTCTACTTTAAAGAGTCCTCTCCTGCTGATGTTCAGGTGTATATCACTATGTAGTGTCTCTACTTTAAAGAGTCCTCTCCTGCTGATGTTCAGGTGTATATCAGTATGTAGTGTCTCTACTTTAAAGAGTCCTCTCCTGCTGATGCTCAGGTGTATATCAGTATGTAGTGTCTCTACTTTAAAGAGTCCTCTCCTGCTGATGTTCAGGTGTATATCAGTATGTAGTGTCTCTACTTTAAAGAGTCCTCTCCTGCTGATGTTCAGGTGTATATCAGTATGTAGTGTCTCTACTTTAAAGAGTCCTCTCCTGCTGATGTTCAGGTGTATATCAGTATGTAGTGTCTCTACTTTAAAGAGTCCTCTCCTGCTAATGTTCAGGTGTATATCAGTATGTAGTGTCTCTACTTTAAAGAGTCCTCTCCTGCTGATGTTCAGGTGTATATCAGTATGTAGTGTCTCTACTTTAAAGAGTCCTCTCCTGCTGATGTTCAGGTGTATATCAGTATGTAGTGTCTCTACTTTAAAGAGTCCTCTCCTGCTGATGTTCAGGTGTATATCAGTATGTAGTGTCTCTACTTTAAAGAGTCCTCTCCTGCTGATGTTCAGGTGTATATCAGTATGTAGTGTCTCTACTTTAAAGAGTCCTCTCCTGCTGATGCTCAGGTGTATATCAGTATGTAGTGTCTCTACTTTAAAGAGTCCTCTCCTGCTGATGTTCAGGTGTATATCAGTAGTGTCAATGTGACATGTCTCCATGCTTTAATGTTCAAAAAGCTCTTTAGTGTTCTCATACCTGCTGCAGCACCTCTTTTCACCCTCTGTCTGAAACCAGAACCCAGTCTTCTCTGATTGGTTAGCTGACCAGCTCTGTTGTGATTGGTCAACCACTGAGAGATGTCCCGCCCCTTAGCCTATCACGTACAATGCGTTGGAGCGCAGAGAAACACCCTCTGGAGGGAACACAGGGATCACACTACAGGAGAGGGAAAACCCCAAAAGCAAAATAGGGCCTCTTTAATATGTGTATAGTTACGTGGGATATTTATTTTATTTTGTATTTATTTGCAATGCATTTGATACTGAGGTAAGTATTCAGGTTGCATTACTTTTATATTGTGAAACTTAAATAAGGTAATTTTTTAACAATGAATTAGTAAGTCTATTGGAATACATGTTTAAAGTACCCTCCCAACCCTGTGTATACATATTAATATAGAATCCAAGCCTCTCTAGAGGAATCCAAATGCTATTACTCATGTAACGCACGGTTAAATCTCTTTCCATAGCCGTGTACATGTGATTTGCCGAGGGGGAGTACTATCTCAGATCCTGTTAGCACACCAGCAGAACAACCCCTCTCTCTTTACATCCCGGCGGCGGGGCTTTCCTCAGATCGCTGTGAGAGATGTCTGCAGAGCTTCTGCGGCAAGAGCAAGCTTTTCCCCAGGAGTGAAGAGAAGAGGAAGCGCTGGTCCTCCTGACATGCATGTGAGCTATGCACGCAGACACCACAACTGCAGCCTCACGGTTACTGCAGCAACATGCACACATAAAAGCAACGACGCACTTAACCACATTGAGCTGTGAGGGGAACCTGTCTGCTCCGTACAGGCCGCATTGCTTGGTTTCTATTGCAGCAGTACAGTAAGTTATTACAGTTGGAATATCTTTGAAAATAGACATTTTTACGGCATTAAAATCCAGTTAGATCTGATTATGTGCCAAAGTTTGGCCCCTATATTTTAGGTTTCTTCACAGTTGAATAAAACAACTGATAACGGGCGTTCAATGGCCTGAAAACATTCACAACGAGTTCTAATTACGGCCCAACACGTGTGGGGAACATCGAGCGACATTTATCTGTGGCAATCATCAATAATTCATCCATCCATCCCAACATCTGTGTGAGCTGCAGAAAGTCACTCTGAGTCCAGCAGCAGTGTGTGTGTGTGTGTGTGTGTGTGTGTGTGTGTGTGTGTGTGTGTGTTGAAACTTGCATATATATTTATTGCACTTGACTGAATTTCCACTGGGGACAGGGGGGACATGTCTTTTCGAAATCCTGTTTCCCCCACAAATATGTTTATTATTATTATTATTATTATTATTATTATTATTTATTTTGTTTATTTAACTATTCATCATTTTATTTTTATATTTCCAATGTATTTATGAAATGCGCTCTCATGCCTCCACATCCAGTCCCAGCTGCAGGCTCCTCACAGCGAGGCTTCACCTCTCCATCTGCTGTGTGTGTGTGTGTGTGTGTGTGTGTGTGTGTGTGTGTGTGTGTGTGTGTGTGTGTGTGTGTGTGTTAAAGCTGTATGCAGCAGACATTTTGGGTATAATATCAATATATTGCTCGGCACTACAAATAAGTAAAAGGGCGTTAATGTTCACACCAGAGCTCTCGTTTGATAGACTGTATTTCACTCACGTGTTCAGCTTCACGTGTTAATGATTTATTGACTCCAACATGATAAACATGGCACCCTTAAATTCAGTCTTCACGACAGCTGATTAGAGGCTTTACACCCCTGATCCGAGAGGGAGGAGGGGGGAGAAACATGGAAGAGGAGGAGGTGCAGGGAGTCAGAGATGAATAGAGGCAGAAGCCATGGGCAGACAGGGCTCTGGTTTCAGACAGAGGGTGAAAAGAGGTGCTGCAGCATAGGCAGTATGAGGACAATAAAGAGCTTTTTGAACCTTGAAGCATGGAGACATGTAGAGACACTACATACTGATATACACCTGAACATCAGCAGGAGAGGACTCTTTAAAGTAGAGACACTACATACTGATATACACCTGAACATCAGCAGGAGAGGACTCTTTAAAGTAGAGACACTACATACTGATATACACCTGAACATCAGCAGGAGAGGACTCTTTAAAGTAGAGACACTACATACTGATAGACACCTGAACATCAGCAGGAGAGGACTCTTTAAAGTAGAGACACTACATACTGATATACACCTGAACATCAGCAGGAGAGGACTCTTTAAAGTAGAGACACTACATACTGATATACACCTGAACATCAGCAGGAGAGGACTCTTTAAAGTAGAGACGCTACATACTGATATACACCTGAACATCAGCAGGAGAGGACTCTTTAAAGTAGAGACACTACATACTGATATACACCTGAACATCAGCAGGAGAGGACTCTTTAAAGTAGAGACTCTACATACTGATATACACCTGAACATCAGCAGGAGAGGACTCTTTAAAGTAGAGACACTACATACTGATATACACCTGAACATCAGCAGGAGAGGACTCTTTAAAGTAGAGGCACTACATACTGATATACACCTGAACATCAGCAGGAGAGGACTCTTTAAAGTAGAGACACTACGTACTGATATACACCTGAACATCAGCAGGAGAGGACTCTTTAAAGTAGAGACACTACATACTGATATACACCTGAACATCAGCAGGAGAGGACTCTTTAAAGTAGAGACACTACATACTGATATACACCTGAACATCAGCAGGAGAGGACTCTTTAAAGTAGAGACACTACATATTGATATACACCTGAACATCAGCAGGAGAGGACTCTTTAAAGTAGAGACACTACATACTGATCTACACCTGAACATCAGCAGGAGAGGACTCTTTAAAGTAGAGGCACTACATACTGATATACACCTGAACATCAGCAGGAGAGGACTCTTTAAAGTAGAGACACTACATACTGATATACACCTGAACATCAGCAGGAGAGGACTCTTTAAAGTAGAGACACTACATATTGATATACACCTGAATATCAGCAGGAGAGGACTCTTTAAAGTAGAGACACTACATACTGATATACACCTGAACATCAGCAGGAGAGGACTCTTTAAAGTAGAGACACTACATACTGATATACACCTGAACATCAGCAGGAGAGGACTCTTTAAAGTAGAGGTGTCCACGCCCAACCTGTTGACAGTTAAGAGTGCATTGCAACACACAGGTTCTCATACTTTGCATTGGGACCCATTTAAAGAATGCAAATATAAGTACATAAGTATGACAATTGAGACACAGCAAGTGTTCCCTTCTCTGTTCTAGAGCTAAGACACACTGCATCTGAAGCAAGCCGTGCCCCTCTCCCCCCCGACAGCAGATTTACTGTCTCCCCCTCCTCTCTCGCTCTTCCACAAATAACACTGTGTAACCTCTGGAAGTGTGTAACCTCTGCGGTGGAGTGCCACATCAAAAGAGGTGATATGTGATATCCAATCTCCACTTCTTCTCAAATCTCCTCTTCCTCTCTCCACGGGAGCCAGCCGGACTTATGTCCTCCGGGCCGAAGAAGCAGCAGCAGCCGTAAAAGTGCAGCAATTAAACCCAACCTTTTACTCCTCTCTGTAAAACACCAACGACCCCAAAGCTCTCAGGTCTGAACTGAATCAAACCTTTTCCAATTTCTCTTCAAAGTTTCCTCTGTCTGTTCAGTTGCTTTGCTCACTAACTCATGACAGCATTGAACTACAGCTGCAAGGAAATACCTTCTCAAACTCGCTTCTCAACCCAAGTTTTTGAGATTCAAAGGCTTTACTGATTGTTTGCGCAATAGGCGCTTTCACACCGGAGTACTTTTCCCCGTACTTTTCACGTTTAGTTCCGATAGTTTAGTTTAGTTTAGTTTTACGTTTAGTTCCGGGGATTTTGCGTTCACACCAAAAAGAGAACTTATGAGAACTTGTCCCCCCTTTGTAGTGCCTGCTAGAGAGGTGGTGCTTTCCTGGGGAGAAAAAAGCTCCAATTTCTGATTGGCTGGGCGAATGAAAACCACGCCCCGTAAAACTCAGGAAAGTTTTTTTAAGCCGCCATTGTATTTGCTGGCATTAGCATTATTAGCATTAGCATTATTAGCATTAGCATTATTAGCATTAGCATTATTAGCATTAGCATTATTAGCATTAGCATTAGCCCCGCGCACCAACGGAGAGAGACTAACTTATGGCAACACAGAAGAAAACATGGGAGCGGTGGAGATGAGGAGGTGTCGGCGTTCTGGCGATTTACTCGGAAGGCTTCAGTACAGAGGCCAGGATATCAATTATAATCACCAAAAAACGTTATAAATAAACTTTAAAAACACTTTTATAGCCTCGTCAGATCACGGCACTGCCTTTATTCAAAATCCAGAGTCAAGTCGAGCCAACACAGACAGGAAGAGGACGAGGAGAGGAGAATAAAAAGGCCCCAGTGCCTCATGGGAAATCAGCGCCTTAATTAAACGGGCCTGCTTTCTGTCACTGAGCAGGGATTATGGGCCGCACTCATTATAGTCTGATTATTGCTTCCTCCCAGCAATCACTGGAAAAAAAAAACGTAAACACATTGGTCAATGATTTCCTGTCAATCTGACGACACATTTACATCAGATTTAATATTCCCCCCCCCCCTCAGGACCACCCAGAGAAAACACTCTCAAACAAGGAGGCATCCAGATCCTTTACTGGAGGACAAGTAGTGATAAAACACGAAAATAATACTCTCAGTAAAAGTCCTATATTGAGAATCAATAAGTAACTAAGTACATTTACTCAAGAACTGTAACTTAAGTACAACTTTGAGGTACTTATACTTTACATGTTATGCTTCTTTGTACTTCTACTCCATTACAGTTCAGAGGTACATGGTGTACTTTTACTCCACTACGTGTATTTAATCCCTTTAGTTACTTTTCAGATCTGGATGAATGATGTGAAATCTAATCAAGTGTTAAATCAGAATTTAGTTCCACCTGGAGTAAATCCACCAGCTACCCTGCAGTCTACAAAGTACTTCAGACTAGCTGCACCTTTACCAGCTTTGAGAACACTTTCATGATCAATCATTATAAAACATATATATATATTATTCTGAAATGGACCAATCTGCACAACGACTACTGTTACTGTCTTTCACTATATTTGATGAGAATACTTTTCTACTTTCACTTGAGGAACATTTTGAATGCAGGACTTTTACTGTGACAGAGTATTCCTACACTCTGGTACTTCTACTTTTACTCAAGTACAAGATCTGAGTACTTCTACTTTTACTCAAGTAAAATAATTCTATATTTATTCCTTTTTTACGACTTCATTCCTCGTTATGGCCTGCACCAGTATACAGCAGAGCAAATCCTTGTATGTGTAAACCTGCTAATAAACATGATTCTGATTCTGTCTGCACGAAAGCGACCGTAAATACATTCTGTGCCTTTAAAACAAGCCAGGAAACCACGTCACATTCACCTTCTCAACTATTGTTTACTGTCAGAGGCTGCAACAGAAAAATTAATGATAAAAAGTCGTTTCCTAAGTCGTTTAGCGGTCGATGCTCCGACTGTCTGCGAGATCGAGGCGCTGCAGGGTGAGAGGTCAGGGTAACAGAGATCAATAAAATATGATATCACTTCTCAAAGTCAGTTAGAGGACGAACGTGTCCCCACACACACACACACACACACACACACACACACACACACACACACACACACACACACACACACACACACACACACACACACACACACACACACACACACACACACACACACACACACACACACACACACACACACACACACACACACACACACACACACACACACACACACACACACAGCAGATGGAGAGGTGAAGCCTCGCTGTGAGGAGCCTGCAGCTGGGACTGGATGTGGAGGCATGAGAGCGCATTTCATAAATACATTGGAAATGTAAAAATAAAATGATGAATAGTTAAATAAAAAATGTGGAAATATTAAAGAGAAAATAAAATTGAGCTTAATCAAAACAGTTGGAAATAAAAAGTGTAATAATTAAAAAAAACAGGTACATGAACAGTTTTATATTTATTGAGAAATACATTTTTTTTTAAATGTGGATATACGACGAAAAATCAATGAATTACTTAAGACAATATAATGTAATACTAAATATACAGACAAATAAAACCCAATTTAAAATAATTATTATAAAACATTTGTATTTCTTGTATATATATTTTAATGTATTTGTATATGATGTCATATATTTATTTTCTAAATATTTCTTCTTCCTTTTTAATCTTAAAAAAAACCTTTTAATAATATATTTTTTTAGGCAGTTATGCGTCAGCTAGTGTTGTTTAAATACATTCCTGTTTACATTGTAATTGATGGTCTGATTGGACGGTGCTACACATGATTTCCTGAAACAAATGTCAATATCAGTAAAATACTTTAAAGCTAAGAAATTCCCTGTTTGTTATGTTGTAATTATGACATTTCAAATCATCATCACGTGGATCTGGCTAATTAGGGAAGTACTTTTCTTCGTGCAGCGAGGACACGGCAGGTTTATTAATACCGTGAGAGGAATCATGAGGACACGGAGCTGCAGACATGTTGTCCTGCAACACAAGACTGCAGCTGTCTCTCTCACACACACACACACACACACACACACACACACACACACACACACACACACACACACACACACACACACACACACACACACACCACACACACACACACACACACACACACACACACACACACACACACACACACACACACACACACACACACACACACACACACACACACACACACACACACACACACACACACACACACCTCAGTGGGCCGGTGACTGTGAGCTCACCTGCTCAGGTTACTGTCAGATTTAGGAGAGGAGCCGCTCCATCATGTACATCGCTCACATTCTCCGGACTCCAGTATCTAACTCTGCGCTCCCATTGGCTGATATCACTCTCACTTGTTGTCATGGATACAAAAACCTCTTTTCACCAGCCACCAATTATTTTATTCCTAGATTTTATACCTGTCTATAGACCTATTTAGAGGGTGCTTTATTATTGCATTTTTTTAAAGACAGTTTTTTTTAATTGATGAGATTTGATAAGATATACTATACTATTTAATTTTCTTTCATTTGTTTAATTTAATGTATTTAAATGTCATATATACATTTGACTCAAAGTGAATATTTGAGGGAAACCTTAGGGAGAAAAACTTAAAGTGGGTGTTTTTGGCAACAGATTTTAACCATAACTTTGAGGCTTTTTGTGTGTGTTTCTCAACCAGTCTTTTTTTATTAATCAGACTTTTTCACATTAAAAGACAAACAAAAACGCTAAACAGTCGAATAAAGGTACCTCTATAGTTATTACTAAACCACCCTGTCATTATACAATTATATATTCAGTACCTATTGGGCCTGAGTTAGAGCGTAGTACTATCACTCACTGCACACCTGCCTGTATTTGCTCTCTGAGTGCAGGGCCCATCAGCTGACCCACAGCCTGTCACACATCAGCTGACCCACAGCCTGTCACACATCAGCTGACCCACAGCCTGTCACACATCAGCTGACCCACAGCCTGTCACACATCAGCTGACCCACAGCCTGTCACACATCAGCTGACAGGACAAAGAGGAACCCTGCGTGTGTCACGCCTCAGACGATCTCTAACCGAGCAACAGAAAGCACAATCATGAGCGAGAGTGTGTGTAAGTGCTCCTGTGCATTCTGTGGATTTTACAGTGAAGGGAGCAGATGGAGGGGGAGGAGTCGGCATGGTTACTGTACGTGCACATCTACCATCTTTATGAGGACCTTTAAAGGGTCCCTATTCCGCTTTTTGGGGGTTATCCCTTTTCTGTAGTGGTGTGTGTTAACGGTCTGAAACACATCCATTGGACTCCTTTGTTTACTTCCAGAACACAGTGATGGCACTATGGAACACTCATGCTCCTATTGGCTAGCGCTCCAACACATTGTACGTGATAGGTTTAGGGGCGGGACTTCTCTAAGCGGTTGACCAATAACAACAGCACAGGCAGTATGATAAAAATAAAGAGCCTTTTGAACATGAAGCATGAAGACATGTCACTACATACTGATATACACCTGAACATCAGCAGGAGAGGACTCTTTAAAGTAGAGACACTACATACTGATATACACCTGAACATCAGCAGGAGAGGACTCTTTAAAGTAGAGACACTACATACTGATATACACCTGAACATCAGCAGGAGAGGACTCTTTAAAGTAGAGACACTACATACTGATATACACCTGAAACATCAGCAGGAGAGGACTCTTTAAAGTAGAGACACTAAATACTGATAACACCTGAACATCAGCAGGAGAGGACTCTTTAAAGTAGAGACACTACATACTGATATACACCTGAACATCAGCAGGAGAGGACTCTTTAAAGTAGAGACACTACATACTGATATACACCTGAAACATCAGCAGGAGAGGACTCTTTAAAGTAGAGACACTACATACTGATATACACCTGAACATCAGCAGGAGAGGACTCTTTAAAGTAGAGACACTACATACTGATATGAACCTGAACATCAGCAGGAGAGGACTCTTTAAAGTAGAGACACTACATACTGATATGAACCTGAACATCAGCAGGAGAGGACTCTTTAAAGTAGAGACACTACATACTGATATGAACCTGAACATCAGCAGGAGAGGACTCTTTAAAGTAGTGATTTCAAATATGTGAATCGGGTTAACTGCACGTCTTCTCTGGAGCATCAGTCTTTGCTTCAAACATGATTTATGTTCCTTTCATTTCAGAAACTCCTGGGACAAATACTATACAGAATAATTGTGATATAAATGAGCTGAAGGTGGTTGTTAACACGTCCTTCCCCGCCGTGCTGCCAGCCTTAAACAGAGGACATTGGAAGCGAATGTAAAGCAGGACTCTATAACCTTTGTGTTTGGCCAGAAGACTCCTCTGACCCCGTGAACTCCGGAGGGAACTGTTTGGGTAGAGTCTAACCAACGTGCAGCATATGAATCCTCACGGAGGACATGTCTCTCAGAAGATGGTCAGTGCAGATTCATCGGCCGCGTGACGTTGATGGCGTCCCTGCAGCCCGGAGGCCATCGCTCCAACACGCACTGCTGTTTAATTAGGAACTCATCAAGGGACGCGTTTCAACTTCAGAAGACAGCCTGAAGGATGGGCAACTGTGTGTGTGTGTGTGTGTGTGTGTGTGTATATATGCCAGACCCCGGGCTGTGAATGGTGATCATAATTTCATGGAGTGTGTTCAAGGTGTGTGTGTGTGCTAATGTATTTGTATCCATTCAATGTCAGACACACAACACACACACACACACACACACACACACACACACACACACACACACACACACACACTTGGCCCCATCCAGAGAAAATCCATGTCCCTGTCTATTTTTAGGTTTTTAGTGTTTTCTGTCTCTGCACAAAACCAAATGTACCCCCAACTGCTAACCAGTCACACACACATTCAAACACACACATTACACACACATATTGTGAGGAGCATGATTGACATAATGCGTTTCCTAACGGGGGTTCCCAACCTTTTCCCTTCCTGTCTGATAGTGATTTTCTCTTTTTAGATTGTATTATTCGACTCATTTTGAGAACCAACGTCCTGCAGCCATTTTACAGCACATAGAGGACTAGGGCCACAATGTGAGAACGACCTTTGGAGATGTGAACCAAAGATCCATTGCATCCCATTCATGCCGTCCTCTTCTCCATCGGGGATGTGTTTTCTGTTTGTTCAGATCTGCAACACGATCACATGTGGTCCCAAGCTTCTTCCTTTATAGCCTCGCGTTAGCTTTATACTTCTACGATCATTAAGTGGTTTAAATATGTGGAGATTACAACAATAATCCAAAGGAGAAATCCCATCGTTTTGTGTGTGGAGGGAACCAGGGAGATGCTGCCTTCAGGGTCCAACACAGAAATACGACATCTCTACACCACTCTATCGGGCTCTACTCTGATCACTGTCCTCTCTACACTGCATCCGTTTGGACATGAACACATCTTCAATTTCCTTCACATTTGACCACACACACACACACACACACACACACACACACACACACACACACACACACACACACACCACACACACACACACACACACACACACACACACACACACACCACACACACACACACACACACACACACACACACACACACACACACACACACACACACACCACACACACACACACACACCGTGCCAGGAGAGGAGGATGATGGGTTGTGTAAAGGGAGGGACTCTTCCCGTCACAGTCTGTCCTCTGGTCTCTGATGAGATTATTGGCCCTCCTCTGTTGTCTTGAAGAGATTAACCACACAATTGTCTCCGCCAATAATGACGGGATAAAGGGACGCTGCCTCAGAGGGAGACGCTGCCGTTAAATCCCTCCGTGGAGCGTGCTGCTATCATCCGTCCCCTGAATCCTCATTACCGTTAGCTAACAGCGGATTGAACGCTGAAATCGGTCCAGTAAGCACACACCAGTAGGGGGGACATTTTATAGTTCAACCAGATCAGAAAAGGGCTGGTTTTCTGTCTCTATTAAAGGGGACCTATTATTCAAATCCACTTCTTCATGTCTCTTCTACATCAACATGTGTCCCCTCTTCTTCATGTCTCTTCTACATCAACATGTGTCCCCTCTTCTCCATGTCTCTTCTACATCAACACGTGTCCCCTCTTCTTCATGTCCTCTTCTACATCAACATGTGTCCCCTCTTCTTCATGTCTCTTCTACATCAACATGTGTCCCTCTTCTTCATGTCTCTTCTACATCAACATGTGTCCCCTCTTCTTCATGTCTCTTCTACATCAACATGTGTCCCCTCTTCTTCATGTCTCTTCTACATCAACATGTGTCCCCTCTCTTCATGTCTCTTCTTACATCAACATGTGTCCCCTCTTCTCCATGTCTCTTCTACATCAACATGTGTCCCCTCTACTCCATGTCTCTTCTACATCAACACGTGTCCCCTCTTCTTCATGTCTCTTCTACATCAACATGTGTCCCCTCTACTCATGTCTCTTCTACATCAACACGTGTCCCCTCTTCTTCATGTCTCTTCTACATCAACATGTGTCCCCTCTTCTTCATGTCTCTTCTACATCAACATGTGTCCCCTCTTCTTCATGTCTCTTCTACATCAACACGTGTCCCCTCTTCTCATGTCTCTTCTACATCAACACGTGTCCCCTCTTCTTCATGTCTCTTCTACATCAACATGTGTCCCCTCTTCTTCATGTCTCTTCTACATTAACATGTGTCCCCTCTACTTCATGTCTCTTCTACATCAACATGTGTCCCCCTCTCTTCACGTCTCTTCTACATCAACATGTGTCCCCTCTTCTTCATGTCTCTTCTACATCAACATGTGTCCCCTCTTTTCATGTCTCTTCTACATCAACATGTGTCCCCTCTTCTCATGTCTCTTCCACATCAACATGTGTCCCCTCTTCTCCATGTCTCTTCTACTACATCAACATGTGTCCCCTCTTCTTCACGTCTCTTCTACATCAACATGTGTCCCCTCTTCTTCACGTCTCTTCTACATCAACATGTGTCCCCTCTTCTTCATGTCCTCTTTCTACATCAACATTGTCCCCCTCTTCTTCACGTCTCTTCTACTCAACATGTGTCCCCTCTTCTTCACGTCTCTTCTACATCAACATGTGTCCCCTCTTCTTCACGTCTCTTCTACATCAACATGTGTCCCCTCTTCGTTCATGTCTCTTCTACATCAACACGTCCCCTCTTCTTCATGTCTCTTTCTACATCAACATGGTGTCCCCTCTTCTTCATGTCTCCTTCTACATCAACATGTGTCCCCTCTTCTCCATGTCTCTTCTTCATCAACATGTGTCCCCTCTTCTCAGGTCTCTTCGACATCAACATGTGTCCCCTCTTCTTCATGTCTCTTCTACATCAACATGTGTCCCCTCTTCTTCATGTCTCTTCTACATCAACATGTGTCCCCTCTACTTCATGTCTCTTCTACATCAACATGTGTCCCCTCTTCTTCATGTCTCTTCTACATCAACATGTGTCCCCTCTTCTTCATGTCTCTCTACATCAACATGTGTCCCCTCTTCTTCATGTCTCTTCTACATCAACATGTTGTCCCCTCTTCTTCATGTCTCTCTACATCAACATGTGTCCCCTCTTTCTTCATGTCTCTTCTACATCAAACATGTGTCCCCTCTTCTTCATGTCTCTTCTACATCAACATGTGTCCCCTCTTCTCCATGTCTCTCTACATCAACATGTGTCCCCTCTACTCCATGTCTCTTCTACATCAACACGTGTCCCCTCTTCTTCATGTCTCTTCTACATCACACGTGTCCCCTCTACTCCATGTCTCTTCTACAATCAACACGTGTCCCCTCTTCTTCATGTCTCTTCTACATCAACATGTGTCCCCTCTTCTTCATGTCTCTTCTACATCAACACGTGTCCCCTCTTCTTCATGTCTCTTCTACATCAACACGTGTCCCCTCTGTCTTCAATGTCTCTTCTACATCAACATGTGTCCCCTCTTCTTCATGTCGCTTCTACATTAACATGTGTCCCCTCTTACTTCAGGTCTCTTCTACAGCAACAGGTGTGCCCCTCGTCTTCACGTCCTTCTACATCAAACATGTGTCCCCTCTTCTTCATGTCTCTTCTACATCAACATGTGTCCCCTCTTCTTCATGTCTCTCTACATCAACATGTGTCCCCTCTTCTTCATGTCTCTTCCACATCAACATGTGTCCCCTCTTCTCCATGTCTCTCTACATCAACATGTGTCCCCTCTTCTTCACGTCTCTTCTACATCACATGTGTCCCCTCTTCTTCACGTCTCTTCTACATCAAACATGTTCCCCTCTCTTCACGTCTCTTCTACATCAACATGTGTCCCCTCTTCTTCACGTCTCTTCTACATCTACATCAACATGGTGTCCCCTCTCTTCACGTCTCTTCTACATCAACATGTGGTCCCCTCTTCTTCACGTCTCTTCTACATCAACACGTGTCCCCCTCTTTTCATGTCTCTTCTACATCAACACGTGTCCCCTCTTCTTCATGTCTCGTCTACATCAACATGTGTCCCCTCTCTCCATGTCTCTTCTCATCAACATGTGTCCCCTCTCTTCATGTCTCTTCTACATCAACATGTGTCCCCTCTTCTTCATGTCTCTTCTACATCAAACATGTGTCCCCTCTTCTTCATGTCTCTTCTCTCTACATCAACATGTGTCCCCTCTACTTCATGTCTCTTCTACATCAACATGTGTCCCCTCTTCTCATGTCTCTTCTACATTACATGTGTCCCCTCTCTTCTGTCTCTTCTACATTAACATGTGTCCCCTCTTCTTCATGTCTCTTCTACATCAACACGTGTCCCCTCTTCTTCATGTCTCTTCTACATCAACACGTGTCCCCTCTTCTTCATGTCTCTTCTACATCAACACGTGTCCCCTCTTCTTCATGTCTCTTCTACATCAACACGTGTCCCCTCTTCTTCATGTCTCTTCTACATCAACATGTGTCCCCTCTTCTTCATGTCTCTTCTACATCAACATGTGTCCCCTCTTCTTCATGTCTATTCTCCATCAACATGTGTCCCTCTTCTTCATGTCTCTTCTACATCAACATGTGTCCCCTCTTCTTCATGTCTCTTCTACATCAACATGTGTCCCCTCTTCTTCATGTCTCTTCTACATCAACATGTGTCCCCTCTTCTCCATGTCTCTTCTACATCAACAGTGTCCCCTCTGTGGAAAGAGACTCTGAAAGTTTCAGGAACAAAGATTTTCTCTCTTTTTGATCCATTTCTATAAAAACCTGTCTGAAAATGAGCTGATCAGATTTTGGCCACTTTATGATGTCATAACGATGTGTTGTCTCGTGTAACCATTAGCCAATCAGCAACAAGGTAACCCCCCCCCCCCCCCCCCCCTTATCACCTGAATCTCCTCTAGAGCTCCATTGAGTTCTTTGTAACCAGATCTCTCTCAGAGGGGCGTGGGGAGGGGCTCCTTGTTCTCATCTAAAGTAACAGACAGAGAATCAGCACTTTGGAAACAGGGCTGAAACAGAGGGGATTATGGGTAATGCTGCAATGATCTGTTTGGTGTTTCAGCCAATCAGAGACAGGCTCTGTATATATCTGAGACCAGTGATATATTGATGACAAACAGTATAATAGAGGACCTTTAAGATCTGCCTGAACTGGAAAGGCTAGAAGACAAAAGAGGACGCACTGGACAACTACTTTTCCTTGTCTTTAAGTCTTTATTTTCAGACTGATAACATTAAATGCAAAAGAATACACCTGTAAATATGCCCGTAGAATGCCACAATATGGTAGCAACAAGCAATCAGATTAGCTGTGGTGGCTATACTTATGGCGCATTTCCACTGCAGCGGGTAGCCCCGTTTAAGCGTCCTTAATCGCCCTCAAGCGGCCAGGCCAGTTTTTGGTGGCCTTTCCATATAGCGCAGCGCCGGCTAGCGGGTACTTTTTCCCTCTTTTTCCAGCCCCATAAAATGGTTTCTATCAGGCCAGGGCTGAACTAGTGACGTGAATCGTCACAAGATCGCGCGCGAGATCATCCCCTAGCGTAGCATATAGATCTAGAAGCAAGCTTGCAGCATTTTTGTAAACGGAGGAGCTACAAAAATTGCAACGTCAAAGAAAAGCACACCGTGGTCGACCGAGGAGGTGACGACGTTCCTACATCTCATTGGGGATGATAAAATCCAGCGGGAGCTCGACGGAACAACTCGAAATGTGAAGCCGATCGCCCCGCCTACACTGCGCTGCTACCCCAGGTCCTAAACTGTAATGGAAATGCGCCGCGGCCTCGGACGGCCAGCGAGGCAGCCCGAGGCCTGAGCGAGGACGCTTAGGACGCTTAAACGAGGCTACCCCCGCTGCAGTGGAAATGTGCCATTACATCACCCTTCTAAAGCCAGAGAATAACGGCGTTATGATGCCAAACAGCTTCACTTCAAACTGGAAACACATCCACTTCTGGGGATGGGGGACATGCATCAGTGGACGTTGTGACAGTGAATTACTACTTTCCAGCGGCTGTTGTCGTGAGTAAACATTAGGCTAACTGTCGATGGACGAGCAGCGTATCACTCCATCAGTCGGCAAATGTAATCTGGCTTTTTGAGAATAAAAAAGAACATGATTATCGACCAGACACTGTACACCATTGCTTTTATTATGAGCGATATTCACGGTGCCGTTGCTGAGAAAATCAGTGAAGTAAACGGACAGTGAAATGGCTCCACTCTGGCTCTGGCTAGTCGAAAACTAGTTTGCGTGATTAACCAACTGGGAACCGAACACGCAGCGCAGAGCTGAGCTGCTCCTCAGTGGAAAAGGGCACACAGAACACCACATGCATGCAGAATCTGCAAAGCATACACTGACGTTATTCAGGGTTCCTAGGTATCTTGCACAAAGCCAAGATGTCTTTTTGTTTTATCCCACTTTTTACCACTCGAGTCGTTCTAACCTCCCTTCTCTACGGCTGAATCAAAGTGCTGTTAAAGGCTGACTGGTGTGCAGAGGAAGTGAAGGCAACATGCAAAGGGCAAGGACTCATAGAGGAGGAAGTGAGGGGTGATGAAGAGGACGAATGGCTGCCCGGGGGAGGGGGGAGATCAGAGACGGGTGAGGAGTGTTTCAGTCCTCTGCTGCCGAGTCAGAGCGATCTGAAGGCATCGATCAGCACTCTCCTCACTCACTGGGACATGTGTTGAAAACCTCTGGAGGACGACTCTACAGATGGAGACGCCGGTTCAATTACCATGCCTGCCTGATCTCTGCCTGTGTCTTATCTCTCGATCCATGCATTCTCCCTGTTTGACGCCACTTACCCTTTTCCATCACATACTGTACGTCCACATGGGAAAAGTCCTCGATGTGTGTGAAGCTGACCATCGAGCGGCCCGACCAAGCAAGGAGGCAGAGGCAGAGAGTTAAAATATAACCCGGTGTGGGCATGTATTCCTCGATGTGGTACAGGATACACAGTCACCCGCAACTAGGACCTCACACCCACACTAACAAGCAAACAGAACCTAAACACACACAGACTAATCAAACCAACAAGACACAGGTGAGGGGGGAGGAGACACCACGGGCACCAGGTGACCACAATCACCAGCAACAGACAAGACGGGAGGGGGGAACGCTTTTCAAACTGAAACAGAGACAGATCGCGACACTTTCCCGGGCACGGAACCAATCAATTCACTTCGCCACCAACGACGCTATACCATCCGTAACGGAGGCCGAGATCCACGGCCCCAGAGATCACCTCCGTTACAGCCGCATTTTTACTACAGCTAGAGAACCTGAGGATCAGAAACAAAGACCTATCCTTACATTAATGATAATCCTTATATTTATTATAGCGCTTTATCGATGACTCTCAAAGCGCTTTACAAATACACATTACACATACAGATATGTGATGGTCATCTACTGTGGACAATACCCACAGGATTGATTGTTGTGGTTTACTGTCGTGCAGAAGCAATCAGCAGGGACTGTCTATAGAGCAACCATTACATTAGGCTCGGTGTTTGCAGCAAAGTGAAGATATATATATATTAGTGCTGTCAAAATTATCGCGTTAACGGCGGTAATACATTTTTTGAATTAATTGCGTTAAAATATTTAACGCATTTAACGCATGTGCAGAATGGCCCGCCCCATACGTGCCACCAGTGGCAGCGCCAGGGTATGGCTGGGGTAGGCTACACCCATACCAAGAAATGGCTTAGCCCCACCATGAAAAATGATGTTAAAGAAAGCAAAATAAAGTCTGCCAACTCGCGCGGAGTAAATTGCACAGACAGCAGTTAGTAAGATTGATTTCAGTAGCCACGGTTTTGAAAACTTTTGTCACGTAGTGATCGTCTTCTCAATAGAACATCTTTGATAACGGCGTGGTGTTGTTGCAGGAAGTCCCGACGGAGAATACTGTTGCTGTAATTCAGGGCAGAGCCATATAATAGTAATAATATGGCTCTGGTACAGGCGTGCACATAACTGGTACGCAGGTTAGTTGCGTAATCTGAAATGCGTACCGTCACTTGTGTCACAAAGCGCATTTGCGTACCGACGTACTTATGAAGCTTTTCCAGAAGGCGGTTAGATCACCGGACGACAGAGTCGGTCTCCGTGTGCACAGACAGGCTGCTGTTAACGTCGGTCTGTACAACGGAACTGTGCCAAAACTACGCCAACCGGCTGCGGAGGGAGACTCCCCCCATCACTGGAGAACTGCGCTAAAACAGCTGATCACAACGTTCACACTCTGTGGTCACGAAGTACTCCACTAGCCCCCCCCCCCCTCTGTCGACTTTCCTGAAGTACTCCCCGTTGATAGAAATCAACACGTAATGAATTAAGACCCCACGGTTTGATGATTGATAGGTGTGTGGGTTGTCTTTCATTTTGACACGCAGAAAAATGTTATAATAAACATACATACTGTATGTTAAATGGATATATCCGCCTTCTTTCATTTATCTTTCCATTCCCACAACAATATACATAAAGAAATGGCATATTTTGGACATAGTTCGAATGGTGATTAATCATGATTAATTAATTTTTAAGCTGTGATTAATCTGATTAAAAATTGTAATCGTTTGACAGCCCTAATATATATATATATATATATATATATATATATTCTCTGCATATTGTCCCATTGTGCAAGTTTCAGAAACTCTGAAGTTTTTAACCAGCTCTGACTCCGTTATATTATATATATGTTACCCCCCACCCCTGCAGTCTGAGCTCATCCCTCCCTACAGTCCGTGTCCTCTTCCTTCCTCTCTTGTGCCCGGGTTTCTTCTTCTTTGCCCACCCTGCGTGACGGTCTGATTTGTAACCGCCAATAAACACGGAAGAAGAAGAAGAAGAAGAGAAGAAGAAGAGAAGAAGAAGAAGAAGAAGAAGACAGTCTGATTCAGCCTGACCCATCCCCTCTCCTCATGCCGCCCTCCCCCGCTGTTTGTATCAGGAACTCAGTGTGTGAGCACCCGAGGAAAGACGAGGGACGAGAGAACGCTTTAGCAAGAGCTGTGTCTCAGTCTTGCATACTTCTGTACTTTCATGTTCTGCTGTATGTGCAGAAGTACGTCAATGCAAAATATGGCAAAATGCAGTTTGAGTACCCATGTTCTATTTATACAGTCAAATCGTGTGGAACGCTGGACACTTTTCACACTCAGCGACTGTCACCTGGGCTACGAAGGCAACCAGCTGCCGTACAGTAGCTCTGGTAAACACAGAACTATACAAATAAAGTGGCTATTTATAGATGACATATCCTGCTGATGTTCATGTGTATATCAGTATGTAGTGTCTCTACTTTAAAGAGTCCTCTCCTGCTGATGTTCAGGTGTGTATCAGTATGTAGTGTCTCTACTTTAAAGAGTCCTCTCCTGCTGATGTTCAGGTGTTTATCAGTATGTAGTGTCTCTACTTTAAAGAGTCCTCTCCTGCTGAAGTTCAGGTGTATATCAGTATGTAGTGTCTCTACTTTAAAGAGTCCTCTCCTGCTGATGTTCAGGTGTTTATCAGTATGTAGTGTCTCTACTTTAAAGAGTCCTCTCCTGCTGATGTTCAGGTGTATATCAGTATGTAGTGTCTCTACTTTAAAGAGTCCTCTCCTGATGACGTTCAGGTGTATATCAGTATGTAGTGTCTCTACTTTAAAGAGTCCTCTCCTGCTGAAGTTCAGGTGTATATCAGTATGTAGTGTCTCCACTTTAAAGAGTCCTCTCCTGATGACGTTCAGGTGTATATCAGTATGTAGTGTCTCTACTTTAAAGAGTCCTCTCCTGCTGAAGTTCAGGTGTATATCAGTATGTAGTGTCTCTACTTTAAAGAGTCCTCTCCTGCTGATGTTCAGGTGTATATCAGTGTGTAGTGTCTCTACTTTAAAGAGTCCTCTCCTGCTGATGTTCAGGTGTATATCAGTATGTAGTGTCTCCACTTTAAAGAGTCCTCTCCTGCTGATGTTCAGGTGTATATCAGTATGTAGTGTCTCTACTTTAAAGAGTCCTCTCCTGCTGATGTCCAGGTGTATATCAGTATGTAGTGTCTCTACTTTAAAGAGTCCTCTCCCGCTGATGTTCAGGTGTATATCAGTATGTAGTGTCTCTACTTTAAAGAGTCCTCTCCCGCTGATGTTCAGGTGTATATCAGTATGTAGTGTCTCTACTTTAAAGAGTCCTCTCCCGCTGATGTTCAGGTGTATATCAGTATGTAGTGTCTCTACTTTAAAGAGTCCTCTCCCGCTGATGTTCAGGTGTATATCAGTATGTAGTGTCTCTACTTTAAAGAGTCCTCTCCTGCTGATGTTCAGGTGTATATCAGTATGTAGTGTCTCTACTTTAAAGAGTCCTCTCCTGCTGATGTTCAGGTGTATATCAGTATGTAGTGTCTCTACATGTCTCCTTGCTTTAATGTTCAACAAAATTTTTCTCATACTGCCTGTGCTGCAGCACCTCTTTTCACCCTCTGTCTGAAACCAGAGCACAGTCTGCTCTGATTGGTTAGCTGGCCGGCTCTGTTGTGATTGGTCAACCTACTTAGAGATATCCCGCCCCATAGCCTATCAAAACATTTCCCAAATTGGGATCAATAAAGTACCATCTTATCTTATCAGGTACAATGTGTTGGAGCGCTAGCCAATAGGAGCGTGACTGTTCCATAGTGATATCACTTCGTTCTGGACTTTGGGATTTCAGCCTTTGCAGACCATTTACATGCACACACAAACAGTATAACACAAAGGAAAGGGAAAACCCCATAGAGCAGAAAAGGGCACATTTAAGGCATCAATCGTCACAATACAACAGTTGAATAAATGCATTAAACTGTACACAGCAGTGACAGTACACTTTGCATTGCTCCCTTTGTCTCCTCCACCTCTGCTTTTACCTCCATATCTGTTTCTCTGCAGGCCACCATTATTCTCATCCTCCACTTCAGGGAATGCTTCCGCTTTCATTTACTTTATTCACCATCCACCCCCCGCCGGTGATATTGTTATTTTTAGACAGTGTGTGTGTGTGTGTGTGTGTGTGTGTGTGTGTGTGTGTGTGTGGCCTAGCATTACTATCCTTGTGGGGACCTACATCTGTTTACACAGTCATGTGTGGGGACTCACCTCCCTTATGGGGACATAATGGAGGTCCCCATAAGAGGAATCAATAATTTTAGGGTGAAGACTTGGTTAGGGTTAGGTTAAGGTTAAGGTTAAGGGTTAGGGTTAGGCATGTGTTGGTTAAGGTTAGGATAAGTCTCCAGGAAATGCATGTAAGTCAATGTAATGTCCCCTGAAGTGATGTATACATGGTATGTGCGTGTGTGTGTGTGTGTGTGTGTGTGTGTGTGATGGGGATGCTGACCTGATTTCTCAGTCATCTGCTCTGACTGCGACCCCCAACAGGGGAACTACACCTCTTCTAATATTTAAATAGTTGGTTTCAGACACATGTGCAATAATGGATAATATTCAATTAAATACAAATGACTTGTAGACACTTAAGAAATTAAAGTAAAAATGTGCAATCAAAAGATTATTTTTTTAATGAAAATAAAAAAGATAACCAAGAAGTAACCAAAGCAGTTCTTTGCATTCTGGATCCTTTTTGTGTCTTCAGGAGCAGGTTGTGGTTCGGACAGATTGGCAGTCCAGCACCGAACTAACAGGAGCAGACATCTGCAATTTAGAGCCTGAACCCTCCTGACCTGAGAGTCTGTCTGCAGAGTCTGTGATGTGATCTGAAGACCAAACTGCACAGAGAGAAACCAGAATGTGGAGCTGAATTTCTATGTGTGCCTTTGCCAGTAACCAGTGTTCACATATAGCCATGACGGATGCAAAATCCCTGAGGAACGGTTGTAGGAAAAGAAAAAACAAATGCACCTTTTCCCCACAGTTAGAAACATAAAGAAAAAGCCTTTTTTTTCTGCACCGTTTTTGGAATAATAATACATTTTATTTGTAAAGCACCTTTCATTGCTAAAAGTGCTACAATGGGCGTTATAGAACAAAAGCTTACAGTGAGCTTACAATGCTAATCACTAGCTGAATAGCATCGTGCAGGAATTAGTCCTAAAACCCTGACATGACTCAGCATGTTAGCACTTCCTGTTCCCACATCTGGAAGTCGGAAATAAGGTTTTGTTCTACGACATAGTATACGTCAGTGAATACCCGACCGGTGAGTTTAAAAACGGCGGTTGCTAACAAGTGTCAAAATGAGACGACTAAGGCCCCGTCCACACGGAGACAATTTAAGTTGTATCCGCTAAAGTTCTTTATCGTAAAGACGGTTCGTCCACAAGAAGCCGAAATGGAGCCGCGGCTTCGGAGCCCGAAACCGATACACTTTGATAACGGCTCCCAAAGTGGGTAGGTCTGGAGACGGAACGATTGCGGCTCCGTGTGTACGCCCTATACGATCATTTCCTGAATCGATGATGCCATAGCCCCGCCTCTCCCCACCTCTCCTGCTCACCCCGCGACATTGCTGATGCGTTTCGCCAACAACAACAATGGCGGATCACAGGGTTGTGTTCGTGCTCCAGACGCCACTGACCATGATATGGATTTTCTACCTTGTTTGTTTGTTTATGCCTTATGCCCATGCTCGGGGTCTTATTCACTGCTTTTGGCGTATTTTGTGGTGGAAGTTAGGGCTGTGCATCTTCACTGGTCTCACGATTCGATTCGATTACGATTATCCTGTCAACGATTCGATTCAATTCGATATCCCGATGCATCACGATTCATACCAATGCGTTGCATCCTCAATTTTCTATATTACTGCACATGGCTTATTTTTCATCAATGCAGTAAGTACATATGAACTCTCTTTTTATTAATTAGAAAGTGCTTCAGAAATCAATAACATAAATGTCTTGACATTAATTTATAAACCAAAATAAATGAATTGTATAGGTCTAGGTGTGTGAAGTTGTTCCATCCTCAAAAACAAAAAGCTAATGCTTCTGCAGTCGAGCTGCAGCTTCTAGCAACGGCCTTCTAAGAAAGGACACTGAATGTCCTGAATGAGGCATCACGCACAGGACTTGAGTCTGAACACAGCAGACAACAGGAGTATTTACAACAGCATATACAAACAAAAATACTACATGTGGGTGCACACTCACATTCTCTGTTTTACTGTTACATGAATCCCATGAATGTATGAGACTAAGTTAGCTTCATTATATCTCAGTGATTAAGTGAATAATAAAGTTTCTATCGGGTCACTATCAGCCTGTCACTCATTATTTTCAGGGAGGGGGCGGGGCTTGGAGGAACGGAGAGGAGACGGTGATCGCGGAAGCTTTTTTCCTCCTGCCTTCACAAACGTATATATCGTCTGAAAATTGCTAGAGGACATTCATACTCTGCAATCCAAGACTTAATTAAATCCACCAAAAACCTGACATGATTGTAACGCGATTATTTTTGAAAAATATAAATCCTTGTGTGTCTGAGCCGCAGCGACACGGAGTGATTCAGAGCGGGTCCTTCTGCTGTGGGTTCTGGACTGGTGTTGTTGTGTTGGTGGATAAAGCAGACTGCTCCGTGTTTCTGTGTCGCTGTCATGTCTGCTCCCTGATCTCTGCGTCACCGACCAATTTGATATTAAAGTGACAGAAAAAAAAAACGTTATAGTAAAGCCGCGGCCGGAAAATCAGGAAGCAACGTTACTACGCTATAACCGATTATCTTCCGTCACTGCATCGATACCGAATCGTCCACGTCCGCATCGCAATGCATCGTAGAAACGATTATTTTCAACACCCCTAGTGGAAGTACAGCGCCACTTACAGGCCCGGCATATGTACGGTTTCAGAGGTTTCAGAGGTTTCAGCGGTTTCAGCGGTTTCAAGCAGTTTCGAGTAGACGGACACGTTTCTTGAGCCGATTCCGTGTGGATGGAAGACTTTTTTTTAAATCGACTTCGGTTCGAAATCCGCTTCGCCTCCTCGTGGACGGGGCCTAAACGCCATCACGCCCAACTTTAGCCGCCTTTAGCTTAGCGGTGGTGACGTGAAGTCATGTGACCGTGCTGTAGTTCCTTTATAGCCCAACATTAGCCTCCTTTAGCTTAGCGGTGGTGAAGTTTCTTCTTCTTCCCATCTTCCCTCACCCTCTTCACCCAGTCACAAGCTGTTCACACATCCAAACTGCTCTTCCTCCATTCTGCTTCTTCACTCTGCCTGCTTGAAATAGCGGCCGGCCTGGATTTTCCGCTCCTCGCACACAGACGCTCATTCATTCAATTTGAGCCAAACCCACATGCAGCCGTCATTAATTAGTTAGCATTAAAGCTATCCGTCAGTCTCTGTGCAGAAAGGCCTTCAGACACGATGTAAATCAACACAAACGGGATGATATGTGACAGGGAAGGAACGGAGAAATTACATACTGTAGGAACATGACGGGAAAAAACGTGTCTGCAGGGGAAGAGCTAAATGAGAGTCAGAGAGGAGGATTTGTCCTTCAATTTATTCTACCTCTCGGACAGAACAGCACTGTGGAGCATGTTTTTATTTATTCCTTAAACAATTCTTCCCAAAAAAAAGACTCTACAAGCGTCAGGGAGTCAAACACAAATAATGGCAGCATATCATGGAAGGATGGTTTACTGCTGTATAAGAACGACAGGGAGAAGCACATAATTAATTAACGATAAACTTCAACGCAGAATTAAGTATTTTTTAATGTAATTAAATTAATAAAAAGACATACATTTACGAAGTAGAACCTGGTATAAATGTAAAGTATAGTCGCTAATTTAGAGCTACCGTGAAAAATCCCTAAAAGCTGTGTCAGAAGTTTTAGAGAAACAAGTTAAAACGACTCCTTTGTTTACTTACAGAACAAAGTGACATCACTATGTAACACTCGCACTCCTATTGGCCAGCGCTCCAACACACTGCACACGGACATCTCTAAGTGGTTGACCAATCACAACAGAGCCGGCCAGCTAACCAATCAGAGCAGACTGGGCTCTGGTTTCAGACAGAGGGTGAAAAGAGGTGCTGCAGCACAGACAGTATGAGAAAAATAAAGTGCTTTTTGAACATTAAAGCATGGAGACATGTAGAGACACTACATACTGATATACACCTGAACATCAGCAGGAGAGGACTCTTTAAAGTAGAGACACTACATACTGATATACACCTGAACATCAGCAGGAGAGGACTCTTTAAAGTAGAGACACGACATACTGATATACACCTGAACATCAGCAGGAGAGGACTCTTTAAAGTAGAGACACGACATACTGATATACACCTGAACATCAGCAGGAGAGGACTCTTTAAAGTAGAGACACTACATACTGATATACACCTGAACATCAGCAGGAGAGGACTCTTTAAAGTAGAGACACTACATACTGATATACACCTGACCATCAGCAGGAGAGGACTCTTTAAAGTAGAGACACTACATACTGATATACACCTGAACATCAGCAGGAGAGGACTCTTTAAAGTAGAGAGACTACATACTGATATACACCTGAACATCAGCAGGAGAGGACTCTTTAAAGTAGAGCCACTACATACTGATATACACCTGAACATCAGCAGGAGAGGACTCTTTAAAGTAGAGACACTACATACTGATATACACCTGACCATCAGCAGGAGAGGACTCTTTAAAGTAGAGACACTACATACTGATATACACCTGAACATCAGCAGGAGAGGACTCTTTAAAGTAGAGAGGACTACATACTGATATACACCTGAACATCAGCAGGAGAGGACTCTTTAAAGTAGAGCCACTACATACTGATATACACCTGAACATCAGCAGGAGAGGACTCTTTAAAGTAGAGACACTACATACTGATATACACCTGAACATCAGCAGGAGAGGACTCTTTAAAGTAGAGACACTACATACTGATATACACCTGAACATCAGCAGGAGAGGACTCTTTAAAGTAGAGACACTACATACTGATATACACCTGAACATCAGCAGGAGAGGACTCTTTAAAGTAGAGACACTACATACTGATATACACCTGAACATCAGCAGGAGAGGACTCTTTAAAGTAGAAACACTACATACTGATATACACCTGAACATCAGCAGGAGAGGACTCTTTAAAGTAGAGACACTACATACTGATATACACCTGAACATCAGCAGGAGAGGACTCTTTAAGTTTCTTTTTTTAGACCGGACTGCGGCCACAAGTTAAATCTATAACCTAAATGCACAAATGGTACTGATATTTCCGTACAGCTGGAAAATGTAAAAAAATCATTAAACGCTTCTTGTAAATATAGTGTGTATTTTTACGCTAAAGCTGCAATATCCCCTGCTATGAAACTAACACATAACAGTACGTGGGCGGCTCTCAAAAACAACCTTCTAGTAAACCAAACCATCTTTTATTTTTGCTTCTGACCATCTATAAATGCTGCACATCCTGACTCGGCGTGTCACCAAGTCATGACACCAGCAGAGAAATGGCAAAGAGAAGGATAACGCCATCACAGCAGACTTCTTTATTAACACACACGAGTACTAATTCTGTGTCTGATCATCACAAGCAGAGACATTTCCACACATAAAATACTTGGAAGGAGGCAGTGAGTGTTTCTCAAACTGTGTGCAACCATGCGAGAGGTGTGCATGCAGGATTATGTAAGACTGTCTGCTCAGGCATACATATGCGTGCAAGTGAACACGTGCATGAGAGTGTGTGTGTGAGTGAGTGTGTGTGTGCTCATGCAACATTTACATGAGCAGCAGCAGCATTAGAAGGCTCATTAGCATAATGCAGGGGAAGATGCCATGTTCTTCATTTGCTTTTTCCTGATCCTGTCTGATGGTATGTGTCACATACTCCACACACACACACACACACACACACACACACACACACACAGCGTGAAATACGACATCTCTACACCACTATCGGGCTCTACTCTGATCACTGTCCTCTCTACACTGCATCCGTTTGGACATGAACACATCTTCAATTTCCTTCACATTTGACAGCACACACACACACACACACACACACACACACACACACACACACACACACACACACACACACACACACACACACACACACACACACACACACACACACACACACACACACACACACACACACACACACACACACACACACACACACACACACACACACACACACACACACACACACACACACACACACACACACACACACACATACATACCATGTATACATCACTTCAGGGGACATTACATTGACTTACATGCATTTCCTGGAGACTTATCCTAACCTTAACCATAACCAACACATGCCTAACCCTAACCCTTAACCTAAACCTAACCAAGTCTTCACCCTAAAATTAATGATTCCCCTTATGGGGACCTCCAATTTGTCCCCATAAGGGAGGCGAGTCCCCACACGTGACTATGTAAACAGATTTAGGTCCCCACAAGTATAGTAATGCTAGTCCACACACACACACACACACACACACACACACACACACACACACACACACACACACACACACACACACACACACACACACACACACACACACACACACACACACACACACACACACACACACACACACACACACACACACACACACACACACACACACACACACACACACACACACACACACACACACACACACACCCTTTTGCTCCTTGTTCTGTCCTTGTGTTTCTCCCTGCCTTCCTCCCTGTTTTATTGCTGCAACCATTAGTTGATTAATTGATTACACAGCAGAGAGTTAATCAGAAAGATGTTTGATTAATTCAGCCATTTATCAAGAAAACATGTCAGATATTCCCGGCTGCATTCATTCATTCATTCCGAGAGCATTTGCTGCTTCTCTCTTACATCACTGTACGATAAATGTTTTGGATTTTGGAAGAAAAAAACGCTATTCAGAGAAGTGGCCTTCGGTAACTTGTAGATATAAAACACAGAGCAAGAATCTGGTGCACTGCTAACGTCAGCTCAGCTTGGCTCTCTGATAGCTGCAGATCTAGAAGTCCTATGGCTGTTAAAAAAACACAAAACTTCATATTGAATAAATGTGGCTTGAAATAGGATAAAAAGTCAGTTTATGACAGCTCCTTTTCGATGATGCTTAAAGGAGATACCACGCCTTCAAAGGAGACCGGAGGAAACGTTAAAGTGAAATACTGGCTTGCTTTTAATTGTTATGACGCTAATGCTAGTATATCAAATACATGGTGTTGTCCCCGATGCCAACGTCCATTAGCTTATCAGTCGCTTATTTGACCTCTGAGATCTGCACACAGACACATGACGTAGCACATAACCCAATTAAGCATTAACATCCTGTCACGCTCTGTGACACGCATCAACATTTGAGTTTTATGAAGTGTGATTTAAACCTGCAGCATTGCAAACTCATTGCACACTCCTCAGTCTGCAGACGCCTCGTCTAATTTCTCTGGCTTCCTGCGCCGCCTCTCACGACCGTCCTCTTTATTAATCTGACACTTTTCTTCCCCCTGAGTCAACACTTTCTGCACTCCATATTGCATCGCCTCGCAGCCAGACGAGAGGAGGGGAAAACACACACACACACACACGCTTTGAATTCTGACAAAGGAGGCGCACCCAAGCTCGCGTCTGAAATATTAGGTCAGCCAGTTTGAACTGAAGGAGGGAAAGAGAAAGAAGGATAATAGTACACTTGTGTGAAAGCCTTTAAGAGCAAAGACACATGTGTTGATTTGTTTTTATTAAAACAGTTTTTTGGGGGGGAAAGATTTGTAATCAGCTATCCTGGCTCCAAACATTCACATTTATTTGAAGCCATTTAGTAGCACTTATAATGGTTGTGGCTAATAGCTGATGCTGCAGGACTCTTTTGTTGTTGTTGTTGTTGTTGTTGTTGTTGTTGTTCCTTAATAGTTGATGGACTTTTTGTAAGTCGATTTGGATAAAAGAGAATGGGAGAGAAACTCCCTCTGGAGGGAATACAGGGAGTCTAGCCTTTGCAGAGCATTCACACAGCCCTGTATACTGTAACACACAAACTGAAAGAAAGCCCCAAAAAGTACAATAGGGCTTCTTTAATACTAACTTTAAGGTATTCATGTTGACGTGTGTGGATTGTTGGGATACCCAGGATCACCTAAACAACACACCCCAACCTGCAGTGACTGAACGTCAGCAGCAGAGTTGTTTTCCCACCGTGACGCTCGCTAACGGACCGTTTTCCCCGGACTCTGCTGCAGCAGTGAGCATCAGAGCGGCTCCACACACTGAGCAGGACTCACCTAAAGCTGAACCTGATGGCTCAGCGCTCTGCTCCCTCTGTTACACATCATCAACAACAACAACAACAACAACAATACACCTTCCCTGGACGGCCGCCATGTGTCATTTCCTGATTTACGTGAGGTAGTTCTTCATATTAACAGATCTGGGAGCATGCATGGCTTTGTATATTGGATCAGATCCGGACGACGACGACGACGACGACGACGACGACGACGACGACGACGACGACGACGACGACGACGACGACGACGACGACGATGATGATGATGATGATGATGATGAAGGAGGAGGCAGGAGTCCAGGCCAGCGGAGTTTGGCACAAATCACTACAGTGGCTTAAAGTAGCTTAACTGAATTTACTCTGAAGGCGAAAATGAAAAATCTGAATTAAAGGTGGGGTCGGTAAGTTTGAGAAACCGGCTCGAGATCGCTAGAATTTGAAAATACACAACCGGAGAAAATCTGCCACTTCCTCACAGAGCCCCTCCTCCAACACACACGAACGCGCACATAACCAATGAGGGCACGAGATAAGTTAGTGCCCCGATGGAAGGCTGACAGGCAGGTAGGCCATCCAGTTACTTTAGCCGGGCCGGCTCAGGTGATTGGTTGTACTTTTGACAGTATTACGGCTTCTACAGATGACATTTTTTTATGGATTTTTTGTCAAAGCACTTCAGATATTCATTGCTATCGGGATGTTAAGAGCATTCCATGGAATATAACAAAAAGTGTATCTCGAGCCGGTTTCTGAAACTTACCTACCCCACCTTTAATGTTCAAAGGAGCAGAACACCTGGTATTTACCTTGCTAAAAACAATGCACAACTGCACTAGGATCTGCATTGATGGTGCACAACTGTAATATCTCAACATTTAGACTGTGATATGTTGGGTACAATCTCCCAGTTAGAATTTATTTTACAGGTAATAGTACAAAAATAACCACAAAAGTATTATAGTTTAATACTCGATTCTGATTGGCCAATTGGAACAGTCCAGAGGTTGTTAATTACGATGCGATACACCGTTGCTAAGGAGAACAGACCACTGCTATTCTCTGATATTTTCCAGAGATGGTTTAGCATGAGGCGAATACATGCAGGAGACACACACTTCCTTTTGATGATTCCTCAGATGTGGCTTTCGGTGTGTGTATCACTTTATCACATTAAACAAAAAACGCCTCTTTGCGTAGCTAACACCGACGTTAATCCGCAGAGCTGTGGCTCACTGAGTGTAACAGGAGGAAGGAGGTGTGTGATTCCCAGCAGCAGAACACACCAGCAGCACTGATCCCACTAACCAAACCTGACATGTCATCTATTCTCAAACTGCCCGAAGTATTGGCCAGGACAGAGGAAGAGGAGGAAGAGGAAATGGAGGGGATGAACAGGAGTAGAAGCACAGTCCACTTTGAGTCTTTAAAACAGGATCCCTGCAGCAGTTTGTGAAATGGTCATTTAGTCCACTGATCGTGTTCACGAAACCCCATCTTCCCTCCAAGCATTTTTGCTGCGGGCGGCCATCTTTGAAGGACAGTGTCCATTCACCTTGGCCCGCCCTGGTAAATCAAAAGCCTGCACACAGATTTAAGTCTGCCGCCGGTTCTGGTCCAACCATAGGGGGTTAAATAATCATTCACATTTAAATTATTATTTACAAGAGGTATGAATTTGGCGATAGCTAGCTACACTGAACAAAAATATAAACGCAACACTTTTGTTTTTGCTCCCATTTTTCATGAGATGAACTCAAAGATCTAAAACATTTTCTACAAACACAAAATAACCATTTCTCTCAAATATTGTTCACAAATCTGAAAAATCTGTGATGGTGAGCACTTCTCCTTTGCCGAGATAATCCATCCCACCTCACAGGCGTGGCATATCAAGATGCTGATTAGACAGCATGATTAATGCACAGGTGTGCCTTAGGCTGGCCACAATAGAAGGCCACTCTGAACGTGCAGTTTTGCTTTATTGGGGGGGTCTGGGGGGGTACGAAAACCAGTCAGTATCTGAGGGGTAGGGTTAGGGTTAGGGTAATGTTGTGAATCGAGTGGCCCATGGTGGTGGTGGGCTTATGGTATGGGCAGGTGTATGTTATGGACGACGAACACAGGTAGATATATGCCAAACTTTAGCTAGCTTGTTAGATAGATCGCTAACAGATTGCAAGCTCGGTGACTAGTTAGATAGATGGTGAACTTTGGTTAACTTTAAATGGATGGATGGATAGATGGATGGATGGATGGATGGATAGATAGATAGAGAGCGTTTGCTAACTAACTATCACACTGACAGGTTAACTGAGTTGGTCTCTGGTTGTTTTATAAATGTCAGCACTGTGGACCCTCTGGCAGTGAGAGTTATATAAACTGTCCACATGAGCTTAGGTCTGCAGTTAGTGCGGCTCATATGTTCTGGTTCTTTTCGAAGCTGCTCATAGCAAAGACACCTACACCACAAGACATACAGGTAATCAACATGTCCTCATATGAGATGTTATTGTCATATGTCATCCTGCAGTCACTAACACTGGATGGATGCTGTAAAACCAATCCATAGTGGCAGATTAGCTGTGCTAGTGCTAAACCGGAAGAACTAAGACATTAGCATTTGAACAGGAGGTGGGAAAATGGGTGGGGCTACACAAGGTGAATAGAGTGGCGAAGTCACGCCCATACTTCTGGTCCATGGGACCTTATTTCGGAAAAAAGTATGTATTAAAGTCAATGGAGAGAGAAAACGTATCTTTCGATCCCGTTTGAATTGTACCATGAATTCCACATATGATGTTTGTCAATCTTAAAAAATCATTTCCATGTAAAAAAAGTCACAGTTTGTCGTAAAACTGTTGAAATATAAGACTGTGAAAAATACGCAACCAGAAAGACTACAAATCCCAGAGTCGCGTAAGTGATGTCATAACTGATTCACAATTGTTTTCCTCCGCTAAATATAAGAGATAGCTAAGATAAGATAACTTTAACAAGATGCCTGTGTGCTTAGGTTGTTATCATACCAGCAATGGGTCTTGCTCGTTCTTTCGCTTCCCGTCTGATGAAAGGACCAGGAGTGGCTGCATCAAGTTAGCTACCTAGCTAGTAGCTAGCACGTTAGTTAGCATTACAGCCTTAGCCTTGCCATTTTTATTAGCCTTAACATGAAGTAACATTAAGTAACCCAAAATGTTAAACAGTATGAGTAGTAGTATTTCGTGAACCCTTTGAATAGTACTGACACACCGGTGTGATCATTCTATAATACACCATTTAAGCCCGGGGGAGAAATGCTAACGCTAACGCTACATTAGCATCGGTGATCTTTTGTACTTCATGCTATCTGCACAAATGGCTGACATTAAAAGATCAGGCCGTTCAGAGAGAATCAAAGGAAGGCAGGCAGGCAGCTTTGAATGACCTTCTTCTGGACGTGTTTCCTCGTGGTGATAGTCAGGGTAGTCAATCCCTTTTTTGACAAGACAGTAGTGACTGCCATCTTGGTGACGTGTGTTGTTGTGCGAGACCAGAGATGTAGTTCATTGAGCGCTTCACACAAAAAAGTTGTTACTTCACAGTTTTACAAAAAAAAAAAATTTTTTACTTGCAAAATTATCTTTAAGTTGACAAACATCATATGTGTAATTTGTGGCACAATTCAAACGGGATCGAAAGATAATCTCTCTCTTCATTGACTTCAATACATAATTTTTTCCGAAATAATGTCCCATGGAGGTCCCCCGGAAGGGGAGGGACTTCGCCACTCTATATAAGCTTTCTTTCCCAGAATGCACCGCGGTTCTTTCCCATTTGGAATACATTATTTTGAAAATCGTGAATGAAAAAGAAAAGCTAAATGTACGTACATGAACACAAATCAATGCATTAAATTACCATTTCAGGAGCTATAGGCTTTCCGTCTCCTCACATCTCCTTCTGTGTTCAACCTCTTTTTCATCTCTCTGTCTCCCTGCCCTCCCCTTTTGCTCCCTCCCTTTCTCTCTGCAGAGAGTCACGTCGAGGGGACAGTGGTGAAGAGAGGGGGACAGATGACGGGTGAGGGAAATGGATGAGAGGATGTGGAGTCAAATGTATAATGAGGCAGAGAGGGAGCTGTAGCGAGAGGAGAGACGGAGGGGAGGACAAACTAAGAGCGGGAGATATTTTCTCCCCCTTTCCTTTATCTCCCCCCTGTGTCACCCTGATTATATAAGAGCCACGTGCTAAAGATAAAGCCTGCAGTAACAACTGTGTGTGTGTATGTGTGTGAATATGTTTGTGTGTGCATGAATGTGTGTGCTTGTGTGTGTCTCCTGCACATGCATGCCTGCACTTGATGCTCATATTAAAAAAAAACACACACACACACACAGCTCAGAGCGCCGGGGTGCAGGTTCACTGTGGTTGCCATGGCGACACAGCCTCCTTCAGATGGCGCTATGACTTCCTGGAGGCACAGAGGAGCCCTCCCCCCTCACTAACACACATACCATCACATCAACATTCTTCCTGCTCTCCTCCCTCAGGGTTTTAATCCTCTGATTTATGTTATTTGTGGTGTGTTTATTGTTATTGCAGAAAAGGCTAGTTATTTCTAATGACGGACAGTGATCCTGCACACTCCATGTGATCCTGCACACTCCATGTCATCCTGCACACTCCATGTCATCCTGCACACTCCATGGCATAGAGAGTCAAGAAATATTGTGTAATTTGTTGAGAAATAAAATAAAATACCAGTTTTTCATGTTTTTTTTTTAGTGCAACTTCTCTATCTGAGCTGCAAACGCGCTACAATGGCCCAGGACATTTCCATCAGGAGAAACGCGCTGCAGCTTCAGAAACGATGCGGATAATAAAAACACAAATGTTCCAAAACACATGAAGAAACATCTTCACCAACTTGAGGAAACATGCGCATCGTTTACTAAAAGCTGCATAAAACAAACGCTGCAAATACAAAACGCTGCAAGAAGCTCAAAATACAACGGACACCAGGGGACTCTAAATAGTGACGCACACAGCTGGGAGACCAGGGGACACTAAATAGTGATGCACACAGCTGGGAGACCAGGGGACACTAAATAGTGACGCACACAACTGGGAGACCAGGGGACACTAAAAAGTGACGCACACAGCTGGGAGACCAGGGGACACTAAAAAGTGACACACACAGCTGGGAGACCAGGGGACACTAAAAAGTGACGCACACAGCTGGGAGACCAGGGGACACTAAATAGTGACGCACACAGCTGGGAGACCAGGGGACACTAAATAGTGACGCACACAGCTGGGAGACCAGGGGACACTAAAGAGTGACGCACACAGCTGGGAGACCAGGGGACACTAAAAAGTGACGCACACAGCTGGGAGACCAGGGGACACTAAAAAGTGACGCACACAGCTGGGAGACCAGGGGACACTAAAAAGTGACGCACACAGCTGGGAGACCAGGGGACACTACAGAGTGACGCACACAGCTGGGAGACCAGGGGACACTAAATAGTGATGCACACAGCTGGGAGACCAGGGGACACTAAAAAGTGACGCACACAGCTGGGAGACCAGGGGACACTAAAAAGTGACGAGACCAGGGGACACTAAAAAGTGACGCACACAGCTGGGAGACCAGGGGACACTAAAGAGTGACGCACACAGCTGGGAGACCAGGGGACACTAAAAAGTGACGCACACAGCTGGGAGACCAGGGGACACTAAATAGTGACGCACACAGCTGGGAGACCAGGGGACACTAAAAAGTGACGCACACAGCTGGGAGACCAGGGGACACTAAAAAGTGACGCACCCAGCTGGGAGACCAGGGGAAACTAAATAGTGACGCACACAGCTGGGAGACCAGGGGACACTAAAAAGTGACGCACACAGCTGGGAGACCAGGGGACACTAAATAGTGATGCACACAGCTGGGAGACCAGGGGACACTAAAAAGTGACGCACACAGCTGGGAGACCAGGGGACACTAAAAAGTTGACGAGACCAGGGGACACTAAAAAGTGACGCACACAGCTGGGAGACCAGGGACACTAAAAAGTGACGCACACAGCTGGGAGACCAGGGGACACTAAATAGTGACGCACACAGCTGGGAGACCAGGGGACACTAAAAAGTGACGCACACAGCTGGGAGACCAGGGACACTAAAAGTGACGCACCCAGCTGGGAGACCAGGGGAAACTAAATAGTGACGCACACAGCTGGGAGACCAGGGGACACTAAAAAGTGACGCACACAGCTGGGAGACCAGGGGACACTAAATAGTGACGCACACAGCTGGGAGACCAGGGGACACTAAAAAGTGACGCACACAGCTGGGAGACCAGGGGACACTAAAAAGTGACGCACACAGCTGGGAGACCAGGGGACACTAAATAGTGACGCACACAGCTGGGAGACCAGGGGACACTAAAAAGTGACGCACACAGCTGGGAGACCAGGGGACACTAAATAGTGACGCACACAGCTGGGAGACCAGGGGACACTAAAAAGTGACGCACACACCGGAGCACTTGGTGACGTTCAGGATTATGAAGCTGAACAACTGTCTCTGTTGCAGTTAGTCGTCTCATAACTGTTAGTGTTCGTCAGTATATCTGAAATGACTCGGTTAGCTTCGTTAGCTAGCTAGCTTACAGCAGATCTGCAGTAACATCAGAAGGAGTCATGTGATCACATTGATCAAATAAACCCATAAAACATTTTAGGTAAATTTCCAACAACAGAGACAGTTGTCCAGCTTTATAATCCTGAACGTCACCAATCTTCGTCCCAGCTGTGTGCGTCACTTTTTAGTGTCCCCTGGTCTCCCAGCTGTGTGCGTCACTTTTTAGTGTCCCCTGGTCTCCCAGCTGTGTGCGTCACTTTTTAGTGTCCCCTGGTCTCCCAGCTGTGTGCGTCACTTTTTAGTGTCCCCTGGTCTCCCAGCTGTGTGCGTCACTTTTTAGTGTCCCCTGGTCTCCCAGCTGTGTGCGTCACTTTTGTGTCCCCTGGTCTCCCAGCTGTGTGCGTCACTTTTTGTGTCCCCTGGTCTCCCAGCTGTGTGCGTCACTTTTTGTGTCCCCTGGTCTCCCAGCTGTGTGCGTCACTTTTTGTGTCCCCTGGTCTCCCAGCTGTGTGCGTCACTTTTTGTGTCCCCTGGTTTCTGTGTTTTTTTTTTAGCTTCTTGCAGCATTTTGTATTTGCAGCCCAGTCTGCTCTGATTGGTTAGCTGGCCGGCTCTGTTGTGATTGGTCAAACTCTTAGAGATGTCCCGCCCCTTTCCATGCACACAAACCTATATAACACACTCCAGGAGAAGGAAACCCCAAAAGAACTAAGCTGCCGCAAGTTTTGGTCGCACAGTGATGATACTTTAATCTGATATCTTGTTTGTGCAGATCCGATTCTTTCACACACACATACGGGTATTGGGCCGAGCGCGACACCGTACTTCCGGTATCCGCCGTTTTACGCGAGGTGCAAGCAGCCGTACACCGTCTAGGTGTTGCTAAGCTTCCTGTACTGAATATCATAGTCTATTGCCTTAATCAATATCTAGTCAACTCTAAAATACCACATATATGCAATGGCATGATAATATTATTGTGACAAGTGGGGTATTCACCTGGTGTTTCCAGAAGATAGACGTAGATGCAGCCAAAATCGACGAAGGCCACTTTAGTTTTTCCATACATCTGCAGGCAGTCTGTAAGGGCAATCCACACAGCTCTAGTTTACGCTGGTAACGACCTCGAGCACACCCCTCAAGTCCAGAGATGTAATCCGAAGACATGCGGTGATTTTTTCGGTCGTTAATTCAGAAAAAAAAACGTGTGCGCTCTGCCTGGCTACGTTAGCTAGCTGTTTTATTTGCACTTCCAGGATATTTGCACCTCCAGGAAAATGGCGTATTTATATATATATATATATATATATATATATATGGCGCGTGTTGCATTGTGGGTAGCTCGTGACGTCTCTGTGTGTGAAAGAATAAGTCATAAAGTACTTCTACTGTGAGTTCTGTGCTAAGTGCGTTAGCATTTTTTCGCTCAGGGCTAATTCAGAGGCTCGGCGTTAGAGTTGTGTTTTATTTCAGTACAAATTGTTCATATCGTCAGTTAGCTGAGTTTCTTCCCGTTAAGTGGGTATGACATATTAATAGGTTGTTAAATGTTAAGAAACCCTGAGAAACAGTTTTGTGAACATTTTAGTTTTTTGGGGGCATGGGGCTTAACAGGTTAAATCCCAGCTCCTCATCACCTCCATCAGTTAACTTATCCTCTCATGTTCCTGCCTCCGCCGCCTCTTTCAGCGGCCGCCACCACATCGAGTCCCATGAGGAGAAGCCCGGGGACCACGAGTGTGTGTGTGCATGTGTGTGTGTTCCTGAAAAACATGCAAGCTGTCCTGCTGACTGGAGGAGCTGAGTAGTGCAGGTGATGGATGATTCATTGAAACACCAGTGTGTGCAATTCCCCAAAATACAGACGATGCTCTCCGCCTCACACACACACACACTCTCTCACACACTGCCTATATTTAAACACACACACTTTCACAGACTCCCTAGCAACAACTGCTGACATCCTGCAGCTCCACTGTGCTTAAAATAATGTCTAAATATATAAAAACCTCTAAATAACTCTGGTGACGTGGAGTCAGATTTGCTGTGGCTTTGTCTGCCACCTTATAAAAATAATGTAGAGGAAAGAAACTATGGGCTGCACGATTAGCAAGAATTAACACATGTTGTGCTTCCTGCCGTCTGGATATTAGAGTTGATATTGCAATTTAGATGACTTGTGCCGCTCTAATCGGAACATGCAAAAGGAAAAGTCTCACTTTATGGATCCCATATCGGAAAACTGTTTGGTTACAGCAGCATGTTCACAAGGCATTGCAGATTAGTTAAAAATATATAATAAAAAAATAGAAATAGTGTTCAATATGTATTTATCAAACTTATATATAGAGTATAAAATACAAATTATACGAAATACAGAATCCTTTAGAAAAAACTGAAAATATTTGTATAAAAAAACTGTATTTATTTATCCTGCACATGTTTTTTATGTAAAATAAATAAAATAAAATATAAATATTTATCAATAAAATAACTTTAAGTATTGCCTACTCTTGCAGTACTGTATTATTATTCATTTAATTGTATTGACTTGTTTTTCTGTGAGCTCGTATTGACATCTTGCTGTCCTGTCCTGTCCTGTGTATCTATTCTACTTAATTACAAAAGTAATAATAATAACGTATTACTGAATAATAAAATTAAACAATGCTACCATATTAATATGATCGTATTAACCCTGATCAGTTGTGTCAGCAGCGAGCGATGAGCTCCCGGTGAAATCAACTCAGAGATGATCCACGTCAAACACAATTTCCACTGACACACCGACACACACACGCACTCTGTCTAAAAATAACAATATTACACACACACACACACACACACACACACACACACACACACACACACACACACACCACACACACACACACACACACACACACACAACACACACACACACACACACACACACACACACACACACACACACACACACACACACACACACACACACACACACACACACACACACACACACACACACATCACCAGTGCAGAAACACACTCTGGCGTTCACTGTCCTCGTTCCTCCGAGACCTCAGGACCCCCAGCCTGACCCCCACAGCGACATAGATCACTTTAAATCCCCCTTCAGAGGAATATAGAGATCTGCAAGTCACCGAAATGTTGGACACTTAGCACCGATCAGCTCCTCGTTGCGTGTTCACAGTGTATCGCGTTTCCTCCGGTGGTGCGACGATGAATCCTCCACTGAGAACTCGTCCACATTTAGACGCTGTATATATATTTCAGGAATATGCTGAGTTTTACTCTTCAGCGCCTGGACTCGCTTACAAGCACATATAGGCGTGAGTGGACGAGGAAAAATAGATCCATGTGAGAATCGCGGCACACCAACTCAAAGTCGTGTGAAGAAATATTGTTTAGTTTGTTGAAAAATGACTAGTTTTACTTGTTCATTTACTAAGACAGATTTTATTCGGCTGTCCCACCACATCCATCAAAAATATTCAACTGGTACAAAATGCTGCAGCCCGGCGTCTACTAACAACAACAAGAAATAAGGACCACATCACTCCAACGTTAGCAGCTCTACACTGGCCCCCGTGAAGCACATACTTTATGTTAAAATACTTCTTCTTACTTACAAAGCGCTAAATGTTCAGGCACCATAAAAGATCGTTTAATTCCACTATTGATTCAACTTGTTATGTTTTAGCTGAGTCACTGAGAATCTTTTTTTAGTAAAAGCGATTGACATCTTTTCGTTTTAGTTTTGCCCTTCTGGATTAAATTATTGCAATCAGTGAAAATACGTTTTTCAAATATAAAAACTCCTTTATTTTATACAGGCTTCACTCTGCTTCCCTGCCATCATTTACCACCTTCACGAGTGCACAGCAGAATCATTCTAAAATCAGCTCCTATATGTACTTCATCCATAATAACCCTAGAATCAAATTTTGCAACACTGACATATTAACACTCCTAAAAGACGTATGCAGATTGTAGCTGCGTCTAAATATTCACAACCTTCACACACGTCTGCTGTTCTCACAGGAACACACACATCATGTACTGTAACCAGGGAGCTCACTCCGCAAAAATCCCCTTCATCTCCCGTCACTAATAAAAGCATCTACACACTTTACTACTTGTCCCAAAGTGACTTCTACAGACTGTTAAAGTAGAGATGTCACACAGTCTATAATGGATTACTAAGGGGCCTGCTGTATAACATGCACAGGGGCCCAAGGTGACAGGGGCCCCCTGCATTATGTCACTCAGAGAGACGCATATCAACCAGGAAGACTGGAAACATGAAAAAAGACTACAAAGAGACACAAAATGAAAAATAAAGAGACATAGAATGAATTCAAAGAGTCACAAAGCAACTACTTAGAGACTGAAAATGACGTCAAAATGACTACTTAGAGCAGGGGTATCAAACTCAAGGCCCGGGGGCCAAATCTGGCCCGCCACTTCATTCTATGTGGCCCACAAGAGCTTGCAAAGAATATATTAAGTTTATTATAATGTTACATGCCGCTTTACAGGAGAACGTTGCCCATAAACTACATGTCCCACAATGCATCTCATTTTGTGACATGCACAATGAAGAGACTTGCAATGATTTGCCCTAGACTTCTGCTTTAGTTATTACCCTATCCGATAATAATCCAATTTATATTGTTAAAATATAAATTATTTCATATTTCATATTTATATTTATCTATGTATATTTATATAGTCTTAAAGTTACCACCGGCCCTTAGAGTGCAACCATAATTCTAATGTGGCCCGCGATGAAATTGAGTTTGACACCCCTGATTTAGAGACTCAAACTGACTTCCAAGAGATACAAAATATCTACAAAGAGACAAAAAATGACCACAAAAAGACTCAAAATGACTAAAAACCACAACAAAGAGACACTAAATGACTTCAAGGAGACTCAAGAGAGACTCATAAGGGTCGTCTTTTCTCATAGACTTCTATATAATTCGAGGTAATAATTCAAGAGAGAAGTAATGACATGTTCTCATAGACTTCTATACAATCTGACGTCCAATACCTGGATATTTTTGCTTTTGTTTACCGAATATCTTTGGGTTTTCAACTACAGACAAAAGTTATCCTCTAATATTGCTTGGCATTCCACACACACAGTCAATTCAATTAGAAAATACAATCCAGATGAATCCATAACGATAATTAGCACGACCTGCAGGCGTAAAAACAACCTAAAATAAAACCCTGACTGGAGTTTAAGAGCAGAATGAGCTTTTTTGCTGCAGGAGAGGAATGGTTGTGCAGATTAAAGCATCACTTTCAGCGCTGACATGAGATCCATCAGCTGAGTATGTTGGGGTGGAAAACACCTGCACTAATCCAGCTCTGAATGATGTCCTCCATCCATTATACGATGATTACATCGTTACCCCGCCTCCCCCTGTACCTCAGTCACATCACGGTTATGAACTAGACATTCATCAAGCCACCGTCTCTGCTTTTTTTGGCAGGAAGTTGAAACCTGGGAGCATCCCTGCCAAACTGCTTTAAATAGAGGTGCATGATGGGTAAAGAGCAGTGACCCGTCAGGTGTCCGGTCACACGAAGACGAAGTGCCAAAAACTAGGCAAAAAAACTCCTGCTGCAAATGTATTTCAGCCTTAAATAAAGCTGGCAATTATAGAGTGGTCCCTGAAGGCAGCATCTCCCCGGTCCAATGGGATTTCTCCATGGGATTTTGGATTATTGCAGAAAATAATCTCTGTGTCAAACAAAGGTTTATGATAATAACATGTTCGGTTCAACAGGATAATCTCCACATATTAACAGCACTGATTTCTGAAGTAAAAAGATAATGTTGGCTATAAAGGAACTACAGCGCGGTCACATGACTTCACGTCACCACCGCTAAGCTAAAGGAGGCTAATGTTGGGCTATAAAGGAACTACAGCACGGTCACATGACTTCACGTCACCACCGCTAAGCTAAAGGTGGCTAATGTTGGGCTATAAAGGAACTACAGCACGGTCACATGACTTCACGTCTCCACCGCTAAGCTAAAGGAGGAGTTTTTAAACATTTCTGGTGATTTTTAGGAGGCAAATCAGCGATTTTGGTAAGAAACCGTTCAGCTGTTCCTCTGCCATCCTGCCTCCAACAGCAATTAAAGAGAGCAATCTCACTGTGGCGCCTGATCCATACTCCACAAGGCTCTGCTTTGAAACTGTCACTGCTCTGAGTGTGTGTGTGTGTGTGTGTGTGTGTGTGTGTGTGTGTGTGTGCGCGCGTGCGTGCGTGCGTGCGTGTGCGTGTGTGTGTGTCAGAGACTGAGACAGACCAAGATCCGAAGGAAAATCCTCCAAAAGACACACAGTCTGCAGAGACATGAAGGAGAGTCTCGCGGACAGATTTCAGGCGGTTTGTTCGGCTTCAGGAGGACACGGCGTGGACATGGAGTGTGTGTGTGCTCTGCTAAAGGTGAATCACTATTTATGGACCGCCATTATCATTACATAAGGGCTCAATTATTCAAGCTTTCATATATTAGTCATAGGAAAAAGAGCTCTAGCTCACACACACACACACACACACACACACACACACACACAAGCAGAACACGTCTGAGTTTCTTCTTCTGTGGCTGCAGAGTGCCGTCAGCGAGAGGTAAACACCAGGTCTGTGTGTGTGTGTGTGTGTGTGTGTGTGTGTGTGTGTGTGTGTGTGTGTGTGTGTGTGTGTGTGTGTGTGTGTGTGTGTGCGTGTGTGTGTGTGTGTGTGTAGGGTTCAGGTAATCACAGACAACAGAAACTATGCACTGCCTTCAAGAGGCTGTTAAGGCTTGCAATTAGTTGTATAATGTAGAGTATGTGGTTTGAACCAGGCAGCAGCAACAGCCTCAGAACACTAAAACAACAAGTGCCACACAAAGAGCACATTTATTATGCAGAGCATTTACACAAGAAGAATACACATCAGAGCGCTAACTCACGAACAACAAAACAAACACTTAATACACACATTGGCTCCATGTTGCGTCTTTTTAAATATGCAATTAAAAGCAATTACTTTGATCGAGGAATCAGCAGGTCCTGTTATCCAATAGATGTTTGAATCAATGAATACCCTTCAAAACGATCTGTTTCATTTTAAAACGTCTTTCCACCAATGCAACATTTCCCAAGCGACAACGATGTAAATCAATGCATAAGATGGATCAAAGTCACATCTGTAACCTCTGTTGCAATAAAGGAATGTGAAAAGCACGTGACGGGAAGCTGTCAGAGGAAGTTTTGAGAAAGAAACCGATTTATTTCCGGCTTTTACCCAGAAATATGAAACCAAGCTCCGTGACACCGCTCAGACCTGCAGCTGGAGGCAGAACATCTACAGCTCCTCATCAAATCCCTCATCACTCTGGATCTCCCCTCAGTCCTTCCTCTCTCTTCTGCAGCCTCCATGTTTGTTCCTGTCTCCCTGTTTCTCCTCCTCCTCCTCCTCCTCCTCCTCCTCCTCTTCCTCCTCCTCCTCCTCTCCTCCTCTCCTCCTCCTCTCCTCCTCCTCCTTCACTTCCCGCTTCGCTGCATTCATCAGCGGCAACAGAAACCCGTTACTGCTCCTTATTGACATTCGGATGAAATGACAGGCAGCAGATTCCCATTAGCTTCAGGACGACGAGCTGTAGCATGTTAAAGCATGACACACACACACACACACACACACACACACACACACACACACACACACACACACACACACACACACACACACACACACACACACACACACACACACACACACACACACACACACACACACACACACACACACACACACACACACACACACACACACACACACACACACACACACACACACACACACACACACACACACACACCCTGATGTTTTTGGATACATTGTTCTGGAGGTTATCAGAATCAGATTTCTTTAGTTAGTCCCTCAGAGGGGAAATGGATGCAGCAAAGAGGCAATACTGATAAATACAAAGTAAAACGGTATTTAGTAGAATACGGCAAGCACTGAATTGTATTAATTTAATTGTATTTTTATTGAATTTGTATTTTATTTCAATTTGTACTTATCTATTTTATTGTGTTTTTATGTTTATTTTTGTATTGAATTTATTTTCTATTTATTTTATTATATTTTATTTAAATCTATATCATGTATTGAATAACACATCACATATAAAGGCACATGTTTCTGCAGCATTAGTCATTTTACATGTAATACTAATTACTTAAAGTGGAAAAGTAAAAATGTCCGCTCCATCTTTATCTTTCTTTATCAATCAATCAATCAATGTTTATTTATATAGCCCAATATCACAAACGTTACATTTGTCTCAGTGGACTTCACAGTGTGTACAGAATATCAGTATGACAATACGACACCCTCTGTCCTTAGACCCTCTGTCCTTAGACCCTCTGTCCTCAGACCCTCTGTCCTTAGACCCTCTGTCCTTAGACCTTCTATCCTTAGACCCTCTGTCCCTAGACCCTCTGTCCTTAGACCCTCTGTCCTTAGACCCTCTGTCCTTACACCCTCTGTCCTTACACCATCTGTCCTTAAACCCTCTGTCCTTAGACCCTCTGTCCTTAGACCTTCTGTCCTTAGACCCTCTGTCCTTAGACCCTCTGTCCTTACACCCTCTGTCCTTACACCATCTGTCCTTAGACCCTCTGTCCTTAGACCCTCTGTCCTTAGACCCTCTGTCCTTAGACCCTCTGTCCTTAGACCCTCTGTCATTAGACCCTCTGTCCTTAGACCCTCTGTCCTTACACCCTCTGTCCTTACACCATCTGTCCTTAAACCCTCTGTCCTTACACCCTCTGTCCCTAGACCCTCTGTCCCTAGACCCTCACATCGCACAAGGAAACACTTCCAGAGAAACCCCACAGTTTAAGGGAACATGGGAGAAACCTCAGGGAGAGAGCAGAGGAGGGATCGCTCTCCCAGGACCGACAGACGAGCATTAGATGCCGTGTGTAATCTTTACGCCAAATCCCCTCGTCAGAGTCCGTTTAAACGAGGTCTGTTTCACTTTAAAAACAGCGTCATTACGACTGCTAAGTGTGACAGATCCACACTGAGCTAATTGCACAATTAACAGTTTTATAAATAGTGGCAAAGGGAATGAGAGCAGTCTTCAGAGGATGTGGAAAACTTCAAAGGGTTTATTTTCACAACAAGAAAACAACACAACTGAACAACAAGACGTTTTAAATCTCAGGGGATTGAAAACTAGAGCGAGGGGGGGGGGGGGCACTCTTTGATCTGCACGTCTATAGGTCGCACTCGTATTATCTGAGAGAAGTGACCGAACAATTGGTTTGCTCACGTTTGATGCCTTAATAATAACCGTGGAAACGCAACTGAATGTACATTACAAAGGCCCTATTCTGCTTTGTGTGGCGTCTCCTCTCCTGTCGTGTGTTGTGTACGTGTTAGTGCATGTAAAGGGTCAGCAGAGGCTAACATCCCTGTGTTCCCCCAGAGGGAGTCTCTCTCCCCCACACGTTGGAAACACACAGGTCTTTGGATTCCCTTGCGTTTATATTTATCACGTGTGCTATAAGTGACTGCAAATATATCTTCTGGACTATTCGACTGAAGCCCTCTTGCTTTATTTCACGTTCCCTCTCGTTTCCTGCCCTGGACGCTCTCTCCCTTCTCCGCCTGCCTCTCCATCTTCTCCTCCCACATGCTTCCTGCTCGCATGCTGCAGCGCGCTGGGTCTGGATGAGATCTAACCTGACAGCTTCCACGGCGGTGGCAGGAAGGCACATGTATTTTGGGGAGTTTACATCTCGAGGACACCCTCTCACTTCCTCTGACACTGTCCGACGGCTAGAGAGGCTTCTTCCTTTTTTACTTTCTATAAATACTGCTGCAGAAAGAACCTGCACGCGCAGACCGCATGCGGGCCAGACTCAGGCGCTCTCGTCACGTGGCGGCAGCTTCTCCAGGTGAAATGTAACATTTCATGAGCGGGACGGAATGACAAGAAGAGGCAGAAAAGAGGATGGTGGCGTGCTACATCAAAAGGAACCAGATTTACGATTTAATATATTATAATAAGTGATTTAGAAGAAGCTTAACCACTCGGAAAAAAGAGCTGAGATCAAAGTGACTTTTCCAAGCTCATTCATCCGTTCTATAAGTCACGCAGCTTATCTGTTTGTGGGGGAACAAACTTCATTCTACAAAGTGTTGCTTCATCAAAATGTAGGCCTTTTTTTAATTGCAAGAAACTGAACAAATAATAACTTTAAAATAAAACCTTTTAACCTCTGTCTGAAACGTTGGGATTGTAACCTTTGTAGGGCTGCACGATTTGGGGAAATAATCTGCAGATGTTGCGATTCGATTTGCGATATTTGTTTTTAAGCGACCCAACGGAAGTTTATTGTAAAATGCGGCCATATCTCCGGCTAGGAAGGTCGCATCAACGTGCTCCCGTCTCTAGCTACGAGTGAAAGAACTAAACTTACATAACACTTCCGTTGGGTTGCTTTAAAGTCGAGCTTCAGTTTCAGACTCACCCTGTGATAGAAACATGTGATGGAGCGTCACTAACCTGACTCAGACGGTTCACCAAACCATCTGAAGCTCCATTGGAAGCCATCTGGAAAGGGCAGGCACTTTCAAAAATACTTGGCAGGTGATTGGATCAATCTGTCTGTCACCTTCTATCATGGGCCACTTCTGATTGGTTAACAATGGCTGGTGCATTTGGAGCGCAGCACTTCTTGGGTGACACTGACTGATGACTGACACACGAGAAGAAAAGCAGGCTTTGCGATTTGATAATTGCATCATTTAAAATCGCGATTTCGATTTAAAATCGATTAAGCGTTCAGCCCGACTTTGCAGACCATTTACATGCACTGAAAGCTATAGAACACATACAGCAGAGGGAACGCCCAAACAAGCAGAATAGGGCTTCTTTAACCTTCAACTGTTCCCCAAAAAAATTTTAAGTTAATTGTAGTTTCACGGTGAGAAAACGAGTCACTTCGCTCAGACACACAGGTGTGTTTTAACTACAAATCCAGGCTGAAGACTTTTCTTTTTGTCGCTGCTTTTAATTGAACTATTCATATCTTAGTTTATTTTATTAGCTTTTATTTTTAATGACTGATTTTAAATGCCATTTTCTTCATGTCTTTCGTTTTTTGTAAAGCACTTTGAACTGCCTCGTGTTGAAAAGTGCTATATAAATAAACTTGCCTTGCCTTACATTTAGTTTAAGACTATGCAGCCGAGACCATAAACAAAGACCTTACATTTCATTAATAAAAAGGGCAATTACCTATTCTTTATCATTTCCCCACGCCATGATAAATTATGGGTTTTTGTTTTAAAAATAAATAAAATAAATGTGCTTTTCTCTGTTAGATATCGTTGGAAAATGGAATATCTAATAAAAAACTGTCATTTTAAAGAGTCACTGTATAGCTATGAAAGCAAAGACAGTAATTCATTGATTAATTAGATACATTAAAATATTATTCTGCACGGAAAATGCATCCCCAGATTCCCCACATCTGAACAGAGAATAGTTTGACGAATACTCTCAACTAGGAATCTTCAGGAGCATGTACCAGAGAAGGAGTGTTCGAGTATGCGTCCTGTAACGTGAAATATAAACCAGATGAAACGCCTCCGTCTTTCTGAGGGACGTCGGTTCAGAGCGCTTCATCCGAACCACATCACGGGTTCAGACAGAACTAGGCTGACATCTGTAACAGGGGGGGGGGGGGGGGGGGGGGGCGGGGGGGGGCTGAGGTTTAAATAATGGATAACAGCGCGGTGGCGTGGAGCTGAAATTAGAACGATGCAAATGAACAGAGAACAAGGAGACACAGAGCTCAGAGAGATAACACCACAGGGACAGAGGTGGAGAAGTACTACGATATGCTACTTGAGATGAAGTAGAAGTACTACGATCCTGTACTTGAGTTAAAGTAGAAGTACTCAGATCTTGAACTTGAGTAAAAGTAGAAGCACTCAGATCATGTACTTGAGTAAAAGTAGAAGTACTCAGATAATGTACTTGAGTTAAAGTAGAAGTACTCATATCCTGTACTTGAGTTAAAGTAGAAGTACTCAGATCATGTACTTGAGTTAAAGTAGAAGTACTCAGATCTTGTGCTTGAGTTAAAGTAGAAGTACTCAGATATTGTACTTGAGTAAAAGTAGAAGTACTCAGATCTTGTGCTTGAGTTAAAGTAGAAGTACTCAGATCTTGTACTTGAGTTAAAGTAGAAGTACTCAGATCTTGTGCTTGAGTTAAAGTAGAAGTACTCAGATCTTGTACTTGAGTTAAAGTAGAAGTACTCAGGTCATGTACTCGAGTTAAAGTAGAAGTACTCAGATCTTGTACTTGAGTTAAAGTAGAAGTACTCAGATCTTGTACTTGAGTTAAAGTAGAAGTACTCAGATATTGTACTTGAGTAAAAGTAGAAGTACTCAGATCTTGTACTTGAGTTAAAGTAGAAGTACTCAGGTCATGTACTTGAGTTAAAGTAGAAGTACTCAGATCTTGTACTTGAGTAAAAGTAGAAGTACTCAGATCTTGTACTTGAGTTAAAGTAGAAGTACTCAGATATTGTACTTGAGTAAAAGTAGAAGTACTCAGATCTTGTACTTGAGTAAAAGTAGAAGTACTCAGATCATGTACTTGAGTAAAAGTAGAAGTACTCAGATCATGTACTTGAGTAAAAGTAGAAGTACTCAGATCATGTACTTGAGTAAAAGTAGAAGTACTCAGATCATGTACTTGAGTAAAAGTAGAAGTACTCAGATAGCTGGTGGATTTACTCCAGGTGGAACTAAAGTCTGATTCAACACTTGATTATATTTCACATCATTCATCTGTGAAGTAACTAAAGGGATTAAATACATGTAGTGGAGGAACTCTGAAGTACCTCAAAATTGTAATTAAGTACAATACTTGAGTTAATCTACTTATAATATGTAAAACAATAAATGGATTAAAGGGAAATAAAGACTTTAACCCAGACCGTTTAAGGAATAAAAGAGACGGTAAACAATGACAGAAACATCCGAAGTCAACAAGAAGCACAACAGACGTCAAACCTCAGGAGACGTTGGAGACTCGGGAGAACAACGTAGAAACAGAGACGTTTGAAACCGAGGAGGAGATCAAACCTCTGATGGGAGAGTTGTCTGGGTTTAGATTCTCCGAACAAAGGCTAACAACACATGAAACTAGGAGGGAGCCGTAACTATAGAGACAGAAATCATCCCGAGGGAATAAAACAAAGTGTCTGATCCCAAAGGAGAAAGAAAGAGACTTCAGAAAATACAACGACAGGAATAGATATCTAACTACATATATAGATAAAAGTAAAGACTATAAGAGAATACTGGCTGTTCTGCAGAACTCTTTATCTGAACCAGAATATAATAATTGTTAATATTATATAAGATGTTAAAGTTAGAATCTGTCATTACATTTAAATGAATAAAGCATGCAAAAATAAATGAAATAAAAAAATAAAAAAATACTAATGTAAGAAGTTAAAGTAAGAATGTGCCAGACAAAAATAAATTACATTCAATATATACAATTAAATAAATAAAATGTCTAATAAAACATAAAAAGTCAAATGGAATACAAATATTTATATAAACATAAAAAAAAAAAGTGCCATAACAATTAAAATAAATGTTAAATTAAGATCAAATAAAATGTCCAAGAAAAGAAAAGAAAATAAAACACAACATATTTATATTTCTTAAAGGTAAGGTAGGTAAGAATGGAGAAACCAGCTCGAGTGCGCTAGAGTTTGAAAGTACACAACTGAAAAAAATCTGCCCCTTCCTCACAGAGCCCCTCCTCCAACACACGAACGCGCACATGACCAATGAGGGCACGAGAGAAGTCTGTGCCCAGATGGAAGGCTGACAGGCAGGTAGGCCATCCAGTTACTTTAGCCGGGCCGGCTCAGATGATTGGTCGAGCTTTTTACAGCGCCACGGCTTCCACAGGTGATATTTTATTAATGTATTTATTGCTATCGGGATGTTAAGAGCATTCCATGGAATATAACAAAAAGGGTTTCTGAAGTGAATTACATACATACATACCCCACCTTTAAGAAATAAAAAAAGGGATTATAATTACAAATAAAACACTAACGGCCCGTCCACACGGCGGCGTGCGTTGAAGCTTACAACGCTTCTGCCCATTCACTTTGAATGGGGTGACGTCACTTTTAGCCAAACTGCATTGTGGGAGCAAAGTGTAGCTTTTCTCGCGGTGCTCGCTGCAAAAGTAGAGCAATGTTCTACTTTTGCCGCCTCGACGGAGGCGTCAGCCAATCAAATCCCGCGTATGCAAATCTGACAGTACAAGCACTAGCCAATCAAACCGCGTGTATGTTGGGAGAGCCAGACCGCAGTTATTTCCCATATGTCAACAAAGGGAGGAGAAAATGATCGTGGCGGTAGGGAATCACCCGGTACTCTATGACCAGTCCCTCTTTACATACAGGGATACAAACCGGAGGAGCCAGGCATGGGGGGAGGAGGCAGAGACAGTGGGTGAAACTGGTAGGTTTTTGCTTGTTTGGGGAGTTTATATCCAGTGTACTTCGTTTGAATGGACAGCTAGCAAGCATAGACAGTATATTTAGCCAGCATGGATGTAGCATGAATGCTTTGCTTTGTATGTCCGGGGCGGGACATTCATGTGATTGGTTGTTGGTCGCGTTGCTCGCGTTGACTCCCCAAGCTCAAGACACGCCCACCACCAAGCGGCAACGCACGCCGCCGTGTGTAGGGGCCGTTACAGTCTACAGTCTATGGGTTGAACATTGCTCAACTTTTGAATCCTGAAAATCCTGGAAATCTTCGCTTTGCTTCCCCACAATGCAGTTCGGCGAAAAGCGAGGTAAAGTGACGTCACCCCATTCAAAATGAATGGGCAGAGAAGCGTTGGAAGCGTTGGAAGCGTTTTTAACGCTGCCGTGTAGACGGGCCGTTAGATTACCGTTTCCCTGCACTGAGATTCTGCTGCATTCACCATCTCACAAATTCACAAAAACATCAGAAACTGCGTAAACAGATCAGGACGAGAGACGAGGCTCAGCGAGATTCAAAGACTCCACGATAAGGCAATCTGCAGCAGACATCACGTCTAAAAATAGAAATCCTGCTGCCGTGTGAAACTCCTCCGAGCTAACTTCATTTAGCTCTGAAACCCAAATCAGGCCATTTTTGAAAACAGCTGATGCACCGAGAGTCAGGCCGTTTCTGCAGCACAGGGAGAAGAGGAGGAGGAAGAGAAGCATGTGGAGGTAAAGGAGGAAGCACTGATGCATTCTGGCGCAGTTTCTGCTGCAGGAAGTCCCTGAGCTGCAGCAGCATGCATGTCCAGAAACAGAGAGGGGGGGGGAGAGAAAGGGGGGAGAGAAACAGAACTGGAGGGAGATCATAATGTATTATTAAGTGAAGCAAGAAAATTAAATTAAATTATTCTATTTAGATTATTATTGTTTTTCAGAAAATTCAGATTCTAATCCCTTTTGGAAATATTGCATGCATACATTTTTGACCTCAGTAAAAGCACAAAAGTAATTATCATCCAAATGCAATTAAAATACCAAAAGTAAAAGTACGTCTTGAGTTGAAGTAAATGTATACTTTTCCAACTCTGACTCCTTTTCTTTGACTTTGACAACTCCGCGCATCGTATACAGATTAAAAACATCCAGTGTCACCTTCCAGAGTTTTCTTGAATGTTGTTAACTGTATGGCAGGGCAGTGTGTGAGGGGTCAAAGGTCAGAGAGGTCGCAGCTTTAATGGGAGTCAGCCTGACGGAGCAGAGAGAGGAGGAAGTGTTTTCTGTCTGAAGGATGGAGCGGTTAGGAGACCTCTGAGTTTAAAAACCTCTCCCTCAGCCTCATCAAGTCTCTACACAGAGGGGGGTCTTTTACTCCTTCCATTACCCATATAGTTACAAGGATAAAAAACACCACAGTGGCTCCATAGATGATCAAATGCATCGCGAGAAGCTGAGACAAGAACAAAAAAATAGGTTTGTATATTTAATAAAAATAGACTCAGTTAAACACGTTTCCTCCATCCCTGAAGTCTCCACACACAGAGGAGGGACTTTTTTACACCTTTTACTTACTCCAATTAATATGTTAAAATAATTACAACACTCGTTCAAACGGATATCAAATTGGCAACAAAAAAAAGGCAGTCAATCCTCCCTTTTGAGATAAAATCAGCAAATATTTGAATATTTTTGGTTTGATGAATTGCTACTCAAACAATAATAATTCATCAAAATTCTCGTAGGTTGATTTTCTGTCGGAGAAAGTCACAAACAGAAATCTGAGAAGAGGTGAAACAGCCCCAGTTGCTTTGAGGGGAAAAGTGGAAGCATCTAGATTTAATACAGAAACAAGCAGAGACAGGATCCTCATTGGAAGTCCTCTGCCTGCAGGACGCTCGGTGAAGCGGTTTTTATTTTGGACCGACGTCAAGCGCCGTCACACACTCTGATCTACATTTGGGAATAAACACTCTCTCATATGCTTTTCTATTATTGGCTCAGGCAGGACCAATAAGACAACGGCTCGTTAGAAGCAGCTCGTGCACCCTTAGCTGCTCTCGCTGTATCGATTTCTAGTCGTAAAGCTGCTGCTCTGTGCATCAAATGCAACGTGCAAAATCTCTGGAGTAAAAGTATTTTGTCAACTGAGCACAAAAAGAACTCACTTAACCAGCAACGCATTTAAAGTTTGCACGATAAATCGGTGAGTAAGAGCAGGTGTCACGTTGTACACTTCAGAATGAAACGGGATTATAAAACGGTGAGATGTGTATTGGTGAAACATTCAATCTTAACAGTTACCGTCACCCTAACTCCATTAGGTGGAGAAACTTGGAATAGTTTGGGGATCTGGATATATGATCTGTAGTCAGATTTAAACACACACACACACACACACACACACACACACACACACACACACTGAATCCTGTTATAAATAAGCTTTAACTTAATTGCATTCCCCAACTGGGAGGAACAGACATAGGGCCAGCATATTTATTGCCACTCAACCTGTGTGTGTGTGTGTGTGTGTGTGTGTGTGTGTGTGTGTGTGTGTGTGTGTGTGTGTGTGTGTGTGTGTGTGTATCAAAAATACAAAGACATAAAGTACACATATTCCAGTTAATGAGAAAACAGAAAGTATGGGGCGGGCAGGAATACTTATGTCAGTAGGGCCAGTACTTGAGTAAATGTACTTCAAAAATTGCATATTGGAGCAAGTAAGTTGCAAATGGGGAAATAAAAAAGTAAATGTATAATAAAAAAATGCTCAGTGGAATATCTGCTGTATATGAGAGGGGTGAGCTGTGCATTTAAAGATATACATGAGAAGGGTTATATGAGGAGAAGGGGGGTGGGGGTTTCAGGGGAAAAGGGCATATTCTCCTCAGCATTAAGCCTCCTCCTGCCTCATGCTATTTATAAAAACATGCAGGTTTACAAGCAGCCGAGTCATGCTCACGCAGGCGTGACCGCCTGTTATCTTCCAGGTCTCTGAGGACGGAGATCCTCCAGTAGCTGCTCTCTCTCCGGGTCGCAGGAGGAACAGAACCTGCAGCCTTTAGACCAGGACTATCTCAGAAGCTCACGCACTGTTTACCAGTGGTTAGCAACGTGAGGCTTGGAACTACAGCACGGTCACGTGACTTTACCTCGCTAAGCTAAAGGCGGCTAACGTTGGGCTATAAAGGAACAACAGCACGGTCCCATGACTTCACGTCACCACCGCTAAGCTAAAGGTGGCTAATGTTGGGCTATAAAGGAACTAGAGCCCGGTCACATGACTTCACGTCACCACTGCTAAGCTACAGGTGGCTAATGTTGGGCTATAAAGGAACTAGAGCCCGGTCACATGACTTCACGTCACCACCGCCAAGCTAAAGGCGGCTAACATTGGGTTATAAAGGAACAACAGCACGGTCCCATGACTTCACGTCACCACCGCTAAGCTACAGGTGGCTAATGTTGGGCTATAAAGGAACTAGAGCCCGGTCACATGACTTCACGTCACCACCGCTAAGCTAAAGGTGGCTAATGTTGGGCTATAAAGGAACTACAGCACGGTCACATGACTTCACGTCACCACCGCTAAGTGAAAGGAGGCTAATGGGTGCTTGATTGTTGCTCTGACAAAACAAGCTATTCAAAACACGTCATATTGAGCTTTTTATGATATTCTGTTGTTTTAAACAATAATAATGAATGAGTCCGACAAATAATCAAGATATAGAAAAATGATAATTCTTACTTGCATCCCTGCTTCCACATCTACTCTGAAGCTATAACCACTGACTGAAGATCACAAAAAGGCGTTTTATTAAGTGTGGCCTTTTCCCTTACCTCAACTATTAGGAACCAGACTTTAACCCGAGAGTCATTGTAGATAATTGACCAATAGAGTGCTGAAGTCACACCCATTTACTTCCGCGCCATGGGACCTTATTTCTGAAAAAGTATGTATTGAAGTCAATGGGGAGAGAAAGATTATCTTTCGATCCCGTTTGAATTGTGCCACGAATTACACATATGATGTTTGTCAATTTAAAAAATAATTTCCGTGTCAAAAAAGTCACAGTTTGTCGTAAAACGGTTGAAATATAAGACTATGAAAAATACGCAACTAGAAAGACTACAAATCCCAGAGTCGCGTAGGTGAATTTAGCTAGCTGACATTAACGTAACACATTACACTCGTGTTACTCACCGAAACCTTGTAAAGCCGGTCCCGCATGCTGGCTCTTAGGATCCGACTAACTCCTCTTGTGTGTGTGCACAGCTCTCAACGTGCCCAGACTTGTCGTGATTTTCACCTCTTTTAATACTTTCCGCTTCATTCTGAAAGAAAGAGGTGAAATGTGCCAACGTGACGGCCATCTTGGTGTTGGTGACGTATGCGAGACCAGATATGTAGTTCATTGAGCGGTTCACACACAAAAAAGTGTTACTTCACAGTTTTACGACACTTTTTTTTTTTTTGACTTGCAAAATTATCTTTTAAATTGACAAACATCATATGTGTAAATCGTTGCACAATTCAAACGGGATCAAAAGATAATCTTTCTCTCTCCATTGACTTCAATACATACTTTTCCCCAGCGCCATATAGACTGAGAGTTACGACCTCTCCGTTCACTCCAATGGACCACTTTTTTACAGCAATGGCGGATCGTGGAGCCTCTCAATCGTTCCCCGGAAGTTAGCGCCAAGGCTAGCAGAGCTGTAGAGTTGCAGCATAATAGACCGTTCGTGACGGACTTTTAAAGGTAAGAAGAAGTTTAAAGATTTATATTGCGGATATTATCAGTACATCTGATTCAAATGAACATGTGTATTAAAGGATGTCAGTGGATTATCCCTAAATTAGTAGATTTAGGGAACGTTTACAGATAACAGATTAAGCTAGCATACCGAAGCAAGTTAGCAACACACGTTGAACAGCCTTTTAATTGTAAATTCCGTTCTCTTAATGTCATTTCGTCCAACATGTTGAATTAGAGAAGAGGGGCTTCTAAACGGGATTGTATGCGGGGGTGGAGGGAGTTAAATATTAGATAAATATAACTTTGGTGCGTGTAAGAGTGAGTGTTTTTAGCAGAGCCATATTGTGTCCTTGTGATTCTGTTGATTATTACCTGTCTGTATAATGTTGCAGCTCAGCTGATTCTGGATTGATGGCAAAGGGAGAGGGACTGAAGTGAGAGTGAAAACACAAGGTAAGTTTAATACTACTGTTTTATATAAGTAAGCATACTAAACATGTATTCTATCGCTGTATTATATAAGTAATCTTGTTAGTAACCTACTGTATGGCAGGTGGAGGGACAGTGATGTTACAGGTGGAGGAGCAAGACTGCAAACTCACAAGACAGAGAAATCAAAGTGTGTTATCCAGAGAAGAGGTTGATTTCACTTCAATTTTTTATTTCATATTTTCTAAAGATGTGGAAATGGCAAAAAAAAAAACTTGAGAGCTGTAACCAAGACAACTGTAACAACATGAGTAGAGAGCCACCAAGGTTTTTCAAGTCCCTCTCTTACTCCATTTTGCCAACCCAAACTTCCAGATACATGACAGGGACACCTTGCTTGTTTTTGTTGTTTGCGCTCCTCTGGCGAGAGACAGCAAGCGCATTGTGTGGCATCTGCAGGCAGTGGAAAGTCCTTCCGGCATATGCCACAGAGGCCGCTACTCTGTGGTAGCTGTGGCAAGTCCTTCCGGCATATGCCACAGATGCCACAACTTGCCGAGGCATCTGCCGCTGCTCAACGGGAGTTGCCACAAGATGCCAGAGTAAGAGAAGGTTTACTGTAGCTGCCACTCACCGTCCGTGGCAAATGCAGCTATTTAAACCCGTATTTATCGTGTAAAATGTCGCTGTTTAGGCATGACTTTATCGAACTGATCTGTACACAGGACTGATGTGCGATCTCTATTTTTCAAAAGATTTTCATAATTTCTATTCAATTTTACTTGGAGCATGGTTTGCTAAAATAAACAAACGTGCTATATTTATGATGAAATATTGGCGAGTGAGGGTTTCCACTGCTTGCTACGATAAACCAGGTGTATGACTAGTAAAGACAAATAATTAACAAATAAATATCTGTATGGACACAGCAACTTGTACACTGGTGTTATTAGACTTGGGTACAGACTTAGGGCAGCTGTAACTGATTGCAGTTGCCACTGCTAGTGAGATGCTAAGGTTAGTATGAAGGAGTATGAAGGAGGTCCTTGATATATTTCCATTAGGCAAAGGACTTATATTTGCCCCATGCCTTCAGCAGCAGCAGGCCATTCACTTTGATTAGATCCAGTTATGAAATGTCATCATTTCGACAATAAAGAAATGCTACATAAACGTTATCTTGCATGTTTTATCGAAGCATCTCCGTTTCTAACTTTCAATATTTATAAAGAGATCTCTCTCTCATCTGCGTGCGGGGGCGGGGCCTCACAGACATGCTGCTGCGCTGTGCACACAGTTCTGCCGGTAATGAATATTAGGATACATTTTGTGAGGAAACTTTTCCACCAATAATTCCAATAAGTATTCCAAAATGTATTCAATTCAGGTTTACGAAAGTAACTGTATTCGGATTAGTTGTTTTTCAAATGTAACGCGAGCTGAATACAGTTAGGCTACTTGGTATTTGTATTCTGATTACGTAACGCCGTTACATGTATTCCGTTACAACCCAACCCTGTGTACAGATCATCAGTCCTGTGTACAGATCAGTTCGATAAAGTCATGCCAAAACAGCGACATTTTACACGATAAATACGGGTTTAAATAGCAGCATTTGCCACGGAAGGCGAGTGGCAGCTACAGTAAACGTTCTCTTACTCTGGCATCTTGTGGCAACTCCCGTTGAGCAGCGGCAGATGCCTCGGCAAGTTGTGGCACCTGTGGCATATGCCGGAAGTACTTGCCACAGCTACCACAGAGTAGCGGCCTCTGTGGCATATGCCGGAAGGACTTGCCACTGCCTGCAGATGCCACGAAATGAGCCAGGCCCTACTGCCTCTGGCTGGGTGCTGGCAGGTGGAGGGCAGTTATCCCTCCCTTCTTCCCTCAATCTTTGAGACTAATGTAAGTAGAAGACATGGCACTGTACATTTTCGAACATTTAAAATATTATACCACTTAAAAATAAGAAATATTACTTTTGTTACTAAGAGTTCATACTTATTATACCTGTGTCACCTTTCACACTATAGCTGTCGTAGAGGCTAAGCCAACGCTTTAAGCCTCTGAGGATCCGCTTGGTGGGTGTAACATGCCACATCACTCCGATCCTTTCTGCCCTGCACTGGCTCCCTGTCCATCTCAGAACCCAATTCAAAGTACTGGTCTTCACATATAGAGCTGTCCATGGCCAAGCCCCAGCCTACATCAATGACCTTATCCACCCGCACATCACAACCCGGGCCCTGAGGTCCTCTGAGCAAGGCCTCCTAAGGGTGCCCCGAACCAGGCTAAAGACTAAGGGTGACCGTGCCTTTGAGGCGGTGGCCCCAAGGCTTTGGAACAAACTCCCCCAAATAATAAAAACCTCGGCCTCAATAGAGATTTTTAAGGGGCGGTTAAAGACCCACCTCTTCCGACAGGCCTTTGGGTCGTCGGAGGAGGTGAGTTAGTGGCTGTCTTCTTTTTTCTTTTTTTTTATTGTTGGTGTTTTGTCGTATGTTTTATCCTATGTATTCCCATTTATTTCCATTTGACTGGTTTCCATTTACTTGCTTCTTTCCATATTCACCACACGATATTACTGTTTACACAATACCTTTGCTTTGCTTGTAATCCCGTGTTTGTGTGTGTGTGTTCTCTGTGTGTGTTCTCCGTGTGTGTTCTCCTGTGTGTGTGCTCCTTGTGTGTGTGTTCAAAAACTGTATGGGCCTTCCGGCGGAACCTCTCCCCAACACACATAGGTTCCTACCTATACCCACAGTTAATTGGCTCCTACAGCTGTGATCATGAGCTATGGGCTTTGTAGATACAGGCCCCGGGTGAATCGTGGTGCAGGGGCCCTTCTCTTTTTGACCACAGGGCGATGCACGAAGATGCTGGGTATAGCCTCTGCTCTCAGCCTAGTCTTGCCCTTTTTTCTCTTGACAAACTGGTCTGCATCAACATGTGCCTGCGGAGTGACTTGAGGTTACTTCACACACAGAACAACTCCGTTTTGTCTGCCCACATACATATTCCATAGCGGTTGAATACACAGTATTAGGAAACACTTTATACTTACTGGACATGTTATACTCATTACATACTGTATATAAAATATGACCAAGAATGTGAGACAACTTTATAGAAATTCATATCACATGTGTTACTGATGCCATTTGTCATACTTTGTTAAACTCACAAATAATAAAGTTCCATAACTTCAGTTGGGAACAAAGACCACACCTTATCTCCCCAAGGCAATAGGTGCGCTATATAGGTGTGTATAACCCTTTCTCTTGTCTGTTACTCCCTCTTTCAGCACCAGAACCAGAGGGGGGTTCAATGGAGCCTGAATACCTGCACTGAGACCCTCACCCTGCACCCTGAGTCTCTACTCTGTGTTTTTCAAGCCTTTCCCTGATTTTTTGTATTAAATAAAACATTAAGCTTTCCCAATGGTGTGATTTTCGTTTGGTGAAAAAGTGCAAATGCAGTGTTTGTATATAATTACATCACATATTTTTTTGCTGTTGGTCGTGAAATTGCTCCTGCTGACTTGAGCCAGCCATTTTTTTCTCCGCTCTGTGTCAGTGGGGAAGCCGTACATTCGTACTCCTTTCTCTGAGCGATTTAAGCATCCCCAGGGCAGCACATCAAACCATGGTGGCTACTAGGAGGCAGCACAGCAAACCATGGTGGCGACTAGGAGGCAGCACAGCAAACCAGGACAACACGGAGGAAAAGGCACCGACTAAACTGCATGATATGCTATTCAATGTTGTGGAAAATTGATGTAAGGTATTGTACAGAAGAAGTGAGGCAGCATATTTTTGGTATATTCATTTTAATGTCACCCATATATAGGAGGTGTATTGCATCATGTTATCCCTAATATGTGTGGGTTTATACATTCCTGTGTGTTAATAGTTGAAGGAACAAAAAGTACATTTTTCCTCTTAAATATAGAGAGGTTTTTTATAGATTCCTGAAACAATGTTCCCTTTTTCTTAAAAGTAGATTAGCGCAATAGTCTTTTTCTTTCACTTTCACTTGTTTTTAGGCTATTTTTGAAGAAGGAAGATGCAGAATTACTTGCAGAAACCCCTTTGAGTGTTTTTCTTGGTTAAACCATTGATAGGCTTTGCAAATTGCGAGGGACATTTTCCCCAGATATAATGATGCGCATCCTGCAGGCCTTCCCAACACGTGTGGCTTTCATAGAGGGAAAACATATGGACTATTGTGTGATGATAAGCTACATAATACGAATGTGTTTTGCTTCAAACTGAAACTGTTTGGTTCTCTGCTGGCCCGCGCTGATTCACTGTGAGACAGCGTTTTTGGTATCTCCCAAATGAAACTCCACCCCTTCCTGTTGGTGTTGGTATGAAGGAAGTTGTTCAGCTTGTTGTTCTCTCTCTCTTCGCGCGCTGCCCAGACAGAAGGATCACAGCGCGTGAATCAGGGCAGGGAGTACTCCTTACGTTACTTATATGATTCTTTATCTTGTATAGTAATGGATTATATTGTATTGCATTATTAACTTGTTTAATTAAAACGGATTATTGTTTAACTGGTGTCTTCTAATTTCCTCCCTGTTATGATTTCAAGCAGGACTCGCCAAAACGACACGCGGAGAGGAGTTGGGTTGTAAAAACCCCATCCCCCAACAATGTTTATTGAACTCCATGTATTTGCAATGGATGTTCCTAAAACAACACATTTAACATCATCATCATCGTCATCATCATCATCACGCTGCTGCTGCTGCTGCTAGTCCTTTGATAGTCACCTCCTGTCCTTTCTGAAAGCCGTAAAGATGACATTAGTCATTTAGATAGCTTGTGTCCTCAGTTACCAGGGGATTACTGAAACTACCATGAATCTAAGAAAATGGTAGAAATGAATCTAATCTGAATTTTAAAGCATTACTTTAGATCCCCTCCCTCTAAATGTATCAATAAACATTAGAAAGTGATCCTCCTGACTACCATACAAGTTTAAGAAGATAATATTGGTTTGAAAGAATTCAAAGCTATAAATAAACAGCAACTGGCTCTTTAACAAGGCACTATGTTAAACATGTAAACTAGCTGTTCACACTAATCCTAATATTATCACTTAATATTAGCAAATTCTATTTTATTTTTTAAAACATATTGATGTAAATACATACACATATCGATTTGTTGTATAAATATTGCAAATCAAAACCTTTATTCACTAATGATTACCAAAAATCGTAGTTCTATCTCCTGTTATCAATGCATTCACATTGCCCGCCATGAACTTCCGGGGAACGATCCTCGTCTCCATGAACCACGTGACGATAACCGTTTTTGGACTTCCGTTGTCGTAACTCTTCTATTATATGGCTCTGCTTTTCCCGAAGTAAGGTCCCATGGAGCTCCTCCGGAAGGGCAGGGACTTCGCCTCTCTATTTACACACATTTTAAAAGCTGGTGGTGCCATAACAAAGTTCATATCTGCTACCAAGAAACTATTACCGTCCTCCTCTCGTGCTGAGAACTACGGTCTGGATAGGACTTGGAGTATAATCATCTTGATAACAATGTGCCCAAAGGGTGTCAAAGTCAATGCCTCGTAAAACAGGACGAAGGAGAAACGACAGACTGAAGATTCTAATTGTCCTTAAAGACGTCAAAAAAGCTCCGGTTCTTTGGAAAGGGAGACATCATCCAGTCGTTACCAGAGGAAATACTTCTCTTATTTCGACGTTTATGCTAATAAAACACAACATTTCCCACTCACTATTTCAGTCAGAATATGAATGCAATGAAAGCAAATGTATTCTGTGTTATCTCATGTCGCGAGTGTTGAAAACGGCCCTGAGGAGGTCTTTGAAGGCAGCACGAGAATCATCATAATTATGCCTTTTGCTGAATATTCCACACATTCATTCCCTTTTGTTTTGTGTATGGAAATGCCTCATGAATCTTGCGTTTTTCCCTCTGCTCCTCACACAATCTAATTCATCTCCATCCCAGATTAATTATTGACATTTCGGGAGATTTGTCAGGAGTTCTGTAACATTTCTGCAAAAGTCTCTGAAGATGGGAGGAAATGTTTTCATTAATGCTCCCTCGTGTTCGTGCATATCAACTATTCTCATTGTTTTAACTGAATAATATCATGCAACGTTAATTTATAAAGATCACAGCCGTGTTCATACACTGACATTTAACTGAGGGAATTATAAACAGAAATCAGAGAAAAATATATAATAATACTAATATAAAAAGAAACTATAGATTTTTTTTTTTTAATTGTTAAAAAAAAAAAAAAGAACGTGTGTGAAATCAGAGAATCGGAGCAGCAGCACTGCAGTCACTTTACCGCACCGTTGTGACGAAAAGAGAGCTGAGCCAGAAGGCAAAGCTCTCTGTCTACCGGGCCATCTTCGTTCCTACCCTCACCTATGGTCATGAAGGATGGGTCATGACCGAAAGAACGAGATCGCGGATACAAGCGGCCGAGATGGGTTTCCTCGGATAAGGTGAGAAGTTCGGTCATCAGGGAAGGACTCGGAGTTGAGCCGCTCGGAGTTGAGCCGCTTCTCCTTCGCGTCGAAAGGAGCCAGTTGAGGTGGTTCGGGCACCTAGTTACGGCCCGTCTACACTACAGCGTCGACAGCGTCGAAAACTCCAATCTGCCCATTCACTTTCAATGGGGTGACGTCACGTTGCCTCGCTTTTTCGCCGAACTGAATTGTGGGTAGCAGAGCGATCCGTCTCCGCCGTCTCCGGCGTCAGAAGATGAACAATGTTCAACTTCTGACGCCGGAGACGCCAGCGCCAGCCAATCAAATCCCGTTTCTGAAAATCTGACAGCTGAAGCCGTAGCCAATCAAACCGCGTCTAAGCTGGGAGAGATATCCCGCCGTTCATTTCTATATTTCAAAAAAAGTTGGAGGAGAAACTAACTATCGCCGTAGCAATCACCCGGTGTTGTATGACCAGACCCTCTTCACCTACCGGGACACAAACCGGAGGAACCAGGCATGGAGGGAGGTGGCAGAGACAGTGGGGGAAACTGGTAGGTTTTCGCCTGTTTGGGGAGTTTATATATATATATATATATTGCTCCCATACAATCCCCGGGGTTTTTGCTTTGTATGTCGGGGGCGGGAGATTCATGTGATTGGTTGTTGGTCGTGTTGCTTGAATAAAATCCCCAAGCTCCAGACACGCCCAGCTCCAAGCTTTTTTTGAAGCTGTAGTGTGGACGCTCTGTTAGGATGCCACCTGGGCGCCTCCCTGGAGGTGTTCCAGGCACGTCCAGCTGGGAAGAGACCAAGGGGTAGACCTAGGACCAGGTGGAGGGATTATATCTCTTCGCTGGCCTGGGAGCGCCTTGGGACCCCCAGTCAGAGCTGGTTGATGTCGCCAGGGAAAAGAAAGTTTGGGGCTCTCTGCTGGAACTGCTACCCCCGAGACCCGACCACGGATAAGCGGGAGAAGATGGATGGATGGATGGATGGATGGATGAATGGATGGATGGATGGATGGATGGATGGATGGATGGATGGATGAGTGAAATCAGCAATTAGGTTTCAGAAATATTTCTAAAGTTGATGGGCTTTTTTTATTGTTAATGTCATTGAAAAAGACCAAAAATACTGAAGACATTTGTGAATGAAATATTTACCAAATATAATAAATTTTCTTTCCAAATCAAGGTTTTTCGTTCACAAATCGAAGGTCATGTTTTATTTTATCATATGCCGGGTTTTTTGTTACATGGATGTGCTGTGAAGCGATAATTATCCGACCATAAAGTCAGATTGTTCTGCAGCTCTCAGCATGCCGTGCTGCACAGCAACACATCGAGCACAACGAGCAGATCGATGGAGCAGCGGCCTGAGAATAAAAGCCTCTCCACATGAAGCTCCTCTCACAAGAATCAAACACAATCCCCAGGAGCTCAGCGGGCCCCAGGAGTCCCCTGATCACCCTGACTCTGGACCCTCAGAGTCCTGCACCCCGGGGCCCAGAGCCAGCCTGAGAGGCCCTGAGATGCCCTGATCTGTGGAGGGGGAGGATGTCAGAGAGGCATGTCACTTTGATTCAACGCCTGCAGACCAACGTGTGAGATGCGAGCTGTGAAATAAAAAAATCAATATTTCTGAGCGCTGCACATTCTCCTTCTCCTCCCAGAGGCCTGGATTACACGCACGGGACAAAAGGAAGTTATACAATACATGACCGTGATGCTGATTGTACTACAGTACAGTATGTCAGGGCAACGCTGCCAAATATGCCCCACTCTGTTCTAGTGCGGTTTTGTGCACGGATGAAAAGGCTGCATACATTTGCATAAAACATATCTGCTGCTCTGGGGTGCTTACTACCAAACTGAAGGCTCCAGAAGGAAATATATCTCCATGGCTGCACAATATATCGTTTCAGCATCAAAATTGCAATGTGTTCATGAAGCATTAATCATAATCGGAGTACGGCAATGTCAAACATAACACTTCTACTTTTTGCTGCACGATACAAAAGGAGTTTCTTTCCCATAAATGGGGCAAAGCCTGCGAGCTAGTTCAGGCAGTCAACTCGAGCACTTATGCTGCATTCATACATAACGCCCCCTTGCCACTCTACAACCAACTAAACAGAGTCTCCTTGATATGCCGCTCTATTGAACCTGCCAGATCTCTCTCCATGCTTTGCCTGCTGCTGCTATAGCTGCAGCTACCTCTACGTCGCTGCTGCTCGCTGCCCCACCACCACCCCGGCTTCCACCCCATCTTCCACCCTAGCTTCCATCCCAGCTTCCACCCCAGAAACACCCCAGCTTCCACCCCAGAAACACCCCAGCTTCCACCCCAGCTTCCAACCCAGCTTCCACCCCAGCTTCCACCCCAGAAACACCCCAGCTTCCACCCCAGCTTCCACCCCAGCTTCCACCCCAGCGTCCACCCCAGCGTCCACCCCAGCTTCCACCCCAGCGTCCACCCCAGCTTCCACCCAAGCTCCACCCCAGCTTCCACCCAAGCTCCACCCCAGCTTCCACCCCAGCTTCCACTCCAGCTTCCACCCCAGCTTCCACCCCAGCTTCCACCCAAGCTCCACCCCAGCTTCCACCCAAGCTCCACCCCAGCTTCCACCCCAGCTTCCACCCAAGCTCCACCCCAGCTTCCATCCCAGCTTCCACCCCAGCTTCCAACCCAGCTCCACCCCAGCTTCCACCCAAGCTCCACCCCAGCTTCCACCCAAGCTCCACCCCAGCTTCCATCCCAGCTTCCACCCCAGTGTCCACCCCAGCTTCCACCCCAGCTTCCACCCCAGCTTTCACCCCAGCATCCACCCTAGCTTCCACCCCAGCTTCCACCCCAGCTCCACCCCAGCTCCACCCCGGCTTCCACCCCAGCTTCCACCCCAGCTTCCACCCCAGCTTCCACCCCAGCGTCCACCCCAGCTTCCACCCCAGCGTCCACCCCAGCTTCCACCCCAGCTTCCACCCCAGCTTCCAACCCAGCTTCCAACCCAGCTTCCACCCAAGCTCCACCCCAGCTTCCACCCCAGCTTCCAACCCAGCTTCCACCCCAGCTTCCACCCCAGCTTCCACCCCAGCTTCCACCCAAGCTCCACCCCAGCTTCCATCCCAGCTTCCACCCCAGCTTCCACCCAGGCTCCACCCCAGCTTCCACCCCAGCTTCCACCCCAGCGTCCACCCCAGCGTCCACCCCAGCGTCCACCCCAGCTTCCACCCAAGCTCCACCCCAGCTTCCACCCAAGCTCCACCCAAGCTCCACCCCAGCTTCCACCCAAGCTCCACCCAAGCTCCACCCCAGCTTCCACCCCAGCTTCCACCCCAGCTTCCACCCCAGCTTCCAAAAAAACGATGTGACCAAAACAGGTCCATATTCGTCATATTGTGAAAATGCACTGGTTTTTTTCACATCGCATGCAGTATACAGTATATCCCAGTAAAACGTCTTTCATTATGACACAGTCCAACCTAGAATTCTTGTCTTGCCTGTTTTATGCTTTTATGCTGCTGTATTGCCTTGTCGGTTCGATTCAATTGTGTTCCGTTTTTGTTTTAGCTGTTTTAACTTTTAAATGCACTGTAAGGCGACCTTGGGTGTCCTGAAAGGCGCCTCGAAATAAAACGTATTATTATTATTCTAATTGCAAGTAAAAGGAGAACAATTTCAAAAAACGAAGATTTGGTTGCAAAAAGAACACAACAGTAAATATTGCAATGTCCCTTTTTTGCCAAAACCATACCTTCCTTTATTTTTGTCATGGATTGTAAAACACAGTTTAACCTGAAAGACTGTCATATACTGATAATAAAGTTTGCCTGTTGGAGTATTCTGTCTCTCTTTGTCATACTGCTCTTATTCTTCCATGCTGCTCTCCTTCAATGGAGCCAGACACCACAGAGACGCAGCAGGGATCAGAGAGGCGAGGAGGTGTAAACTTAAGGACTTCCTGTTTCCACAGTCGTGTGACGGATCCCAGAGTTGAATCCCCCATAGCATCACACACACACACACACACACACACACACACACACACACACACACACACACACACACACACACACACACACACACACACACACACACACACACACACACACACACACACACACACACACACACACACACACACACACACACACACACACACACACACACACACACACACACACACACACACACACACACACACACACACACACACACACACACACACACACCTGAGCGAAACTCTCTTGACAGGAAAACACGGGGATGTAAAGGAGATGAGAGGGTACGCCGTCTCAGCGTGTCAAGAAAGAAGCGTTTTGTATTCACAGTGATGAGTGCAAACAGCACATGAAAAGGTAACCGGAGTACGATCTAAATTAAATGATGTCAAGAGGCGAAGAAGACGAAGTTGTTGTGACAAAAGCAAACGCTGAATGAGACGTGTGTCAGGACTCAAAGGAAGGCTGTACAGCTTTGAAGGGAGCTGTCAAATCGTATACAACGTTTCTTCAGGTGTGATATGGAGGATAGAAGCAGCCAGAATTCAAAAAATGTATAACTAGACAAATATGTATATAATCTGCCATTACATGTACCAAAAGTCATTTAAAAAAAATAACATTTGGGTTTAGTAGTATATAGTTGATGCAAGTTGACAAATTCAGATTTAAAAATTCAGCAATAATAAACCACGAACAACACATGAATAAAAACCCAACGCTGCACAACCACGACACAACATAATAATAAAAAAGCAGTCTTACCAGGTCTCGTCGTTTTTGAACTCCAGCTCTCCGTAGTTGTCCTCGAAGTCCTCCCCTCCTCCCTTGGCGATCGCCTCCACGGTGCGAAACGGCACAATGACCGTGCCCCTCGCTCCGGAAGTCCTCAGCACCTTCACCTCCATGATGCCGATGCTCTCGCTGATGTGCACCGAGCCGCTCTCGAAGGTGAAGATGCCCGAGTGGTCGTCGTCCAAGATGGTGACGGTGGCCACGGCGGGGAATCCCAGCATGGCCTTCGGGTACGGGAGGCTGTTGGGCGACAGCACCTCGTCCTCCGTCTCCAGGACGCGCAGATTCCCCAGCCGCACGAAAAAGTGCTCGTCCTCCTCGAAGATGTCGTCGTCTATGATGCCGATGTTGATCTCCCTGAACATCTCGCCTGGTTTGAACACCACCGTGCCCTCGGAGAACTCGTAGTCGGCCCCAGCGTTGGCCGATCCGTCCTCCGTCTTGTAATCCACGTAGATCGTCTTGTTGATGTCGCCGCCCCTTCTGGTGACGGTTAATATCGCAGCGCCGCAGTTCTCGAGGCACTGGTAGACGGCGGGGTCGAAGGTGATCCTGGACACGTATTCCTCCGGTTCCTCCACGTGAATCTCCTGAATGCTGACGCTCTTCTTGGCCTGCTCCGTCACGTGTTTCTTCAGGATGTTTCCGGCGCCCGTCATCATGCGGGTGGCCTGGATGCGGTAGAAGGCGCGGCTCTTCTGCTGGTGCGTCAGGGCGTAGTAGTTGGCCATCTCCACCAGCTGATCCAGCTCTTTCTCCGGGTACTTCTGCTTCAGATCCTTCAGGATTCGGATCATGTCTCGCCGGGATTCGTCCACCTCTTTGCTCTCGATCAACCCGATGAGATTGCTGGCGGCGCTTCCGTCCATGAAGTGCGAGTTCACCATCTTGCCGTCCATCTCGATGCCCTTCGAACGCTCCCCCTCCGTCTCGATGATGACCCCCCGGTGTTTGTCGTGGCGGTACTTCTTGTGCATGAACTTGAAGAAAAGCAGTCTTCTGTCCGCTATCCAAGCCAGGAAAACGCATATGGGGAAGAAGGCCAGCGTGAGCAGACCCTCCCACACCTGGACTTCATTCGGGGAAAACACAGCCAGGATCATGTAGAGCCAGATGTAGGCGAACACGCTCCATCCCGCCGTGACGAAAAACACTCGCAGGTGTTTGACCTTACGCACCTCTCCTTGGGGAACCACGGACACGCAGATGCCGATGATCACGAACATATTGAAGGCTGCACTGCCCACAATAGTAGCCGGCCCGAGTTCTCCAGATACAAACCCGTGTCCACAGACCTCGATTAACGTGAGCAGGATCTCAGGGGTCGACGATCCTAAGGCCATGAGGGTGAGGTTGGACACGGTTTCGTTCCACACCCGGATCATGGTGGTGGTCGTTTCCCCGTTGGGCTTCTTGATGACCAGTTCCCTCTCCTGTGAAGTGATGACCTCGATGGCGGCCATGAAGCGATCAGAGATGATTGACACCCCGAGGAACATGTAGATCATGGCCACGAAGTACACAATGACCCGGGCGATCTTGTCCCCCATGGAGGGGTCCTCGGGGTACCAGATGGGCAAGATGATCCCCGCTCTGCATTTGGAGTTCCCCGAGCAGGTGGCATTGCTGGGGGTGATTAAGGGGCTTGGGGTGGTGCGAGCCTCCGTGCACAGGAAGGCGACGGCAGCAGAGAGCAGCCACACCCAGAGGCAGGCTGTCGACCCCGGTTTCACTGATCCTGAACCCTCCATAAACCCTCCGTCGTCTCAAGGGTCCTTACCAGGCTGACAGACCCCTCGGGATCCAGCACCGGGCTGTGCTTCGTCTCCACCCACCACCTGAAAGCAGAGACAACACACATTACACGGATGTTGTTGGGAAAATACTGAATGTACTCTTCCAATATCAGAGTAGCACATGATAACAAAGGCCCTACGTAGCTGTGTACCTGACAGGATGTATGATTACCTAGAAGAGCATCAGGACTGTTTTCGGCATTTAATATACTATGTGACAACGATTAACATGATGATTCTGCTTCTATGGAGATAGACATATGACAAGCATGATCATTTCTGATGTGGGTCTAAGCTAATCTAAACTAAACATTACTGCTTTGAACCGGTATTCCTCCATCTTGTGACTGTGTAACTCCCTCTCTTGGATATCAGCATGTGAAGGACACTGCTCAGGAACTAGTTGATGCTCTGTATGTGACGACTACTTCCATTCTGGAGAGGATCACAAATACATGTATCCTGAGATTGAAGCTCAAGCCGGGGACGAGTGATATTTTTCAAACAGATATATATTTATCAAAAAACACAAAGAGGTTACTCTCACATTGAGCTGCAAAGGCTTATTGTCTGTTTTGATATTTTATTATATATTAATTATATAACCGGGTCTGAACATTAGCACTTTTACATATTTTGAAAGAATTAATAGACCACTAATGGCGCATTTCCACTGCAGGGCCTCGCACGGCTTAGTACGGTATAGTTAGGCCTTGGTAGGCCAGGCTCACTTTATGCTGCGTTTCCATTACAGTTTAGGAACTGGGGTAGTAACTATAGTAACGCAGTGTAGGCGGAGCCGTGATGTCATCTTCAATGCGAAACACAAAAACCAACATTAGCCGTTAGCTGTTAGCCCTCAGAGCTCACAGCTCCTCATGTCTGTTCAGAAACTAGACAAAAGTTAAACAAGTACAAACCACAGACTGCCTGTGTCATGGAGAATACAGTCGCTGGTTTATTTATGTCTGTAGGCCGTTGCTGTGAGTGTGGACGGTCGAAGCATATATAACGTTAGCTTAGCCAAGCTCCATTTAGAAAACACGCATTTTAAAAGGTTTTCGCCTGCCGTCTGTCTGCAGACTTGTCAAAGCATTAATTCATAGTTTTTACTAACCAGTATCAGTATGTTGTTACTTCGGCATCATTTTGAAACGTGTATTTCAATTAAATCACGGTAAAATATGTTCATCTTGTTGTAGTTGTAGCCCCCTGCCAGCGATTCTCTCTCTAGTTTAGCATACTCAGCCCGGTTGTTGGCCCGGAAAGAACCACGATTTTGGAGGGCCAGAAAAACTGTGAAAAATCACCCGTTAGCCGGAACTACCCCTAGTGGAAACGCAACAAAAAAACGGGCCGGATTTGACACGTAAGCTACGTGCTGCAGTGGAAATGTGCCATAAGAGCTCTTAAGAAGTTAAGAGGCCAAATTACAAAAACTACAAGTTTCTGAAATGTTTAAACAAACACCGTATCTATGAATCTAGCAAATAATCTGAAACCGATTGAGACACACAACTTTAACATCTTATAAAAATAATAAAATTGCATTACATTGACTTGACTCTTTTGCTCAGTGAATAATTACCACAGTTTCTAAATGAATAACTAATTGAACATCATTATTTAATGAATTAAAGTTTCCTTTTTGTTTTTTAATGGAGATTTTACAATAGATGCATTACAACCAAAAATGTTGGTTGGTTATTATATGTTTTCTGTGTACACGGTATATTTTTAGAAGAAGGAAAATGTTAACAAAGGACTTTTTTGTCCAGGTCCAATAAAACAAAGTTAGTTGAAGCAGGGGGAAACCAACAGCCCTTCCATGAGTGGTATATATTGCATAGTTTTGTGTCAAAGACAAACTTCATGATAAAGAAATGCCAATAAATATGAAATACAAACATTTTAATTAAAATGATTTCTAGTCTCAAGGTGAGCATTTAACAAAGTAACATACAGGTGCTGAAATAATTAATAAAATATGAGAAAATAAAAAGAAAGAGTAGAGGAATGGCATATGCAGATTTGATTACAATCTACTATAACCCTATATTAACATTTCTTAAGATTAACCAGAGATCATGAAAGACTGTTTTTCGGTATTTTACTGAAATTGGAGGTGGGGTAGGTAAGTTTCAGAAACCGGCTCGAGATACACTTTTTGTTATATTCCATGGAATGCTCTTAACATCCCGATAGCAATGAATATCTGAAGTGCTTTGACAAAAAATCCATACAAAAATGTCATCTGTAGAAGCCGTAATACTGTAAAAAGTACAGTATTACAGTATTAGTAATAGTATTATTTATCCGGCCCGGCTAAACGGATTGGATGGCCTACCTGCCTGTCAGCCTGCCATCGGGGCACTAACTTATCTCGTGCCCTCATTGGTCGTGTGCGCGTTCGTATGTGTTGGAGGAGGGGCTCTGGAAGGAAGTGGCAGATTTTCTCCGGTTGTGTATTTTCAAATTCTAGCGATCTCGAGCCGGTTTCTCAAATGTACCTACCCCACCTTTAACTGACCAATTGATGTCAATATTAGATTTGGGGATTAACATACATTTTTTAATCCGTAAGTAAATTATTTTTGATTTAAATTCTTGTTGAGTGACTTGAGAGATTCTGGTGTACTGTAGATGTGACGACGAGTGTCCAGTAATGTGGATGTGTGCGTGATGTGTGTGAGATCTCGGGGGTCACACACACTCTGGAGCAAAGCGCTCGCTCAGCAGGCGTGAAATGTTGCCAAACTAAGCACTGTCCAAAATGTCGCATTGGCAGAAAAAATACACCGAGCAGAGGGGAGGCAGGAGACCGTCAGGAGGCGAAGTGAAACAAAGATACAGATGTCCCGTCCACATTCATTACACACTGAGCTCTAAATGCACCCTTACCACTTCTGCAAGAGAGAGCAGCATCACACTAACAATGCAGACGTTGTCAAAATGAATAAATGCTGTAGCTAAGCATCGCGTGCACATCATGAAAGAGACGATTCTTTAGATGCAAACAGCTGAGGCCGGAGGCAGCGAGAGCATCATCACACTTATTAGATGTGAGCTGCTTTAAAAAGGGTTTATTCTAAAGGCTATCTCCTCAGTGGTACCTGGGAGTATGGGTTATTTATAAGCATAATAAAATAATTAAATGTGCGAGAAAATACAAGGGCATGTAAACGTGTGGAGGAATTTGCCATGGTGCATACATAAACACCGTTAAAGAAGATACATTGTCGGAGAAACAACCAAACAATGCAATTAAAACAAGTATACAATTTAGGAAGGAAGCGAGACAGTATCCTAGAACCCCTCCCACCCACTCCATGCAGAGCTAGTGAAGACGAGGAGTACGTACTTCAGCCACAGACTCATCCCTCCACGACACAGCACCACGCGCCTCGGACAGTCCTTTGTGCCTGTCGCCATCAGGCTGCACAACAAGGGGTCAATAATGTGAAACTATTACTAGACATAAATGCACACTGTTTCCACAACCCATGTTAATATATCCAATATATCTAATATTTAATATATGAGTATATGTATATATGTCCATTTTCATTCATTTCTTACCTATAGTTTATATGACCAAATATGGGGCGAAGCCTGCGAGCTAGTTCAGGCAGTCAACTCGAGCACCTATGCTGCATTCATACCTAACGCCCCTTGCCACTCTACAACCAACCAAACAGAGTCTCCTTGATATGCCGCTCTATTTAACCTGCCAGATGTCTCTCCATGCATTGCTTGCTGCTGCTATTGCTGCAGCTACTTCCACGTCGCTGCTGCTCGCCTGCCCCAGCTTCCACCCCAGCTTCCACCCCAGCTTCCACCCCAGCTTCCACCTGTAGGCTCGGGGGATAGTTATTTAATCACTCATCGTGCTATGTATATCTGTGGAGTGATGAGGCCCGAGCCTAGATGCCAAACTGAAATGTTTATATGATCATTTTAATTTGAATTGTATTTCTTTCTTATTTTATAGTTTCTCATTATTTAGATTTTTATCGCTGATCTTATTTTTGATTTTATTAAAGGTGGGGTAGGTAAGTTTCAGAAACCGGCTCGAGATACACTTTTTGTTATATTCCATGGAATGCTCTTATCATCCCGATAGCAATGAATATCTGAAGTGCTTTGACAAAAAATCCATAAAAAAATGTCATCTGTAGAAGCCGTAATACTGTAAAAAGTACAACCAATCCGTTTAGCCGGCGGATTGGATGGCCTACCTGCCTGTCAGCCTTCCATCGGGGCACAAACTTATCTCGTGCCCTCATTGGTCATGTGCGCGTTAGTGTGTGTTGGAGGAGGGGCTCTATAAGGAAGTGGCAGATTTTCTCCGGTTGTGTATTTTCAAATTCTAGCGATCTCGAGCCGGTTTCTCAAATTCTACCCCACCTTTAATCTGTGTGAATCTGTGCTATCCTGTTTTTCACTCTTAACCGGTTGCTGTTTAAACAACTTAAATTAATTAACAAAGTTACATCTTATCTCATCTTATCTTACCTGTAGGCTACTATAAATATAAAAATAAGAGATGTGCATTGTTGTTATTGAAAGTGGAAAGGTGTGTAGATACTAAGAGAGGTAGCTTGTGTACAAGTGTGAAACATATTCGGAGGGTTGTGCAGAACTGGCAATGCTTAAATAAAATAAATAAAAACAAGATATTAGTTGCACTAATAAAATGCACACATACAAGTGGCTGAAAGCAATTGTCAGTGGGGGTCCCAGGCCTTGTTGATGAGGCCCTCACAATGTGGTGTTTAAAGTCCCTTTTCTGTCCATCTGACAAATGCAATTATATCTCTTCTTTTTGCTAAATTTGGTAAAATGTTTTTGTTATGTCACTTGTTATGCTTTCCTTTTGATTAACTATTTATAGTTGGAGGTTTTGTGTACTACTCGTTGTACCTTAAAGTGGATTCTTGTGTTAAAAGGAGGATTAACTCTGGGGCACTTTGGATAAAAGCATCCATTAAGGAGCACATGTTTTGCTTTGTAAGTTGTTTGCACTACACTGGGGGTGTTTCTCAATGTCGAGGATGCTTCCTTGGTAGGACATGTCTTCCGAGTCACTTGCTTCAGAAGCGAGACAAGAATCCTTCCTATAGCCTCGGAAAACGAAGAATTGTGGAACAGGCTAACAGGTGTGCAGGTGTGCGTCATATTCGAGGCCCCGCCTTAAATGGAGCGCGATTTCCGCCAAAGATTTGGAACTTGGTCCGTGCGCAAAGCATTGTGGGGATTTTAAGACCGCGGAGTCTACACATGTGCAGCCTCGAAATGTCCCGCTACGAAGGACGCCGGCCTCGGTAGAATTCCAAGTATGCTGGACATTGGAACAGTCCTTCGGCGGCACTCGATGACGTAGTATGCTTGAAATAGTGGCTTTTAAAATAACTGCCGGGTGATATTTTGGGAACTGTATCCATCAGCTCTGGGGCCAGTTTGGAAAGCTGACAGGGTTTTAAATATACTGCCAAATTGTATTTCTGGATCCTAGGCAGTGTTAGTGTCCGATAAAGAACGTTTTAAATACCTTTTGTGTAGAGAATCAAGCATGTACACGTCACTTACAGTACAGATGCTTTTATCCAAAGCGACTTATACACTCAATACTGTGGGCAACCAACCCATGTTGACGGTCGGTCAGGGCCCCTCCCCGTCACTCTATTACGGACAGGGTACCCCTTGAGAGTCAGTTTTCAACGGGCAGGGCGTCCCATTGACTTGCATAGACCTCCCATAGCGTTGATAATAGACGCCATGAGAACGCTCCCAGACAGTCGGTTGTTATTGTCAATATTAATAGAATAATTTTATTTTGTAATAGTCACACTCGATTTCGCCGATGTTATTGTTGCGCCAGCTGGTCGACACCTCTTTTAGCAGAAACAAAGGCTACGTTAATGTATTACATCGATGTTAATCCATGTGTGTGGTTGTGGAATTAATGGACGTGCCGTTGTCCGTTACAAACTCTTCAACTACAACCCTAAGTATATTTAAAAACATTTTAGAAGGCCTCACAAAATACTTTAATGCAAATAAAAAATTAAATGTGAAGGGATGTGTGTAATGTGGTGATTGACATTATTCACCCACGGATCTATGGGTTGGGGTATTGTTCCGCACGGACATTTTAGTTAACCGGACTTCCTGTTGATGAGAAATCCGAAAACATTTTTTAAAAATAAAATAATACTTTATTCCGAGTTTGCTTGCTTTTCTCTTTGGAGGTCATCACATAACGGCATTGTAATACACGCTTCGGCTGCATTATATCTGCCGTAGTTCGCTATTTATAGAGCCCTGGTGAGAAGACTTCGAGACAAATAGAAAGAACTGCCGCCGAAACTGAATATGTGACGTGGAGTATCAATACTAATTCGGCTGACTTTTATATTTGATCCAATCGGTATATTGCTATATTTACACCATAACGGCGCACAGCTGATAGAAAGGGACACCTGGTGGTTAAAGCACGTTATTGAAATATATTATTTGTATTATTAGATATTAATAGGAGACACAGACAGACAAACTAATAAGGCTTTATTTAAACATTAAAGAATACTTTAGGTTAAGGTTTTATTTTGAATAAGAAAAAAGCTTTGGGGGTATAAATATTAAGCCTGACAAAGTACTAATATATTGCTTTCCTGCAATGTTAACTACTGTATGTTTAAGCACTTATTTTAACTGATATTATACATATGTATTATACTCTTATAAGATGTATGTAGTATAAGAAATGTGCAGAATACGACAGTTTAATGGTGGAAGTATACACACATATTGATAGATGTCTTGTAATGCACTGTTGAGGAACCTGCGACCCAAGTTTTTCATCTCCGGCCTTGTCAGGTATTGAACAATCAATAAATAAAGAACACAGAATTATTAAATATAAAACACAGAATTTGTGTGATTATACTAAATGATTTACAAATAAAGACCACTGCATATTTACAACTGTTACACCTGCTGATGTAACACAAATGTTTCCAACTTGGGATCAATACAGTATATCTTATCTTAAGCTGATCGATGGCTATGCCACATTTGCCTCTGAACCTTGACAAGTGCATGTTTCAGGCTCATCAATGAACAACAGGAGGGGTCACAGACATAAGACCAGCTGTTACATAAAGCTCTTCTGACCTTAGCTGGCATGTACAGTATATGTATATATTAATGCTGCCCATTATGGGCACAAGCCATTTTCACCAATTTGTTAATTATATGTTTTAAATGTGAGTGTTTCCTGTCCCCTAAACCTCCAGGGATGTACTACAGTTTAATACTGGCCACTTCTTATTATGGGAAATACGAAAACGTCTTTTAAAACTACAACTCCCAGCAGAGATGTGCCATAGAGAATATGTTGCAAAACACACAATAGCCAGCATGTGTAGTTCTGGGGACGGGGTGGGGGAGGGGGGGACGGGGTGGACCCGTTCAAATCCAGTTTTGGACAGTCTGCCGTGGTTCCATCCCATTTCAAAGTGTTGTTCGACGCTCGGCATAACCCTCGGCGCGCACTCAAACATCCAATCACAGAGCTTGAGGACTATCACGGGGTTTGTCAAGCGAAGCGGAGAGAATACTTACTTCCGGGTGTAAAATTCTCTCAAGCAACTACTATGAGCTGCTCTGACCCTCGGTCCTGACGGACTCCAACTTGTGTTTATTAATCAAACAAATAAATAAACACAAGGATGTGTTATTGTTGAGTAAATAACAGTGTGTGGTTTAGAAAAGAATACAAAATTAGAATGAAAAAACGATGAAACAATACAGATTTCAGTATTCTGAGCCCCTACTCTCCCCATAGCCGACGGCATCAAAAGTCCTACATTATTCAATCAAAATAAATAAGTAAAACAATAAGTGTGGCTTGATATTGAGCATTTCCCCGCGATCCCAACTCGTCTATTACCAACGTTCAGGGAGCTCTATGCAAGTCAATGGGAAGGGGTACCCTGTCCGTAATAGAGTGACGGGGAGGGGCCCTGACCGTCCGTCAACATGTGACGGGTGGGGAGTGAGAACGTGTAGCATTATTACGTCTTTTAAAGGGATCATAACTTCAATAACGTCTTTCCAGAAGTCTTTTTTGTGTGCCTGAGGTGATCAAACCTTAAAATGCTGGATGTGTCCGCTTGAAATGAGATTCCTCAGATGTTAAAAAAAGATCTGGAGGATGGAGAAAGGCACGGCAGCAGCAGCAGCCAGGAAGTCACATTTAACTGAATCAGCAGAGCTGTTTACATGGAGCACAGCCAGAGAGGAGCGACGGCGCTGAGCTACAAAAACCAACAAGACGGAGTGACAGAGATCTAACTTAATCAGAGGAAGATGGATCTGAAACCATTGATTTGCAGCTTTTGCGTTTCTGCATTAGCCTGCAAGTTCAAACAGAAACTCACCTTAGGTTTAAGGGATGTGTGCAATGCTTAAAGTCGATAAAAACGACTGTACATTAATTTGGGTTAGCCAATATCCAACCAAGGTATCACCTGAATCTCCTCGTCGAGCACCGTTTAACCAATCAACTCTCAGAGGGGCGTGGCCAGCAGCAGCTCATTAGCATTTAAAGCTACAGACACAGACTCAGCACTTTTGAAACAGGGCTGAAACAGAGGGGATTATGGGTAATGCTGCAATGATCTGTTTGGTGTTTCAGCCAAAGACTTCAGAGACGTGTTTTGTATATATCTGAAACCTATAATATATTGTTGCAAAAGAGTATAATAGGGGACCTTTAAAAGTATATATTTTTAAAAGAATGTACTTATGTAAAACCTACTTTTTACTGCTCAGACATTTAACAACGTGACTTTGCAGGTTCATCTTGTTAGAGAACACGGTAGGTGAAAAGTAGAGAACATTGTCTCTGTGGGTCTTATGACTTGACAGCAGGGATGTGTTTCTGCAGCAGCTAAAGATCTCTTCCTGCTTGAGAGTCGGAGCAGCACTGCTGACCCGCTGCCTTCTCCTGTCTCTTTTATTGCACGGTGGCAGAAACTGCAATGAAGCATTGGAGCATCCAGGATTTAAAGGCCGAGAGCCTCAGTGTGTTGCAGCCTGCCGGGGCGGGGGGGATTAAATTACTGCTTGTTTAATTGTTACGTGATATACAAGAGGAAGACAATCTTAAATCCACAGTGTCAAATCAACTCACATATCAAGTCATCATCTGTAACCTGGGTCAATATCACTATAATTAGTCTAGTCATCTAAAAAAGGTAATTATTTAAGATTCCTCCTTTGTTGGTGCAGAGCTCCAAGCTCAGGCCCATAGAGGGTCTCACGGAAGAGGTGGGCCTGAGCCTGGAGCTCTGAAGGAAGCAACGAACAATATGTTGTACGTCAGAGGAAATAATCTGCTAATTTGGTCAGCAAAATGTAAATTGAAACGAAGCTATTGGCATATTTAACGCTGGTGATGGTGTTCTAACATTAACGTTACATTTGCCAATCTTTCCGATTACGTAAGACAAGCCAAGAGAAACCTTTATTGAGCTCCATAGGGAAATTAAAGCAAAACAGTATCATTGAAACACAGGGTAGGACAGGTACGCACAAGGTTAATCGAAAATAAAGAACGCAAGTAATGTGAAAAATGTACTTAAATGATAAATATAAATGTCTATGTGCAAGTTCGAGTCCAAAGTAGGTACGGTTACAACTAACCTGACATGTTCCAGTAATGTCTAAATATTAAGGTTGTTTAGATTTCCTTGTAAATGGTGTCAGTGTTGTGGCATGGAGGTGAAACAGTCTATTAAATATATGCCTACTATAGGCTGCTTCAATTATTAACGTTAAGCTTGACACGTTAGTAGTGCGTCTGAACCTAAAGCAGCACACGATCCACAGCACTTATATTCCAGCAACATTAATATTAATTGGAGACATGTATGTGCATATCTCTTTTTAGCTCCGTCTCCAGCAACTTCTGACGGAGATATTTGGCTCCATAGAAGCTTAATACATTGCGTCCACCGGCTAACAAGCCAACTAGCTGTCTAACTTTATTTGGGAATAAAGTGTGTGGCCAGTTTTTAGAGCTTTTCGCATAAAACTGCTGCTACAGTCAAAACCAACGCTACAAGAGCTGTGAGAGTGAAGCCAAACAGAAAAAGGTTACGGCAAGAAAACTCAAACATAAGCTGAAAACATTATCTGTAAAGTACCACGACCCTTAAGATAAGATTCAGCAGCTTTAAATGTTAATCTTACTGTAGCTTTGTTGCAGAGAATACAAAATATGCCCCGTTAAATAACAGCTATTTAACCTTTCAGCCCAACCTTAGTATTAATATGAAATTGTGAACCTGCAAATCCAATGCTATCTCTTCTTTTGGCTCAGTTTTGCTCTCCAGCTAATCCGGTGAAAGTATCTTTAGCTGCAAAATGCTACATCGTGTCCACCTGGTAGCTAGGTGGCTAACTTGGTTTGGTTCTGGGAATCTAATGCACAGTTGTAGTGTCACTTTGTTTAAGCCAACAACAACACTGTTAAAGCTGTAAGAGAGAAGCAAAACAGCAAAGGTACTGCCCAAGAATCTAAGACAGGGGTGTCAAACTCAAGGCCCGGGGGCCAAATCCGGCCGTGACTTCATTCTATGTGGCCCCGCGAGAGCTCTGAAAGAATATAATGTGTTTATTATACGATTACATGCCGATCTACAGAAACACGATGCCCATAAACTACATATCCCACAATGCATCTCGAATTTCCCTTTTCTTTTCAAAATGTCACTTCTTTTTTTGGACAGGAGAGAGAGGGAGGAGAGAGAGAGACATTCTCACTGAAGAGACTTGTAATTATTTGCCCTAGACTTCTGCTTTCAGACGTAGTTAATTATGAAGTTATTACCCTATCTGATAATAATCCAATGCAGAGGCAATAATGTAATATATAATACATTATTTTATATATGTTATATATTTATTTATGTATATTTATATAGTCTTAAAGTTACAACCGGCGCTTTGAGTGCAACCATAATGCTGATGTGGCCCTGATCTAAGATAACTGTCAATGAACCACATTATAAATGTTTAATATACAAAGCATTACAGCAGCTGAGAGGTAGAGTCCTTTAACACTTAAGACCCTTGTGTCTCCATGTGTAAATGTTTGATAGAATGGAGGAAGGCGTACAGTGATGAAAAGAAGAAGTGAATCTGCTCAGGCCGCCGACTCTGGATAAACAGAGCTACGACAAAATGGCAAATACCCATAAATCCCAGAGCAAACCAACAGAGTGACACAGATGACTTTAAAGATACAAAGGCCATACAGTTACACTTCCTGATGTGTCCCATTAGACAGGAACTGCAGCAGCTATGTTGTAAACTGTAGCTCAATTCCGGGCCTCCCAAAAGACACATTAGATATTCACGCTTTCCTTAGAAGTAATTTAAAAGCATTACAAAATCATGTGATACATTTCTAACTTTTGCATTTAAAATTAAAACGTCTCCTTAAGGCCTTAATATTGCAACTGGTACCAATACTACTTCCTCTACTGCTACTTGTATTAGTAATACAACTTAAAGCAATACCAGACTGAATGTAATAGCACTAATAAATACTGCTACCAATAACTACCACCCATATTAAAGTACTTCACTTCAAATAGCCTTGCTTAAGCTTAAGCTAGCAGGAAGAGGTGCAGTGTGGCTACTTTAAACTTTAAAACGGTCATTTTAGGGATGAGCTATTCATTGTCAATATTACAGAAAAGGGCAGTAAGAATAATACACAAAGCTGATTCAACACCAATGGACTGGTTTTTAAGTCAGGACTCTTGAAACTCAAAGAGATAGCTGAGCTGCAGACATTATTAGTAATGTACAGGGCAACAAGCAGAATGTTACCAGTGTATTTACAACAGTTGTTTGTTTTGGGATCAGACAAGGAAGACCACAGAAGGACATTTAATTGTAAGCATCCGTATGCAAGGACTACTCTTAAAGGTGGGGTAGGTAAGTTTCAGAAACCGGCTCGAGATACACTTTTTGTTATATTCCATGGAATGCTCTTAACATCCCGATAGCAATGAATATCTGAAGTGCTTTGACAATAAATACATAAAAAAAATGTCATCTGTAGAAGCCGTAATACTGTAAAAAGTACAACCAATCCGTCCGGCTAAACGGATTGGATGGCCTACCTGCCTGTCAGCCTTCCATCGGGGCACAGACTTATCTCGTGCCCTCATTGGTCATGTGCGCGTTCGTGTGTGTTGGAGGAGGGGCTCTGTAAGGAAGTGGCAGATTTTCTCCGGTTGTGTATTTTCAAATTCTGGCGATCTCGAGCCGGTTTCTCAAACTTACCTACCCCACCTTTAAGATATTCATTGCTATCGGGATGTTAAGAGCATTCCATGGAATATAACAAAAAGTGTACCTCGAGCCGGTTTCTCAAACTTACCTACCCCACCTTTAACATCCCGATAGCAATGAATATCTGAAGTTCTTTGACAAAAAATCCATCAAAACATCTCATCTGTGGAAGCCGTGGCGCTGTAAAAAGCACGACCGATCATCTGAGCCGGCCCGGCTAAAGTAACTGGATGGCCTACCTGCCTGTCAGCCTTCCATCTGGGCACAAACTTATCTCGTGCCCTCATTGCGCGGAGAGACGGAGCGGCTGCACGTTGTTGTTTGGGCCCCCTTTTTCCACCTGCCCAGTTGTGCTGTGGTGGGGACCTGCTTCCACTTGTCGTGTGCTGCTGTCCTGGCGAGATTTTACCCCGGGGGGCGTAACGGAGAGACCGGAGCGGCTTCGCGTTCGGGCTGCGGCCTGCTTTACACCTGCTGTAGCGGAGGCCTGTATCCACCTGCTCCACCTGTCGTGCTCTACGGTGCCGAGGACGTTTTACCACGGGGATATCGCTGAGAGACCGGAGCGCCTCTACGCCTCGAGCTGGTCCTGCTTCGCCTATCCTGCTGTAGGCCTACTGAGGAGGTTCTGCACCGGGGATATCGCGAGGAGAACGGAGCGCCTCCACATTTCGGGCCTGCTTGCACGCCTATCCGGATGCTCTGCTGGTCTGGGAAAATGACCCATATCGGGATTCTGCTGTGCCTGTTAACTGTTTTTGACTATGAGAAGATCTCTAGTCGTTCTGAGAAGACTACTGGATTCAGGTCTGTTCTGCCACCTGCAGTGGGCATCCCCTGCAAAGGTTCGGATGTGTTGCTCAAACAATTACCGGTTGCCTTGTCACAGACAATCTGCTCGACAAAATATGTTTGTCTTTTTTATTTTCCTGCGATGATGGTTCTTCAGGACTGCTTCTTAAGCTCTAATCACACTCTCGCAGACTTTTTCGGTGTTTCTAAATTAGATGACAATGTATGTGTATCATTTAAGAGGAAAAGATGCCTGGTTTTTTTGTTGTTATTACTGTCAGGAAATGTACAACCTAACCCTGGTCCGCCCAGTAGTAATAGTCAGATCGCTACTCCTGCTGATTTTAAAGCTAGGTCTGGGTTGGGTTTCATCCACTTGAATGTGCGCAGTCTGTTAGGTAAACTAGATGTTGTCCGTATCTGGGCGAGCTCGACTGACGCTGACGTCATTGTCTTATCTGAAACATAGCTAAATAAGTCTATTTTGGCCTCTGACATTGCCTTAAATGGTTTTAATGTGTATCGTACCGACCGGCCTAATAAAGGTGGTGGCGTTGCAATTTATGTTAAGAATAAGTTCAGTGTAACCACATTAATTTCCAAATCGATCAGTAAGCAATTTGAATTGTTAGCCTTAAATATAGAAGTGGCAAGTGTCCACAGGTCATGGTGGTGGGCTGCTACAGACCCCCCTCAGCTGTCAAAGACTCCTTGTCTTCACTAGCAAATCTTTTATCACAACTAGACTACAAGGAAATAGTGCTACTTGGAGATTTTAACTGGGACTGGTTAACTGCAGAGTCAGAGGATTTTAAAAACCTTTGTATCTCTTTAAATGTTACTCAGATTGTGGACAGTCCTACTCGCCCAAATAATAAGTCCCCTAATAAATCCTCCCTAATTGATCTCATTTTAACAAATGTTCCCCATAAATATTCTTCTGTGGGAGTATTTGCAAATGATCTGAGTGATCACTGTGTTGTAGCCACAATTAGGGACACTAAGGTCCAAAAGGTTAAACCTCGCATTATCATCAAGAGAGACATAAAACATTTTGTTGAGCAGGGTTTTGTGCATGATCTGTTTGATTTTGATTGGGGTAAAATCGATTTGTGTGCTGATGTTGAAACCGCATGGTCTTATTTTTATCTTGGTTTTATGGAGATCATTGATAGACATGCACCCCTGCGTACATTTAGAGTAAAGGGACGAGACAATCCTTGGTTTTCTGCTGAGCTGTCTAGTCTCCTTCATGAGAGAGACAAGGCCTGGGCAAAGGCTAGGCAATCAGGCTCAGAGATGGAATGGCTGCGTTTTAGGCAGCTAAGGAATAGTTTCACTTCAAATGTAAAAAGTGCAAAGTCGAAGTACTATTTGTCAGTTACCACAGAAAACCTAAATAATCCTAGGAAATTTTGGAAAGCAATAAAATCGATATCAACCGGTGAGATCCGTAATGAGCTACCTCCGTGCCTCACCACAGCATCTGGCTCTATATCGGACAGGGCTACTATGCTCAATTGCTTTAATGAGCATTTTGTGTCCTGTGGTTCTCTATTTGATTCTGTCACTAACTCTGCTTCTGTAAACACCACAATCCGTGACTCTGAACAACGTGGTCTGGAAAACCCTTTCAGTTTTACCCCTTTTACTGTTGATGTTGTTCATGAAGCATTATCCAAGCTAGATCCTAGGAAACCGGCTGGCCCGGACAACGTAGAACCTTTCTTTTTAAAGATAGCTGCAGATTTTATTGCTCCACCTCTTACTTCTCTTTTTAACCTCTCCCTCAGCACGAACACAATTCCAAAAGTATGGAAGTCTGCTTATGTCTTGCCTTTACTGAAAGGAGGGGAGGCAACTATTTTAAATAACTATAGGCCAATCTCTAAATTATCAGTTCTGGCTAAGCTTCTTGAACGCCTAGTGAGTGAACAGGTAAATGTGTTTTAATCTATAAATGATATCCTGTCTAAACATCAGTCAGGATTCAGAAAGAAACACAGCACCATCACTGCCACAATGAAAGTGGTAAATGACATTACTAGTATTTTAGATAATAAGCAGAGTTGTGCAGCTCTGTTTATTGACCTTTCCAAAGCGTTTGACACCATTGATCATCGCATCTTAAAGCAGAGGCTACTCAGTATTGGCCTATCCAGCCTTGCAGTGGGTGGTTTGTGAACTACCTCTCTGAAAGGTCCCAATGTGTTCATTTTGATGGACTGTCTTCTGAGTGGTTAAACATTTCTAATGGTGTACCACAAGGTTCTGTTTTAGGACCACTTTTATTCTCCATATATATTAACAGTGTAGGTGAAAATGTGGATGAAGCTACTTTACATTATGCGGATGATACTGTGATGTTCTGTGCAGGTCCCTCCATTAAGGAGGCTGTTGTTAAATTACAGGCTGTTTTTAACATTATTCAGACTCAGCTCTCTGAATTAAAGCTTCTTTTAAATGTGGATAAAACCAAGGTAATGCTCTTTTCAAAAGCAAAAAAGACACCAGAGCCTGTTTTAGATATTGTAACTACGCAAGGAACACAACTTGAAGTTGTTGCCTGTTACAAATACCTTGGTATCTGGCTTGATGATTGTCTCTCTTTTAAACTTCATGTCAATAACCTGCTTACAAAGCTGAGGGTTAGGCTAGGTTTCTTCGACAGGAATAAGTCCTGTTTCTCACTTGAGGCCAGGAAAAGGCTCTGTGACCTTTTGACCTGTGCTGGACTATGGGGATCTGATGTATATGAATGCACTTGCCAATTGCCTGGTCAAGTTAGATGCTGCATATCACAGCGCACTGAGATTTGTGACAAACTGTAAAGCACTTACCCATCACTGTACCCTGTATGCAAGGGCTGGTTTGCTTTCACTAACTGTACGGAGGCTCAGTCACTGGTACATTTTTATATACAAAGCTATGCTAGGGAAACTTCCATCTTATATCTGCTCCCTGATCTCACGGAGAATTGTAAGTGGCTACTGCCTGAGATCGAATGCTGTGGTTTTATTAAATGTGCCAACTGCTAGGACTGTCTTAGGGAAGACAGCTTTTAGATGCGCAGCTCCTCTGTCTTCGAATAGTCTGCAAATGAAATGGAAACTGAACAATCTGGTGCCACTAAATGTTTTTAAAGCTCGGTTGGATGCTAGTCAATCGGAAGCTATTGGTACCTGCTTATGTGGATAATTATGTAAATGATGCTGTATGATGTCCTTTTGTTGTTCTATTTATGCTTTTATGTTTCATGTGGAACTACTTGAACAGGTCTCCCTTGAAAAAGAGATCAATGATCTCAATGGGATTTTATCTGTATAAATAAAGGTTTTAAATTAAATTAAATGAAATTGGTCATATGCACATTCGTGTGTGTTGGAGGAGGGGCTCTGTGAGGAACTCTGAAGGAAGTGGCAGATATTTTCCGGCTGTGTACTTTCAAATTCTAGCTTCTCGAGCTGGTTTCTCCAAAATGACCGACCCCACCTTTAAGCAAATGTGTATTTCGGTGGTTGGTGTAAAATTGTGGAATTCTCAACAGAAGGATCGAAAGAATTGTATATGTATTTTTCAGTTGAAGAAATTGTATAAAATAAGAAAAATGGGACTATATGAAGCAGAATGTGAATACGTCTATGTACTCTGGTCCTGCATTGCTAAATATTGTTGATGTCTTTGATGCGATGTCTGTTCTTTATTTGCAGGTCCCATTGTTATTATTATTATCATTATTATTATGCGCCGCTTTCCACCTTCTTCTCCAGTAGGACTCAGATGAGGGTGTTGCACTTGTCCTTTTCCTTATACATGTGATGTTTTGGTGTTTTTTGTTGTCGTTTTGTTTCTTCCCGTTAACCGTCAAGTGGGAAATAAGTATTTTTTGTGTTTCTCTTAGTATCCTAAGATACTGTTATGTTTGGCTGTGACAAAAAAATGATTATGAAGGGCAGACCATCTATTGCTATGTATTTTGTTCTCTTTAGAAAGGGGCAGGTCGTATAAGATGTGTTTCTTCTCCCTGCTCCTTTTCGCTCAATGGTGTTTTTGGAGAGACGTGTTTTGTTGGTAATTATTGTACATTGCGTATACCATGAGCGGAACAAATAAACATGAAATGAAATTTTAGGATGAAGTCATGTTTTATTTACTGCATTTACACCAAACCACAATGCTTTCTGGGTGCTTTTACAACTTGCATTACTAAGTGTCCTCTTTCTAGATATGAATGCCACACTGCTAAAGCTAGCAGGAAGCGGTTCGGTTTGGTGCACTTCTAACTTTGTCTTTTTGTGGGTGAACTATCTCCCTAACAACGAGGTCATGTCGTATGAAACCACAATGTGTGATGGGCGCATTTACACCTTGCATTATTAAGTGTCCTCTTTCCAGCTTATGCTACCTTTACCACAAAGCCAAAGCTAGCAGGAAGAGACCAGTTTAGTGACTTTAAAATGTATAATGGTCAGTTTAGGGGTGAGCTATTCCTTTAAGAGTCATGTTGTATGTACTGCCTTTACAGCAGACCACACCGCATTTTGGATGCAGTTACACATGGCATTAGCATGTTTTCCCTTCTCCTCACCTGTAGATCACATGCTAAAGTCAGGTCTTATTCCTGTAGAAGCTCAGTAAAAGGTGGAGCCTACAAGTCCCATAATGCAAATCCATAAAGTGCATTTTGAGTATGTATTGCTGGTAAATAGTCGTTACAAATCGTACATGTGTTCGTCTCTTTTCCCAGGAGGAATAATGCTAGAAATACATCCAAGTTTGATTGATTGATTGATTGATTGGGAAACCATTTAAGAGACGGAATAGAAGTCTTAGGTAATAAGGTAAAGCTAATTAAAATCATGACATCTAATCTCTGAGACAGGACTTTCAGGTGTGCGAGGGTTTTTTGTATTTTAGATATTGATTTCCCTTCACAGCACAGAGTGAATTGTCAGCGAATGCAGAGTGAACGATTCCCTTTTGTCCCTGTGTACCAACATTAGAGCCGTGACCCTTAAATTACCAGCTACACAAAACAATTTGCATACTAATTACTCGTTAAAGGCTTGTATTTCGCCGTGTGGAAGGGGGACTGTCGCGGGAGTTTAATCAAGTCTGCTCAGCTGCCACCTAAAAGAATTAAAAATAAACCCGAAAAGACAAAAGAAACTTTCGAGAGTCATATTGAAACTGACTTTTCTAAATTAAGGGTAAAGTTCAGCTCTGACAGATTCCAGTTAATCCAACACTGAAATCACTTACTCTCCGTGACACAACTTTGCACCCCTTTCTCAAATCTTACAAAAATACTGAACTTAATATCTCAATATTTTTAAATGCATGGCTGTTGAGGATGTCATGCAGCACTATCATCAGGAAGTACAGGAATATTTAAGCCATGTCAAAATTGTAAAATTAAGACCGAAAATATATCAATATCTGTGAATATTCATGCTTAAATGTATGAATGTGCTGTATATCTTCTAAGCTAATGAAGCAGACCAACACAGAGAGAAGTATACAAGGGGATGGGCTGCTGATAAGTATTTCAAAGTCGAAAAAGCTGTACTTTAAATAATGTTACCTTAATTGTGTTCATGTAGAAATATGTAAAGCCAGACTTAAAATATGATATTTTGAAGAGAATTTGCCAACAAACAAAATCTGTGTCTCGCTTGTTTTATTTTAATATGAATCTAAATATCTTTCTCTTCTGGGGATTAAAGAAGCTAATTCAAAATATCTACCCATTACTTTGGGAAATTAGATTTATTTTTTGTGCATTTTTTGACCATTTTCTGAAATGTCATGAACCAAGCGATTAGCCAATTATCTGATAAAAATAATAGCCATTGCAGGCTCTGACTCCAGCTGATTCCCACCTCTCAGATAGTGGATTTTAATGAGAAAAGCCACATTGATGCCAGAGTGCTGCATGTCTCAGTGAGCAGCAGCCTGCTGCAGACAGACAGCTCAGATCTCCTTCCCTTTCCCTATTTTGGGAAGAGGCTCTTGTTTAAGGAGGATACCTGAGATGTGCGTAAACATGGACTCAGCAGACACACAGCTGTTGCTGATTAATCATCAGAAGGCTGTTTTAAGCTCACTATATAGAAGTCAGTGCAGCCTGAGGGGGGAATCCCTGCTGGAGCAACCCATAGGCCTGAAACACAACTTATAGGCTGCATGCAGGCCTATAAGCACTCAGTATACTTTCTCCAGAATCAACAAAAAAAGACACAAGAAAAAGCCAAATATGCATTTTAAAAACAGGAAATCTAGCCAATCAGAAGCGTCTCTGACAGCCGGTGTGTGATTCCTGCGTTGACACACGCCAATTATTAATGGCACACCCATTATAGAGACGGTATCACGAATCCATTGCAGCCCGATGCAATGGATCATATCTGCACAGAGACGAGGGGCAAAGTAATGCTCACAAAATGCATCGAACCTGTCACACATGAAGCCAGAGAGCCTGCCGGTGTTGCATCACAGATTCTCTCACACCACTGAGCTCGCATCATGCATTTACCTGCTTTCTATTCCGGGGACTTTGTGTGGAAATAGCTCCTGAACGCCCCCTTTATTAGTACTATTTCTCCTGAGTGAGATCTCGCAGTTCGGAGCTGCTGAAGCCCCCGGTGCTCTGGAGCCGCGGTCTGGTCCTCATGCAGCGGCTGTTCCCCCCCTCGGTGCTCGGTTGAAAAGCGTCCAGAGGTGATGGTTCTCCTCCACAGATCCTCCACAGACCCTCCACAGATCCTCCCTGTCTGACTGACCGGGTCGCAGAGCTGTCAGTGTCGGGGAGGGGGAGGATGGGTGAGTGGGAGGAGAGGGGGGGGGGTCGGTATTTTAAGATTAGAGATGGATCTCCAGGTCCTTTCCTTCCTCCTGCAAACCGCGAATCAGCGCTCCTCCTCCCCCTCTCTGTGTGATGTCTCTCCGGTGAAGGCACTGCCGTGAAGCTCCCGGTGTTCCCACAGAAATCCCTTCACATAAACCACCGTCAGCTGAGCGTTAAGTTTCCCCGGTGTGTCCGCGGCTCTGTGGGCACCAGCAGCAGCGCGTCTCCTCCTCCTGACGCTGTATCCACAATCCTCCTCCTCCGATAATAATAATAATAATAATAAGAGTTATTAATAACAGGCTTGTTCTCGGTGGAGGTGTGAAATGGTTGCGTCCTTCAGTCCTCCGCCCCCTATTTCTGTTTTTAAATCACACCAGACTCGGTTAGTGGCGCGCAACGACGTCACCATGAGCCGAAGAATGAAGCTGCAGCATTGTGGGATGCAGGCAGCGTGCAGCGGCAATAAAAGACACGTACAAATCCGGGAAATGCATTTTCCTTGTCAGTCATTTACTACAATATATATGTGCACTGCATCTATCAGCAGGCAAATACAAATCATGGGTTAACTAATTCAATCAAAAATATTTGGGGAAAGAATTGTCCTTCTGAAAAAGTCAATTCTGTAAATCTAAAGTCTGAAGAACATTCAAAATTCCGATGAAAGTCAATCTCTGAATAAAAGTCAAAATTAAATAAAAAGTCAGAATTCAGAAAAATATTAAAATGTCACAATTCCGGAAAAAGGCAAAATTCTTATTTAGAATTATTGTAAAAGCTGAACAAAAAGTCAAAATTCTGGAAATATACGGAAGAGGATTAAAGCCACATGTAACATATTGTATTTTTGAGGACTCCATGTTGAGGGAAAAAACATGAAAAAGCCCGAATTCTGGAAAAAAAAAGTCTAAATTCAGATTTTTTTTAAAATTATTTCAAAAAATTCGGACAAAGTGAAAATGTTGAAAAAAGTCTAAATTCCATTTTTTCCCCTCATAAAAGTCAAAATCATCTATTTCAAGTATTCTGAAAAAAGTCAATTGACTGATCATTGCAGCTAATTGTTAATACATGTTGAATTATTATTTATCCACAAAACAACATCATGTAAGACTTGAAACAGCTCGTACGAGGTTCTCGGCTTTTGGAAGACACACACACACACACACACACACACACACACACCATCACATGTGTACTGTGTACATATGTTTGCAGCATGGGCTCCATTTTTCTTTTGGGATGGTTTTATGAAGATCGGGGGTAAAATAAAATCAATTGGATCTGATTTTAATCACACAGTCCGGCTCTGTGCTGCAGTCTTATTATCCTGTCCAGATTTACACGCTTGTTAAATTCAAATTCAAAAACAATCTCCCAAATGGACATCCCATGTAATGCTGTGATTAGCATGGAGAATAATGAAGTTTTCTTATCTCTGCAGGAAGGGGGGATCACTCCGGACGGATTGGTGCACCTGCAGTCGGAGCGCAGAGAGAGAGTGGGAAATAAATGCTCTCTTCAAAGTCCTGCATGTGTTCAGTGCAGATTAATGGATTCAAGTCATAAATACAACAAAGAAAACACGAACTGAGGGAAAAACATCCACTTCCAGTTATTGTCCTGCTTTAAAGGCTCTATGCTGTTCATTCACACACACACACACACACACACACACACACACACACACACACACACACACAACACACACACACACACACACACACACCACACACACACACACACACACACACACACACACACACACACACACACACACACACACACACACACACACACACACACACACACACACACACACACACATCCACTTATCCTCCTGCTTTAAAGGGGCCTTATGCTGCTCATTTCATTCACACACACACACACACAAACCAAAACAAAAAAACACACACACATCCACTTATCCTCCTGCTTTAAAGGGGCCCTATGCTGCTCATTCTCACACACACACACACACACACACACACACACACACACACACACACACACACACACACACACCACACACACACACACACACACACACACACACACACACACACACACACACACACACACACACACACACACACACACACACACACACACACACACACACACACACACACACACACACACACACACACACACAGGAAGTATCCCTGCAGTCTTCAGAGTGTGAATCCTGATGTGAGGTGACTCCTCGCCTTTCTCCGTTCACAGCTTCACTTTTCATTACGGAGTGTCATGACTCATGAGTGGACGTCGTCTCCCAGGCGCGATGTCCGTGTCTGACCCTCCCCCCCCCTTTTCTCTCACCATCAGGGTCACAGTGTCTCAGCTTTAATCACCACTGAAGCTCTGTCAACTCCAGCTTACAGGAGAATCAGCATGTGCACGTGCAGCACGGAGAGGAACAGATCTCAGCGCAACATCGACACTTTTCTCTGCTTCTACGCGCCGCCGGGTATTTCTGTAATACTGACCCGGAAACAGGTGTTAGTGCATGCACATGGTCTGCAAAGGCTAACATCCCTGTTTCCCTCCAGAGCGAGTTTGTCTCCCACCCAGCGTGTGTTGACCACAGACCTTCATTCAGGCTAGCAACTTCAAAAACATTTTTTAAAACAACATTGACTTCGGAGCAAGCATGCTACCATGCTGACTCACTCCCAGGTGGGCTCGTTCCTGCAGCGCATGCAGATAGGAAGTGCACAGAGTGAGGCCTCTTCTGCAGCTGAGCACAGGGTCAGTGGGGCGGAAGAGATCCTGCAGTGCATGATGGGTAAGAGAGGGAGACCCACACTCACTCCCCCCTGGAGAGAGACGAAGAAGAATCCGACGTGGGGGGAGGAAGATGACATATACAGGGGGGAGGGGGGTCAACTTGTACGAGGTCCTTGGCTTTTGCAGGATGCTTGCACCCCACACACACACACACACACACACACACACACACACACACACACACACACACACACGTGCCCTATAGCCACGTCTCCATGGCAACGTGTGAATGTGGTGGAAGTGACGGTGGCGGTGTGTGTTCCGTCCAGCTCATTATGAGGAATGATGTACAACAGCCCCCCCCCTCAACACACCACACACACACACACACACACACACACACACACACACACACACACACACACACACACACACACACACACACACACACACACACACACACACACACACACACACACACACACACACACACACACACACACACACACACTGCAGCCGAGTCTCCGTCTATTTATAGACAGGAAATAAGAGAGAGCTTCTTTCATAACGATGACATTAGGAAGCTGCAGCTTCTGTTCTTCTGCATGTTGGATCGCTGGAAGTGAGGACAGTGTGTCTGCAGGTAGACATCAGGCCACACCGAGAGTATTAGTATGGTAGTATTATATTAAATTGGGAAGTAACTAAGTACATTTACTCAAGTTTGAGATACTTGTACTTTACTTGAGTATTTCCATTTTATGCTACTGTGTACTTTTACTCCACTACGTGTATTTAATACTTTTAGTTACTTCACAGATGAATGATGGGAAATATAATCAAGTGTTAAATCAGACTTTAGTTCCACCTGGAGTGAATCCACCAGCTGCCCTGCAGTCTACAAAGTACTTCAGACTAGCTGCACCTTCACCAGCTTTGAGAACACTTTAATGATCAATCATTATAAAACATATCATATATATTATTCTGAAATGGACCAATCTGCAGGATGACTACTTTTACTGTCTTTCACTTGAGGAACATTTTGAATGCAGGACTTTTACTGTAACAGAGTATTCCTACACTCTGGTACTTCTACTTTTACTCAAGTACAAGATCTGAGTACTTCTACTTTTACTCAAGTACAAGACCTGAGTACTTCTACTTTTACTAAAGTACAAGATCAGAGTACTTCTACTGTTACTCAAGTACAAGATCTGAGTACTTCTACGAGATCTGAGTACTTCTACTTTTACTCAAGTACAAGACCTGAGTACTTCTACTTTTACTAAAGTACAAGACCTGAGTACTTCTACTTTTACTAAAGTACAAGACCTGAGTACTTCTACTTTTACTAAAGTACAAGACCTGAGTACTTCTACTTTTACTCAAGAACAAGATCTGAGTACTTCTACTTTTACTCAAGTACAAGACCTGAGTACTTCTACTTTTACTAAAGTACAATATCTCAGTACTTCTACTTTTACTCAAGTACAAGACCTGAGTACTTCTACTTTTACTAAAGTACAATATCTCAGTACTTCTTCCACCTCTGATTAAATGTTTGTAGTGGTTGCATTACTGGAATATTGTACATGTTACATCCCACATTTATTTGAACAGCTTTAGTTCAAAGATTTTCTCTCTTTTTGATCCATTTCTATAAAAACCTGTCTGAAAATGAGCTGATCAGATTTTGGCTACTTTATGATGTCATAACGATGTGTTGTCTTGTGTAACCATTAGCCAATCAGCAACCAAGGTAACCCCCCCCCCCCCCCCTTATCACCTGAATCTCCTCTAGAGCTCTATTGAGTTCTTTGTAACCAAATGTCTCTCAGAGGGGCGTGGGGAGGGGCTCCTTACTTTCATCTGAAGTAACAGACAGAGAATCAGCACTTTGGAAACAGGGCTGAAACAGAGGGGATTATGGGTAATGCTGCAATGATCTGGTTGGTGTTTCAGCCAATCAGAGACAGGTTCTGTATATATCTGAGACCTGTGATATATGGATGAAAACAGAATAATAGGATCTTCCTCTCAACTTTCCGACAGGTGACTTTTTGCTTGTCCGTCTCTGCGGGATTACAGAAACACTATTCGCCTGATTTTGATGAAACTTGGTGGAGGGCTGAATCTCGCGCCGAGGAAGAACTCATTACATTTTGAAGCAGATCCAAATCACGGAGAGCATACGTGCATTAATTTAACTTTAATTAACATTGCAAGATTTAAGCATTTAGTTTCTCAGAGTCCCAGATTCCCCCCCCCTCTACACGCGTCGTGTTTCCAGACCTCATCAGTTCCCCCGCTCGCAGAACAGAGTAGTAAATATTGAATTTGATTTCCACTTTTCCACTCAGCTTTGAATATTTGATGCAGTTTTCTCTTACAGATAAAAAATGTAGGGGCATGTAAAGGGGGCGGGACATCCGCGAATTAGGACTCATCGCTTACGGCAGCTCGGCTTCCTGCACTGACCCATTTTGGCCCCTGATGAATACACCCGAGCTACATCTCCACACACTAACCACAGCAAGCTGACACACGTCTTCTGCTTCACATGCTTCATCTCCAGCACACACAGCGATACACACTATAGGATGCGTTTTTATAGGATGAGAATAAGAACGTAAACAATGAGTGCAATAGTCATAACAGCAGCCAAATACACAGATTGTACACAACCCTCACATGGTTATTTTGAGGCTTCTTTTATAACGATGACAAATAAACATTTGAATGCTGCCGTCTTCTTTTTTGTCGCATGTATAATCATTGGGTTTTAAGGCGGCATTTGAGCACAGCTGCAGATAAAGATTAGGCTACTCTAATGTTATTAGTATTATAGTATTTAGAGGATTATATTCCTGAAGGGAAGCGTAGTATTCAGGGTTTCCTCTCAAGATAGCGGCCGGGTCTTGAGCTCCTTCTATTTTGCATTTTTATTTGGATATGTAGGTTTATTTATTATGTTGCATTGTTGGAGGAGTCTTTAAAGAGTCCTCTCCTGCTGATGTTCAGGTGTATGTAGTGCCTCTACTTTAAAGAGTCCTCTCCTGCTGATGTTCAGGTGTATGTAGTGTCTCTACTTTAAAGAGTCCTCTCATGCTGATGTTCAGGTGTATATCAGTATGTAGTGTCTCTACTTTAAAGAGTCCTCTCCTGCTGATGTTCAGGTGTATATCAGTATGTAGTGTCTCTACTTTAAAGAGTCCTCTCCTGCTGATGTTCAGGTGTATATCAGTATGTAGTATCTCTACTTTAAAGAGTCCTCTCCTGCTGATATTCAGGTGTATATCAGTATGTAGTGTCTCTACTTTAAAGAGTCCTCTCCTGCTGATGTTCAGGTGTATATCAGTATGTAGTGTCTCTACTTTAAAGAGTCCTCTCCTGCTGATGTTCAGGTGTATATCAGTATGTAGTGTCTCTACTTTAAAGAGTCCTCTCCTGCTGATGTTCAGGTGTATATCAGTATGTAGTGTCTCTACATGTCTCCATGCTTTAATGTTCAAAAAGCTCTTTATTTTTCTCACACTGCAGCTCCTCTTTTCACCCTCTGCCTGAACCCAGAACCCAGCGTGCTCTGATTGGTTAGCTGGCCGGCTCTGTTGATTGGTCAACCGCTCAGAGTGTATTACAGCCCCATCACGTACAATGTGTTGGAGCACTACTCTCTAAACTCACAGTCGAAGCCACAACCTCCAAAATAAACTGCATTGTCTCTTCGAGTGTCGTCAAACTCAAAATGTCTGACTCTTATTTCACTAACAATGACCTCCACACAGCAACGACCTCGCTGTGTAATACCAACGAGCCCGAGGTGGCCTCAAAGATAACACGCGACACATCCAGAGACGTCATTATAAACCGTTTTCTTTAACAAACATCCTTTGGAGAAAGACGTGACCAGTGACAAACGGTGTGACCAATCAGTTTGCAGGGTTACAGCCGTGAAGATTGAGATCTGTTCAACCTGTGCATGCAAATATAATCCTGCTCCCGGGGGTTAAATTAACTCCAAGATCACGAGCTTACAGAGAATGATTCCCGGGCCATTTCCATCGAGACCTCCATTACCTCGTGCTGCACGAACTGAAGGCAGTGCGTGCGTTTCCCGTCACTCACACACTCTGAAGGAAATCATGTTCTCAAAAAAAGCAAATAGGTAATTCTATTTCCATTACACATGTGGCGCATTGCAAAGTAATAACTGTCAGAGAAACCGATTACCGTGAGAGCGGCGACGCCTGAGGAGATGCTGCACGTTATGTATTCTGATATACCTTAAATCAATGCAACACTGCTGTAAACACGCACTCGCATCCGGAGCTTTGCTCACAAACTGAAAGAAACGGGAAGGATCAATATAATATTATTTATTCACACATAGAAATCATATAAGTATTTTTATTTTGCCATCAGTGGGGAAAGTACGGCAGCAGATGTGACTCCTCGTGGTTGTTTCTATACGGTGATGCCGGTGTGCCGTATTATCTGTGTGGGACCCTGAAGGCAGCATCTCCCTGGTCCAATGGGATTCCACCATGGGATTTGGGACGATTGTATTACAGTGGGTTATTTACCGACGTATTTAATGTCGCGGAATTCAAATGTCTTCAGCTTGTGTTAACCACAGCCAGAAAACCCTTGACTTCAAGACCAGGGGACAGGACGTGTTCAAATGCCGACGACTTTCTGGATGTTAGGACTCATTCCGGCACCGCTCGTTAAATCTAAGACTAACCCTGAACTTATTTCAAGGTTTTTGTGGCGTCAGTTGAACGTCCAGGAGAAACCGCAGTCCGCTACGAGCAACTGACAAACTGTGAATCCGACACAAGTGGATTCCATCTCTTATGCTCAGGGTTTTTCGTCCAGCCGGCTCCTCTGCTGGTCCTGGTATTCCCTTGAGTCCTCCCAGGGACGAGGGCCCCGGATGTTCCTCCACTCCTCCAGATTCACCTTCTTTATCTTCTGCAGAGAGGACAAACAACAACAACAACAACTTCAGGAGGCGAGGTTTACACGTCAGGATGCCAAGAAATCAAACTCTGAAAATATGAGCTTGTGTTCCTTCCCGCACAACACCAAATATTATACTTCCTGGTCTTTGAAAAGTCCAGATGTAGAAAGTGGTGAACATCTGGAGTGTAACGCAGGCGAGAGGAGGCAGGACATTAAACGGCCGGATTTTCAGAACAGATTTGGGGTTTGAGAGAGTTTTGGTAGACGATTTTCTAAACTGCTTTAAAAACGTTTCTTGTGCTTTTTCCACAAAGATTTAAATTCAAGGTTTTTTATTTCTTCTCGTGTGAAAGAGAAACCAACGCAAACGTCGACACATTTGAGTCCTGCGTTTTAGTTAATGCAAAATAACTGCTTAACGCGTTTCCCCAGTTCAACCTCTTTAGACTTTCTTTAGTCTGACCCCGGGGTTCCACCGGGTCCGTCGGCGCCGTGGTTTTGGTCCGACCTCCTCCAGCGTCATAACCCACCGGGCGCGTTTCAGAAGCGGAGCGTCTTGCGTGCCGGCTCGCAGTTTTTGTTGATTTGGGCATATTTCCTGGACAGGCTACTTCGTGCAGACAAAGTTAATAATACTTGTAATATTCCAGTTATAAACGACATGAATCAAAGACGTGTTGCTGTATTTTAGAGGTAAAAAAATGCTTTCATCATCAGAATTATTCTATATATATAATTGACACAGTGCGGGTAAACCGGAGGAGAACGCTGGCATTTCTCCTCCTACTTGAAAGACTACGGAGGGATAGGGTCTGCAAAATTAGTTGATTTTGGGAATTGACTGGATGCTCCGACCGGTCCACTTCCTACCCGGCGCTATGCAACGCCTCGCGTCGCGCCCCGCCGAGACGCTTCTGGCCGTAACGTGGCGCGCCTGGTGGAATAGCACCCATTGACTAGAGAGGCCGCGAGTGCCGCGAACGCCGCGGCGCAGACGGACCCGGTGGAATCTGGGGCTCTGGGGCATCTTTGACTTAATTCAGTCCCGTTTTCTATAAAATGATGTGCTAATTAATTCTAATTTCAGATTTACACAATACAATCTGACATTTTAAGAACACAGGTACCAACTATTCTGCACACTTCAAAATACACCCAGCATTGTGTAATAAATGACAAAATGCTGCGTAAACTACAACATGTTGCAATTGATGAATTATCACAATATAAATAATAAAGAATGTGAATTGATTACATAATAAAGTCAAATTGCTCAACATTGTGTTGAGTTTTTACATCACAATGCAGTGCTGTTACATCATGCGTTGTTGCCCTATATTGTTCAGCAGCTCCTCTTTCCCGCAGACGGACCACAGCAGTCACTTTCTTTTCTTTACCCCCCCCTCAGGGTGCCTCACCTCGTACTCCTCCTCCAGGATGACCGGCTGCCGCTCCACGTTCACTTGGGCCTCCAGAGACGGGTCCAGCTGAGAGGAAGAGGAGGGGACATGTTACCGTACTGAGAAAGTCACGCTTTAAAATCAATCAGAACCGGTGCTACACGTCTGCAGTCACACACTTCACACACAACTGGCACGAGACGGAGGTGCAGCTGCTCAGAGAGCCATTACTGTACACGCTACATGTTAGACGCTTTCATCCAAAGAGACTTACATACTCAACACTGTGGGCAATCCCCACGGGAGCAATGTGGAGTGAAGTGTCTCCGGGACACAACGACATGCTGACTGCAGTGGGGTTTGAACCTGTGACCCCCTGATCCCAACACCAACGTTAACAAGACATATACTGCTCATTAGTATGTAGTGTCTCTACTTTAAAGAGTCCTCTCCTGCTGATGTTCAGGTGTATATCAGTATGTAGTGTCTCTACTTTAAAGAGTCCTCTCCTGCTGATGTTCAGGTGTATATCAGTATGTAGTGTCTCTACTTTAAAGAGTCCTCTCCTGCTGATGTTCAGGTGTATATCAGTATGTAGTGTCTCTACTTTAAAGAGTCCTCTCCTGCTGATGTTCAGGTGTATATCAGTATGTAGTGTCTCTACTTTAAAGAGTCCTCTCCTGCTGATGTTCAGGTGTATATCAGTACGTAGTGTCTCTACTTTAAAGAGTCCTCTCCTGCTGATGTTCAGGTGTATATCAGTATGTAGTGTCTCTACTTTAAAGAGTCCTCTCCTGATGATGTTCAGGTGTATATCAGTATGTAGTGTTTCTACTTTAAAGAGTCCTCTCCTGCTGATGTTCAGGTGTATATCAGTATGTAGTGTCTCTACTTTAAAGAGTCCTCTCCTGCTGATGTTCAGGTGTATATCAGTACGTAGTGTCTCTACTTTAAAGAGTCCTCTCCTGCTGATGTTCAGGTGTATATCAGTATGTAGTGTCTCTACTTTAAAGAGTCCTCTCCTGTTGATGTTCAGGTGTATATCAGTATGTAGTGTCTCTACTTTAAAGAGTCCTCTCCTGCTGATGTTCAGGTGTATATCAGTATGTAGTGTCTCTACTTTAAAGAGTCCTCTCCTGCTGATGTTCAGGTGTATATCAGTATGTAGTGTCTCTACTTTAAAGAGTCCTCTCCTGTTGATGTTCAGGTGTATATCAGTATGTAGTGTCTCTACTTTAAAGAGTCCTCTCCTGCTGATGTTCAGGTGTATATCAGTATGTAGTGTCTCTACTTTAAAGAGTCCTCTCCTGCTGATGTTCAGGTGCCGCAGCAGGACCAGGTTCAGTGAGCAAAGCAGAACTGATGTTGGGGCTCTGTGGGTTTTTGCAATTCAAATGGATTTTCCACGGGAACACGAGTGAAATGAATCCCATTCTGATTCATGACGCTTAATGAGCTCTAATATTTCACAGCAACAGAGCCGCCGTTACATAATGCTTCATGATGCCACGATTGATTTTTCATTCGACCTACTTTACTACAGCAAGTAAATAATACACGGAATATGTATTACTGCGTTCTGTTCTTTATTTATTTCTCTATTTTTCGTTTGCTCGTATGAAATGTTTTTGAAAGTGTTTTTGAGTACTTAGGAAAGTGCTAAACAAATACGTCGAGCATTTTGAATTAATTATTTAAATTAATTGAAGCAGCCAAATTTAAGGTTTATGTGTTTCTATTTATTATGTGGTATTTTCTACGTATTATAGATTTGTTTTAAATATTAGTATTTTGTACGTTTTATTTCCATCCTTATTTAAAAAATTTTTATTATTATTATTTATTATTACTACTACTATCATCATTATTATTATTTAAATGTTTATTATTGTTATAGTGGAGGGAACGTCTGAAGCAATGGGAGTCAGGACTCGGAGAGACACGAGGAGAGCTGGAGCTTTGATGGCAAACACTGACGGTTTATTTGGAGCTTCGGCCGGAGAATTCACACGACATGTCCCGGGCCACGAGTTGACCTCACGGTAGAGACGCCACAATCAGTCCTGAAGACCCCTCCTGTAGCTCCAGGTTTCAACTAGAGTGTAATAATCAACATTCTTCAATAGATAGACTAAACAGCTGAGGATACTTTTGTTGTCGCTTATGGCTCGAGGTCATCTCCACCCCGAGAAGGATGTGTTCCAGGTGTCCCACAACAATAACTATCTCTGACCGAGAGAGGCCCGCTCACAAACTGGTAACATCAGCAACTTGCTAGGGCAGCCCCTCCTTAAGGGGGATAGCGGCTGCTCAAGGCTGGTCAGCTGCGTCAGAGGGCGAAGGAGGAAAGCAAATTATTTCCTAACAGTTAATATTATTATTATATGTTTGCATCCTTCTGTATCTGGATTGTTTTTGTAAAGTGTCCGAGTACTTAGAAAATATCTATATAAATGCGTTCAAATCATTATATTTAAAAGATGTGTAAGTGTTTTAATTAAAATGTATATTATTATAAAAAATGTACATTATTATTACTATTATATTTGTTATTTTTTTAGTATATATCTTTTTTTTTAATGCAGCCTTCATTCCAGGGGAAAGGGGCTAAAATGATTCCTATGGACGCGTTATAAGCTTTTCTTTAATGAACCTCAAACAGAGACGGGGGGTCAGAGGTGAAGAGGAAACCTGCCGTGGAAGACAGAAGCTCTTCCTGCTGGAGGCTGACTTACAGATCTGAAGAGAGACAGCTAATTGGATCATACAGTGACTTAACCCTCAGACAGGGCTTTAATCATTCAACAAGGAAACACATCCGTGAGGGCTGGAGGAAGGAACGGGCTGATAACAAGAACGAAACCGCACGAGTGGTTTCAATCATGACGACGGTTTAGATATTCCATGCATTAAATTACTTGAGCAACGTTAACTTGGGGGGGGGGGTGCACATGGACAGTAATAGAAAATGGCAGTTATAACCAGAAAGAGGCCATATTTGTAAAATATCGCCAGTTTCAGGTTAAAACGGCCATTTATTATCCTGAAACATGTCGGAAATGGACTCGGCATCCTCAATAACCCCCAAACAGTTCCAGGGTTACGACGCTGGCAACGAGACGGTCGGGTTTGATTGCGGCTTAGTTTTAGGCTTGGTACGGTATAGCATTTCATTTCAAGGCCGTGCATTTCATAAGTGGGTTTTTCCCCCAAGAACATCCACTGCCTGAACCTGGAGGTTGAGATGGTATGGACTTAGCACCTTAGATAACCTGCATTTCACCCTTTAGCACACACGTGTCAAACTCGAGGCCCGGGGGCCAAATCAGGCCCGTGGTGGATTTAATTTCGGCCCGCAGGATGATTTCTAATTACTATTAGATCTGGCCCGCCGGTATATTGCACCTTCACTCCACCCTGAGGGTCTCCTCCGCTCAGAGCCTGAGCCCAAACATTGATGACCTTGCACCCTGATGAGACGCCAAGTATCTGAACTAGCATCACAGAGCAGCACACTGAGTTCAATGGATGCTTCCTTCTGCACTTTCTCGACAACAGGGCATGTTTGGTTTGTTCTTTGAGGGGAATAGTTTTGTTGAAGCTGTTGTTGGCCTGTGGAGAAATGTACTCATAAGAAATGACTCTGGAGAAGCTGCAGATAGAGCCATAAGAAATGAATGCAACTGATTATTTAATGTTGTTTTTATAGGCAATAATTTAAGCTTTGTTAGTTCCAGGTTTAATATGTGCAATAAGTTCATTTCAATACGTTCTGCAATAAACATTGAACCAGTCCGGCCCTCCACTAGTACCCATTTATTTATTTTTGGCCCACTGTGTGTTTGAGTTTGAGACCCTGCTTTAGCACATACTGCAGGATCACGTGTGCTTCTAATACTCCAGGCGACGTTCGGTAAGACGAGGAACAGAAACAACACTCGCTAAGGTCAACGATGCTTTCAAACACATTTTGAATTGGAAATCAGGAGGGTGAGTAACACAAGCTGACCTTTACATTAAGAGTATTCTGACACATTGGCATGCCAGCGAATAGGAGAGCAGGAAACAGACCCCCCCCCCCCCTCCTGTCAGCCCCCCCCCCTCCTGTCAGATCATCCCGGGGTAATAAAGAGCCTCTCCTCGGTCACTCCGATGCGGCTCCTAATGAATCATCAGATCTTGTTGAATCACTAAACATCCCGTCAGAGCTGCAGAGCTGGAGAGACCATTTATCTAATGCTGATCATAAATAAGCAAGTGTGTGTGTGTGTGTGTGTGTGTGTGTGTGTGTGTGTGTGTGTGTGTGTGTGTGTGTTCAGCGAGAGGCTATTTTGCGACGCAGCCAGAAGAAAAGCAGAAAGGATGAATAATTCTTTTTCTGACAATAATCCTCATAAATTCATCCTCTCTTCCAGAAAGAGGCTTCGTCTGTGTGAATAGAAATCCAAAAAGGAATAAGGGTCGCTTTGTTTTTGTCTTAATGAATACGCACTCGTCAAAAGCAGGCCGCGGTGCAGGTACATGTGATCGATTACTGTACTTGGTCATATTGGTACTTTGATACTGTACTAAATGTGCAATCTACTTGAGTAGTGTGTGCTATTTTTCAAATCTGGATCCTTTGAGACAACCACATTTCCAGTGAAGACAGCCCCACCTAGTGTCAGCAGAAAGTAATGCAAACAATAATTCCCAAAATATGCAAAAAAACTCGCGTTTATGTCCAAATCCATCAGATCTAGTTCTAGCTAATGATATGGCTGCTGCCCCTCCCTACACGCAGACCACGCAGACTCAAACCTCATCTTATGCTCACATTCCAGCTGAGAGGGTCTTCTCTACAGCTGGCCTGATTGTGAATCGCCTCTCCCCAGAGTAGACATGCTCATATTCTTAAACAAGAATGAGTATTGAATAGCTGCATTCTGTGCATAGGCCCTGTTACAGGTTGTTGATCCCTGTTGTCACGGGTTACCCTAACCGTTATGTTGTTCGTGTTTGATCCCTCTTTCATTTAAAAACCAAGTTATGTTTTAAGCATGAAAGCTGTAGGCCTATAGCTGTCAACTGTTCAAACTGTGATCACCAGTTAATACATTTGACACATTCGACTTGGTTTCTATAATTATTTGAACATGTATTTAATTATTTTTCAAAATGAAATTTTTTTTTTTTTTTTATATAGGATATATAGGATTCGGTTAATCAGTTAACCGTTTTTTTTGGGGGTCGAATATTCGAATATACATTTGCTTTCAAATTCCCATCCCTAATACCCACCAAGCGTCATCTCATAATTCAGAAGGTACTTCATGCAAGTCCGTGAGTGTAGTTGTGAAGAGGAGACGAGAGAGAGCAGCGTATAGCGATTTAAATCAGTGAAACGGAAAGAAAGTGAATGAAGTTGATTCTACTTCAGCTTTGGTCAGTTCATTTTATGTCATATCTTCTGGGTTTTGCCTAGAGGCTATTGCTCTGCTGGATCGATTGATATTGTGACCTCGGTGATGAGTGTCTGTGTTTTCCTTACACCCCCCCCCCTCTCTCTCTCTCTCTCCATCGGGACCATGGACGTGTTTAAAAAAGCACCAGAAGCTTATATACACATCTAAGTTGTTCGTGCCCCACCACTTTTGTACATATAAACACTGCACGTTTCTATCCACAGGGAGGCGCCACTGCCCACTGGCTGAATGCTGATTTAAGTTATTCAAATAACATAATAATTAGGTAACACTGCTAAAGAGGCCCTATTCTGCTTTTGGGAGGTTCCCCCTCTCCTGTAGAGTGTGCTCTAGGTTTGTGTGCATGTAAATGGTAAAATATAGGATCATATCTAGTCTCAAATCATGATATTTATGCATTATTGATATATTGTCAGCCCCGGTGAGTACTTTATCCGCCGTCACATTGACCATGAGAACCCTTTTCTTCAAGGTGAGGTGAAATGTGTGTTTAATGTCAGAGTGAATTCACGACTAACCTTTTTCCTGATCCTCTGGGAGTCATATCTGATTTGTGTGAACTCTCGCAGGCCGAAGGAACCTCCGACTACGAGCAGCTGGAAAAACCAAAGAGAGCATATAATGTCAATAAAAGTCATCCGAAAAACTTGACAATGCACAGCGCTCGCTTCCTCACATATAATTCAGGTTCAAATCCCTTCTACATGTGATAGAACTTTAATATAGTAACGCATTCTGCAAGGACGTACATGTAATGCCCTTTAGCAGAGGTGGGAACAGTATTCACATTCTTGGATTGAGTAACAGTATTAAAACCACACTGTCAAAATACTCAGTTTCAAGTCAAACGTATTTAAGTACGGTTATGAAAACATTAAAGTACTCATTGCAGAAAAAACTAAAAAAATATTAACATATTTTAAAGCAAAAGCAGCAAATCTTCACAAAAAACGTCTTATCAAAAATAACCCAGTCATGGTTTTAGTTAGATCACCCATTCTAGCCATGCCTCATATGCCTCTATTTCACTTCCTGTTTCAAAAGTGCTGATTTTGGGGATAAAGCTTTAAAAAAAAAAAGAACGGATACAAAATAAAGGAGGAGGGGTCTGAGCTCATGTGGGACCCGGCAGCTACCGTCTAAACTAAATGCTGCCGTGATGAAGCACCATATCATGGATCATCAAGGATTCTCTCTGGAACAGTCTGGAGCTCAAAGGCTTTCTCTCTTGCCGGTTACACCACAAGGTGAGTTCCTTTTACTTCCTGCTTCTTCACACACATGCTCTCCAGTACAGGTTAGCTCTGAGTGTTAGCCATGCTAATGTAAACACCGACCATATTACGTCCAAAACAGTCGGGCATTGTTTCTGATAGCAACGTTTCTGATTGGGCCGTGGGTCCACATTTCAGATGTTACGTCATATCGGACGCAAATCTGGATCAGCTCCGTTGTTACCCGTTTTTAGAGATTTGGGTACGGAGGAAAAGAGAGAGGGTTTTATTTTCTGACGCTGCGTGAGTTCCCCGACACACCGGGGACACATGTTGATGTATAAGACATCACAAAGTGCATTTTGCATGATAGGTCCCCTTTAAATGTAATGTTGGATGGTTTAATCTTTACCAAGAATCATATTACGGTTTGTTAAATATTGTGTGTCAACATCTGAAGTTATAAAGTTACAAGTAAATACATCTGTAAAATAAATGCAGTGGGATGAGTACAATATTTGTATAAAGTAAGTAAGTAGTATAAAATGAAAATAATCTGGTAAAGTACAAATACCTAAGAGTACACTCGTTTTGTAAGTGTCCTTAATAGTTACTTTACACCTCTGCCCTTCAGCACATACTCAATACTTAAATTAAACAATATTATATTGTGTTTAAATTCTATACACTAGGTATGGGGAGGTGAGGAAGAAAAACATTACTAGCTCACGTTAAACTCGGGTAAACAGTAAGGTAAAGGACAGAATTTGACTTCATTATTAACAAAAGACTGACCGAATCACTGACAACATATGTAAGACTATACGACGCAGTATTCATGTAAATAAAGTCAGTCAATTCAAGTTGAAAACATTTTCTAACAGATCTTAGTTGATTTAAAAAAAGCCCAATAACTTACACATAACAAGCTTGAAAAACAACCTTTCTATTTCGCCAGACAAAAACATTACTAGCTAGTGTTAAACCTCAGAAAAACAGAGAGATGAAGAGATAATTGGACTTAAATAACAAAGTAAGTAATGCTAACAGTTAGCTTACACGCTGATCAAATGTGATTTAAATACATTAACACGTCAAATAAAATCTACTCACCAGCATGGGGACTCCATATTGGATTGTTTTGTTTTTCTTTAGTGCTTTTAGGGTAAACATGTCTCCTTTTAGCGGCTAAAACAACATTTTAGTGATGAAAACTGAAGACACTGTGCAGGTCAAAGTAGGGACGCACTTCCGGGTTGGGTCCAGCGTGATAAAATGTCCGTGAAGATTTGGAGACGCGATAGAAGGTTCCCGTTCATGTCCGATGGTAATGATAAAAGCATTTAACTTTTTAAATGTCCAGACAAAGTTACTTATTATGTTATTAATGTCTAAACCTATTTCTTTGTTGCATAATACCTCTTGTTTCTAATACAACACACTTCAGAAAGGAAAATGCAGTAATATCTGTTGTTCTTTATTATTTTTCTCTTAAAATATCTACAAATAGTTAAATAAGTGTGTTGTTAAATGTATAATCTATTTATCTGATGCCGTTTTTTTCCTCCTTGGGATATGTTTTTTTTGTTACCGTTTAAATCGGTTTGTAATTGAGCTTTCTCCTCGTTTTCTCACAAACAATCAAGCTCAGTCTTAACCTCTTACATTAACGTATTGCTTGTTTTACAACGTTTTGTTACACTTTAAAAACGTCTTAATATTAAAAATAGCGTATATCGTGTTTTAATGTTTCCTACCATGTCAACAACATCCCGCCCTCAGGTGTTTCCTCTTAATCAGTCCGGGTACGGGTGTGCATGTTACATCTTAAGGCGGAACCAAAGCGCCTCGGACCCTCAAATCCAAGTGACCTATGTGGAAATGTGTTCGTTTGCAACTTGTTGTCATAAATGTTGGACATACTGTATTTGGGAAAAACTGAAAAATAAAGTTGTTAAAAAACACTTACCTTAGTTTACGGTACGAGAAAATCCTCCTATTGTTGAGCTTTTAGACGGGGAACCGAAAGATATTTACATTGCTTAAAGCAGGGGTGTCAAACTCAAGGCCCGGGGGCCAAATCCGACCCGTGACTTCATTTTCTGTGGCCCAACAAGAGCTTACAAAGAATATAATATGTTTATTATACGGTTACATGATGATTTACAGAAGCACGTTGCAGTGGCGGTTCTAGACCAATTTGACTGGGGGGGCCACTGGGGGGCCAGTTATTTTCTGAGGGGGGCACAATAAATGCAGGACGAAAAAGAGAACTAGACAGTATGAAGTAATTGCGCATAAGAAAACAATGCAATACAGTTATTGGTATTTGTTTCAGTACACTTATTTATTTCAGATAGATCTTATAGTTATTACTGTTAGCTTCAGCTTAAGTTATAGTGCAATGTTTGCACTAACACATTTAACATTTTTAAAAAAAAACACTTTTCATTGTTAGGGGGGCCACAGGGGGGTCAGAGGTCAGTGTTAGGGGGGCACTGGTCCCCCTGCCCCCCTAGAACCACCCTGGCACGTTGCCCATAAACAACATGTCCCACAATGCATCTCAAATTACACTTTTTTCTTAGAATTTAACTCTTTTTTTTAAATGTTACTTTTTTTTTTAAATGTTACTTTTTTTTAAATGTCACTTTCCTTTTTTGATTTTGACTTTTTTCCAGCTTTTCTTTTTTAATCATTTTGTGACATTCTCACTGAAGAGACTTGCAATTATTTGCCCTAGACTTCTGCTTTGAGACGTAGTATAATAATCCAATGCAGAGGCAATAATGTAATATAATACATTATTTGATATATATATTTATATATAAGTTACAACCAGCCCTTTGAGTGCAGCCATAATGCTGAAGTGGCCCGCGATTAAATTGAGCTCGACACCCCTGGTTTAAAGGACAGGTTAAAATGTGTCTCAATGTAAATGCCTCCGTTAACATTCATCTGATGCATCTTGCAATTTATTTATCCATATCATATACCATTTACGTTTATATACTCTTCTTGCATATTTTTTATTTTATTTGTATTTACTTGCACATCTCAAAACATTCTCTTCCACTATTTTATTTCTATCGATATTTCTTTCTCTATTTGTATTGGTTTAATTAGTTGTATGTCCTATATATATTAATGTTGCGCTGTTGGAGGAGCCTGCGACTTCAGTTTTTCATTGCCATATCGACACTGTAGCTGCTGTGCACATGACAATAAAGCCTTGAATCTTGAATGTATCACTGAGTTATTGGTCCCGGTTGATACTACCATGACCGTTCTCTTTGCCAATACTTAGTAAAAAAGAACATGGTGTGGGGATTCTCAGAGGGACCCTACAGATCTAATCTTAGGGATGATGTAAATCCTTCAGTCCGACTGTCAAAATGGGAAGGACAGGGACGTCGTAAGGACAGGGATCAATAACAGTCAGAGGCTGAGCTATCAGTGCGAAACCTTGTCAACATCACTCATTAATGTTATTGTGAGACAACATTTTATTAACGGAATGGATATTAGTAAAACAAATTGTGTTGGACAAATTGAGACCACTTCAATCTATTCTTTTATTGTAGAGAACACACCACAGATAGACCTCAGTCAGGCCCGACTGCAGCCAACTTTATTTTCACCGTCTTAGGGCTTTTAGTCAGAATCCTGACTTTGAAACATACAATAGATTCAGATGGGTTAGTCAATCAGAAGGAATGATGTTCATATTATGAAAAAACATTATATGAATTAGTAGAACTTAATTTTCAACATTCATGTCACAATCACACCATAACAAAAGCTATTAAAAATGGCTGTTAAGTAGAGGTTAGCTGTTAACACTTTGTAGAACATGAAATACAACAGCATGTCTATTACAAAAAGCATTTATACAAAAAGAGGCGTTTGGTTTAATTCTCCCTCTCTGTGTGTATGTGCATGAATACGAGAAGCATCGGAACAAAATCAAATGTTTGCAGAGTGTGAGCTGTAAAACTGTAGGTAGCTTGTGTATCTCTGGTTTACATTAGCATTAAGACGTCTCATGGGATGTGCTCCTCAGAAGCATCTCCTCACGCCATTCTTCATTTTCTAGCGATTGCTTTGTCCGCATCAAGTAAGAAGAAAAGGTTGAGAACCACTGCTAAAATTAAACACTTGTTAATACGAACAATAGTGCTGCTATGACTGACGTTTGGATATTACTTGGACCCCAAAGCAGAGACTGACAACAAATAAAGTTGTTTAATGAACAAAGGTAATCCAAGGCAGGTACTGACGACAGGGAGCTGGCTGGCCGTAGTAAATTCAAAAACAAAGCTGCGGGAAAAAACGTTCCCGACACACAAACCACAACAAAAGCCCCATGCAAAACATAACAATGACACTGTAATGATTTCTTGAAGAACCTCCACAGACAACATCGCTGATCTTGCTTCCTTCCTTCAGCTTTGCCTGGGTTTCTGAGCACCTGACAGAAAAGAGAAATGTATACTTTGTGTGTATTAAATGAAACTTTGCATCACTTTTTATTGCAAAAAAGGTAATGATACAGCCATAAAAAACAATCAATATTAAAACAAACGATTTCCCAAAAGTCTATTTATGTTTTGTTACTAAATTAAATGAAACTGGACGATTGGCTCATCACACATTCAAATAAAGCCACAGATCACAACTTCTTTTCAGCGATCCAATTATTGCAGAAACAAAGTGGTCATTTCATGGCAGATCTCTTAAAACCATACACACCCACACGGCACGGAGGTCGGCTGACAGATTGCTTCTGGTAGTCCCTAAATCGAGGTTAAAGCAGCGAGGAGACGGAGCCTTTGCAGCTCCAAAAGTATCGAACAAATTGCCCCTCCAGGTTAGACTTGCTCCAACTCCGCCTGTTTTTAAATCTCGTTTAAAACCCCACTTCTCTCCCCTGGCTTTTACAGACCAGGTGACACTTGTGCTTTTACATTTTGGGTTTTTATCTTACTAGTGTTTTGTATTGTTTTTATGTCGGAGAGTTTTTCAGCCTGTGGTTTCTGATCTGGTTTCATTGTCTCGTGTTTTACACTTGTTTCATGTCCCGTCTGTTTTTCATGTATTTAAGTTTTATACAGTTGTTGATGTACAGCACTTTGTTCAACTCTGTTGTTTTTAAATGTGCTATAGAAATCAAATGGATCGGATGTTGCAGGGCAGGAAGAGCCCTACTTGTTTGAGTAATGCCATAAGAAAGCCTTACGTTGTCCAGTCCGTGCAGTTCACACCATGCTCTGAAAAGAAGCCAGACTGACAGGGCTCACACCGGGCGTCCGCTCTGCTGGTTCCTTAGAGACAGGGACTCAGGAGAGATTAGTCACACAGCAGCCAACGTCCAGTAATGATCATCACATCAGTGTCTTCATTCAGTGTGTTTACGTTCACACTGCAGGAGATCAGTCGTCACCGTCTAAAAGTTCATTCAGGAAATGAACCAGTACATCTCCAGTCACAATTTTAAGATGAGTCATTTAAAGGTTATCTTTCTGGATGGTTACTGAAACGTACGAGGAGGTCATCATATCTGTTTCAGAAACCCTCATGTGATAGCTGCAGGACTCATAAAGAAACGGGGAAGGGTTCCTGTTTACTGCCTGTTATGTGAGCTTCTGCACCTCAGGTTACCCCTAGATTCCACCGGGTCCATCTGCGGCGCGTTACGGCTGCGCCGCGGTTTTGGTTCGGCCTCCTCCGGTGTCATACCCTACCGGACGCGTTTCAGAAGCGTTTCAGAAGCGGAGCGTCTTGCGTGCCGGTTCGCAGTTTTTGTTGATTTGGGCATATTTCCTGGACAGGCTACTTTGTGCAGACAAAGTTAATAATAATTATAATATTCCAGTTATAAACGACATGAATCAAAGATGTGTTGCTGTACTGTATTTTAGTGGTAAAAAAAATGCATTCATCATCATAATTATTCTATATATATATATATATATATATATATATATATATAATGTACACAGTGCCTGTAAACCTTAGGAAAACGCTGGCATTTCTCCTCCTACTTGAAAGACTACGGAGGGATAGGGTCTGCAAAATTAGTTTGTGTGTATATATATGCTATACTCCAGCGATTAAAAACCAGGCCTGTCCTTTCTGATGTTGTCCTTGTAAAAAGTATTGGTTACATCATATAAAATAGTGTTTTTCCACCTCCAGAATGAAAAGCTCCTCGTCCATTGTGCGTGTCGTAGTGAAGGTGTTGTGATGAAGGAGGGGGGGTCTGCAAAATTAGTATATGTGGGGGATGGGCCTGGCCCGGATGCTCTGACCGTTCCACTTCCTGCCTATGTTACGGCTGCGCCGCGCCAAAAATAGGATTCATCCTAATTTTAGACGAGCCCTGCGTGCGTTACGCAGAACGCTTCTGGGACGTAACGCGCCACGTGTGGTGGAATAGCACCCATTGACTAGAGTGGCCGCGATCGCTGTGAGCACCGTGGCGCAGCCGTAACACGCCCGTAACGCGCCCGTAACACGCCCGTAACGCGCCCGTAACGCGCCCGTAACGCGCCCGTAACGCGCCCGTAACGAGCCGCATACGGACCCGGTGGTATCTAGGGGTTATAGTCCAGTAATAAGTTTGATCATATTTGATATAATGATTGTCTGATACTTTGTGTAATGTAAACATCATATTAAGTTTATGATTAAGGCCTTCAGTGTGCATGTAAACACTGTCAGGAGAACGTGACCTGCATTTGACTTACCAGGTTCTTTTATCCTCTCCCCAGGTACACATTGTGTATGTTTCTGTGCCGCACTGCATCCTGCCACATCTAAATCTTTGCAGAAATACCCATCGATAGCTTCACAGACTGTGTCAGTTGTTTCTGAACAGACCTGCAGGAGAAAGAGGCCGCGGCCTAAAGAAACAAACAGAAAGAAACAGTCAATGTATGCTAACCTAAATAATATTTAAAATCCAACTCACACATCTTGCTAGCTTTCTTGAAAAAAATATATATATACACAGGGGTGCACATCACTTTTTTTAGTGAGTTACTTAGATGAGTACCAGGAGACAGCGGTTGGTACTTTGGTAAGTGTAGTCTTCCTCACTCACTGTCTCCTTCACTGTCCTCTATGTTCACGTATTGCATGGTAGATGATGAAGATGCTGCAGATGGGTTAGGGGTTAGGGGTTTTAAGCCTCCAATTTGCCTTCTCCAAAACTTGTTGACAAACCTGTGAAGTCCTTGCATTCCCTGAGGTCAAATACTAAGAAATGATCACATGACTTGTCATATCGGATTTCAGATGTGGGAAGTAACTAAATAAACTTATTCAAGAACTGTACTTAAGTATACCATTTTGAGATACTTGCACTTGACTTGAGTATTTCCATGTTATGCTACTGTGTACTTCTACTCCACCACAGTTCAGAGGTAAATGGTGTACTTTTACTCCACTACATGTATTTAATACCTTTAGTTACTTTACAGATGTGGATGAATGATGTGAAATATAATCAAGTGTTGAATCAGACTTTAGTTCCACCTGGAGTAAACCCACCAGCTACCCTGCAGAATACAAAGTACTTCAGACTAGCTGCTTCTTCACCAGCTTTAAGAACACTTTCATGATCAATCATTATAAAACACATCATATATATTATTCTGAAATGGACCAATCTGCAGGATGACTACTTTTACTGTCGCTACTTTCACTATATTTTGATGATAATACTTTTACTTGGGGAACATTTTGAATGCAGGACTTGTACTGTAACAGAGAAAACATAATATCTGAGTACTTCTTCCACCTCTGTCTGATTTCAAACTCTTCCATTAACCCCCTGAGTAAATTTGCAGCTGTGTGTTTTACACTTTGTTGTAAATCAAACTGCAGCAGCTTGACCACAGAGCGTGAACGTTGTTATCAGCTTATTTTGCGCAGTTCTCCAGTGTGTGCGCGGGGCACAGAAAGTGCACAGGGGAGACTCCCACCGCAGCCAGTTGGTGTAGTTTTGGTGCAATTCTGTTGTTCATACCGACGTTAACAGCAGCCCTGTCTGTGCACACGGCACCAACTCTGTCGTCCAGTGCTGTAAGCCTCTGCCTCCTGTAAAGCTTCACAGGTCCGTCGGTTATGGCCTGCGCGACTCGGCCAGCACCCAGTTCAACCAGTCACAGAAAGTCAGAAGATTTTTAGCAGGAAGCGAAATGCTCAATGTGTTTTGTTTTTTTGGACATGTCTAGTTGTTTACTCCATTGAGTGTTGACAAGAAACACGTGTAGACAAAATATGTGTTTTGTTTTGATGACCTATCAGGTACGCAAAGGCGCGCAGTGAGACAAGGGACGTTACGCAATTCAGATTTGTGCCACGCATGCGTACAATATATATATATAGATATCACAAAATAAAAAGTTAAATCAGGAAATAAGAGAATTGTGGATGGAATATAATAGACGTCTTATTGAATGCACTTACAAAAGAATTACATAAAAGCCTGTTATATTTTAGTCCAATCATTTGTATTTGAGCGACAGATTATCGGAAAATAATGATGCGTTTATTGGACTTGGAGTTTTAGAAAAAAATATTTGTTTATTTTTCCCCTCCCTTTTTCCCCTCCCTCCTCCCTTTTTCCCCTCCCTCCTTCCTTTCTCCCCTCTCCACATGTGAAGAGACCTGAAGCAGATCTGATGTTATGCATCCCCTCATTTCCTGTGCACATAGAGGTAAGCATATGCTTACATAGATGTTTATATGCACATGTGTTTACGTTTGGAACACAGTGGGCATTTGGTTGATTTATTAGTTAATACATATTTGGGGTGATTATTAAATCTACACCAGTGTTGCAATTTAGGAATATGTCCATTATCTATTATTATATGATAAAATCCTTTAACTTTAATTTCCCCTCAGTGATTTATAAAGTGATCTTAACTGATTACATGTTTTGTATACAGTGCCACAGCAAAGAGAGAAATGCATCCATCAAAGTATCACAAATAACTGGTTTTATCTAACCAACGGTCCAAAGACACCAAGATATCCACTGTTACCAGGGCCGCCTTAATGCACGGGCTGACCTGGGCTGAAGCCCAGGGGCCTACGGAGATCAGGGGCCTATCATGAGCCAATAAAAAAGTTAAAAAAAAAATGTAATTAAAAAAAAAAACGTTTTTTATTTCGGATGTTTTTAAAAAACATTTAATAAACAAAGTCTTGGCTTTCAGAATATGAAACTTTTATTTCCAAAATCACACGCTAAATACATTTTTGAAGCTTGTAAAGGGAAGATGACAGCTCTCACTCTCCACTCACTCCCTCTCCCTCCGGCTGACATTATGAATGTAAGGCGTATAGTAATCATAGATAACACGGCAGGGTCCGTTACAGTTTGTTTTCATCTGGTTTCAAATAAACAAAGTCTTGGCACACACTCGTGAGCTTCCCCCAGACCAGTAATCCAAACGAAAATATCTTCCCTCCGTAGTATGTTGATCATTTGCTCCGCTAATCAATCAGATCGATGGATTCCAGAGATGACTCCGAAACAGTCCGTGGGCACCACTGAGCAGCCAATCAGAATGAGAATATGTTTCACATGTGACTTATTCAAATTGCGAGTGATTGATGAAGGTTGTTTAGGAGAAAAAGTTTGAGAAGAAAAAGTTTGAGAGTGGCGCTCGGGAAAGGAAATTGTTGAGGGAAAAGGAGTTTCGAGACAAGCAGCTATTACAAAACATGCCGAAGCCTACAGGTTATTTTAAACCTGTAGGCCGGGATGAGGAGGAAGGACAGATGAGTTCTGTACCGAGCGGCAGCGGTGCCAGCCGCGGGGCCTCGGAGCCAAGTAGGCCGTCTGGTTCTGATAGCGATGGAGTAGCGGGAGAGGAAAAACAGACAGGAGGGACGTTATCTGTTGGAGGAGATGGAGAGGACGACGAGGACTTGCTACGTGGAGGGGAGCCAACGGCAACCGGACAGATACATGAGGGAGGCCCGATACGTCACTCATCTGGAGGAGAGGACCAGGCGCGCGTAGAGCAGAGTGGAGAAGTGCGATCACAGAGCCTGCCGAGGCTATAAATGACTTTCATTTGTTGTTTAAATAGGGGGCCTACAAAACCCATCAGCCCCAGGGCCTGATGGCAGGTTAAGGCGGGCCTGACTGTTACTGTCATAAAAGATTACAAAGACATCATCATAACACATTAAAGACATACCTGAGTCACAGGAGGTGCATGTGAAACATTTATTGAGTCCGTTGGGATGGTTCATAAAAGTCCCTTTCTCACAGCGGCGGCAGAGTATGCCTGCATGTAACGAGCAGTCCTCCCGAACAACGGTTCCTGTTCAAAAGCACTCTGTCAGCATCTCAACATCAAGACATGAAGAAGGCAAATTACGATTAGAAAATATGTTCATCCCGTTTCAGGTCTTTGATGGAGCACTTCAGGGAGCAAAGCAACTTCAGCTTCGGAAATCCCAGTTAAATTCATCCTTTAAAATGCTCTCACTGACTTCTGATGTTGTAATACTTGTTAGATATAACTTACCTTTGCTGCACAAAGGACAACAACCAGCTTGTGTAACATATTCCTTGGAAAGACAATCTGGTGCCACGAAGGACACCCACCCTGTTACAGAAACAGCAGTTCAGTGTCAAGTCTTCTTGGAATATTTCTATTCTATTGTATTTGTATTTACTTGCAGTATTTGATCAGTTGTATTGTGTTGCACTGTTGGAGGAGCCTGTGACCTAAGTCTTTCATTGTACATCTACACTGTAGCTTTGTACACATGACAATAAAAGCCTTGAATCTTGAAAGAAGTCTGCGCTGTACATTCACATAATAGTGATGTGCCAGTTAAGACTTTGCAATGTATCCCTTACTTTGAATTGACCTATATACAGTCTCTGGTTGATACATGTTAATGCATTTAATCGATTTAGTTTGATACTTTTTGCACTTTTACTTTTCATAATACACCAAATTGTTTTATAAAAATAAGCCATTGAATAATTTTGTTGAATATTTCTTTAAAACTATTTTCTAAATGTTACAGTGTAGTTTCACCAAAAGCCTTTCACACATAAGGGTTTCCTGCAGGCTGAGCTAAATCAATGTTTTGTAGAAAGATGCCTTTGAATCATTTTGGTGAATTTCCCTTGTGAAACATATTGAATATCTGTCTGCAATATGTTGCTTCCAAAACCACTTCATGTAATAATGTCAATCTTTTTGTCATACTACAAGACTTAAAAGTGCAGAAATAGCTTTTGTAATTTTTTATCGTGTCAATTCTACCAAAATCACTTCACACATTAATTGTCTCATGGAGGTCAAGCTACAACACCTATTTTTTAAATAAAGTATTTTAATGATCCTAATGTCCCTGGTCCAAAGTATATTGACACCAAGATGATGTCCAGGAGACCCCTATACTTTTACCTGCTTGCATTATTCATTATATTATGTTTATTGCATTTATTTCCCCAGTAATTATCGATAGTAGTATTAGCAGCAGGAGAAGTCCTTTCGGTAGCACTACAATGCATTAAAGGGAAATAATTACAAAAACAAATATACTCAAATACTTCATAGATATATTTCCCCTAAAGTATTGGTGTACTATAAGCAGCAGGGACCCATTAATGCATGAAGTGATGTTATTAGAACACTTTCTTTATGACTGAAGTTATTGAATACGTTGTACAATAAAATAAATTAATGACTATTGTTCTTTAAATCCACTAGATGTATTTTAACCCTCACAGTTACTTTGTACACACACAAACAAACACACATGAAAGTGTTCTCAAAGCTGGTGAAGGTGCAGCTAGTTTGAAGTACTTTGTAGACTGCAGGGTGGAACTAAAGTCTGATTCAACACTTGATTATATTTCACATCATTCATCCACATCTGTGAAGTAACTAAAAGTATTAAATAATCGTAGTGGAGTAAAAGTACACCGTTTACCTCTGAATTGTAGTGGGGTGGAAGTACAAGGTAGCTAAAAAATGAAGTAGCCTCAAGTAAAGTACAAGTTGGCCTTCCTCAACAATTCTACTTAAAGGTGGGGTAGGTACGTTTCAGAAACCGGCTCGAGATACACTTTTTGTTATATTCCATGGAATGCTCTTAACATCCCGATAGCAATGAATATCTGAAGTGCTTTGACAAAAAATCCATACAAACATTTTATCTGTAGAAGCCGTAATACTGTAAAAAGTACAACCAATCCGTTTAGCCGGCCCGGCTAAAGTAACTGGATGGCCTACCTGCCTGTCAGCCTTCGATCGGGGCACAAACTTATCTCGTGCCCTCATTGGTCATGTGCGCGTTCGTGTGTGTTGGGGGAGGGGCTCTTTGAGGAAGTGGCAGATTTTCTCCGGTTGTGTATTTTCAAATTCTAGCGATCTCGAGCCGGTTTCTCAAACTTACCTACCCCACCTTTAAGTACAGTAAGTACTTGATTAAATGTACTTATTTCAAATCTTTATTTAACCAGGTGGTCCCATTGAGATCATCAATCTCTTTTTCAAGGGAGACCTGCAGAGGAGGTTTACTGTTAGCTCTGGTCCCTACATGGAGTGAAGTAATGCCTGTTTGCCAGCGCGTCTTTGCGTAAGGCAGGGGTGGGGAACCTTTTTCCTCTCAAGGGCCATTTACATTTTTTCAACATCCTCCGAGGGCCGTACAAATTATTGACCTCTGCTTAAAAATACTAAAATCACAGCCCATTCATTTGGCCTTTCTTTCATGCTGTGCAAAGCAACCTCTTAATCCAGATATTTTACCATGACTCGCGTATGCATGCACGTGCACGGTGTGGCATGACCACCAAAACAGAAAGATTTTTTTTTTAAATATTGAAGTTAATACCATCAATCTGGTGCACTTTGAGAGCAAAATTAGGAGCTCTATGGATCATCTCTCAACACCCAGATGAAACAGAACTGTAAACAGATTTACTTTTTCTTTATGGACATTTTACAAATCACTCTCCTTTCAAAATGTATTCTTGTTTATTAATAACAACTTTTTTTTACTGTCATATAGTATTTTATACCTGTTTACTTTATTCTCTTATTTTTTTATAATAATGATCATATAAAGATGTGCCTTTACCTCACTGGTTGCAGAAAAAGCTTCTTATATTCGTTAGCATAGCTAGCTAACCAGATGCTAATAACAACAAAGCTATTGACTGTATGATCAGTATGACAGATCGCCACTGGGCTTTCAACTAAAGACACAGCCACGCAAAAACTGCGGCATGTGTACGGCTCCTTATGGGTAGGCTACTGCAATTTTTGGAAGTGCCGGAGCGGTGTTCTGGTGCTCTCCGTCAGCACGACACCCCTGTCAGACGGGACATACGTGATGACACATTAGGCTCGTGTTGTGTTCAAGGACCCTGACCTTGGCCAGGAAAAACAAGCACTCTCTTGTTTAATTTTTTTGCGGTCTAGATTTCTTTCATTTTTTTCTTTTTTGCGTGTGTTCATAAATTACCTCGAGGGCCGTACCAAATGGTCTCGCGGGCCGTATACGGCCCGGGGGCCGGAGGTTCCCCACCCCTGGCGTAAGGAAACAGAAGTGAAGCCAGGCACCATAATGCAGTTTTGATTAAAACACTCTGTAGCTCGTTGTCTACATTGCTCTGGTCGGAAAGTAACGTTATTAGTATTTTTAATGTTTTGTTTAGGTTATTGATCCGTCTAGCTCGAATCTGTCATTATCTTTCTTACTTTAACAAACTAACACAGTTCTTTGCCAAAGATCTTCATGAACCCTGTAAGATACTCACCGAGGACAACAAACACTGCGAGCATCGTACGCATGACTATCTATCTCATATTACGTTTTACAAACAAAAGCAAAAAATATAGATTTTACAGGTGCCTATGCTAGTGGAGAATTCCCCATGAAACATCCGTCTTCTTCCTGTCGAGGCTGGACCATGAAGTGTTGACAGCATAGACTGTATATATGGTTGACAGCCCATCTACTTCCGAAGAAGGAAGGAGTGCCTTGGAAATATTTGTATACATAAATTGCATTTATCTCTCTTGCTCGCTCCCACGCCCACTTTGGCTGTGAGCTGCGGGCGCCTGATAAGCCAACACCCCCCACTTTCATCACTTACAGCGCCCATGGTACAGGGCAAATGAAAAGTGTAACCGGGGTGAAAAGGGTGTTACATTTACTTAATTATGAATGTTGTTACATCAAGGCTGAAAATTAGGATGAGCACAAACTGTCAAAAATATTTGTTTTCCTTCCCAGAGCTGCCAGCGCAGCGCCCCCCAGATCTGGCGCCCTAGGCGAACATCTAGTCCCTGTACACCATGCTAAATGTATGTCTGCATAAAGCTGAGCTATGATCGGTCATAATAACACAGAATCTGGTGATGATTAAATAGTTTACAGTGAGATGTACTCCCATACGTTTGGCCCTACTCACGCAGCCCTACAAATTAAGTGAGATGTCCACACAAATGTTCTTTAGCAAGTGTGCAGAGCAGTGTTGATTTAAAAAAGCAATTTGAAGGTTCGATATTTGTAAACCTTTTTGTGTGTATATATATTAATAATTTAAGATGTAAATGAATTCCAGTTTATTTGAAGTACTTTCTATTTTTATTGTGACATTTGGTGGCATCAATGTGTGCATTTGATACAGATAATGGAGCAGTTGCAAAGTTTAGGGCCACAGTGTATATCCCTTAAGCAGGGTTCGAGTTATAAACTGAGCTCTATGGGGTTCTTTAAAACTAACGTGCACGCACACACACACACACACACACACACGTGGAGAGTCTGCAGCGGTACCGCCAAACCCCCAACCCGTCTTGTAACACGGAGCCCGTTTCCTGCACCATCAGGGCCGGTTCTAACCAATTTGCTGCCCTAGGCGAGATTTTATCTGGCGCCCCCCCCCCCCCCTGCCAGAAAATCGTTCAGTAGAAAAGATAAAAGTATCCAAGGAACACACAATAGAATATATAAAAAATAAATGAAAAATCTCTACAAAAGACCAATACTGTTATCTTGGAACCACAAGGATATAAGGACTCAAATGCACGACCCGGGAGCCAGAGGTAAAGTATAATTATTATACTTTATTAACAAAAAAGAAAACAACACAAAAAAGGCTAAACATAAATCGCTCACAACATGAGGACAGAAACTTAAGACAGAGTTTCAGGAGTGTTAGAGTATGGTACAAAAAAAGGCAATGGTGGAAAGAGCACAGATCTGGCATGAGGACAGGATAAGACGAGCTGACAACAAACAAAGGGGAACAGGGGAATATATACAGGAGATAACACAGCCTGTCCTCCTACAAAAAACGACCAAATAGGTCGATTGTTTAAGCACCAGATTACGACCCATAGCCACGTTTTAAAGTGTAGCACCTCTAGTGGTCGTGTAAGAAACAACATGCTCCCGTTTATTTACAAATAACCCTCTCTGGAAAATCCTAAATTGTAGAACAGTTTGGCCATTAAAATGCTTTTTGATTAGATTTCTAGTGAGAAGTGTATATTGTACTTTTAGAATCTGCGTCCAGTCGATGTGTAGGATCTATAGTTTGATAGATATTACGAAGATGATTTGAGGTCTCGCCAGGATAACGTGTATATGCGGCAGCTTCCATGTAAAGTTAGCGTGGGTGAAAACAGTATTTCCGGTCTCGAAGTTTTCATAATAAAACCGGATATATTCCCCTCACTGTCAAATGATTACACAGTGATATCTGCATTACTCATCCACTAAAAAACATCAGTTTATCCTTGTTAATTACACAATATTGATTGGTTTAAATGGTGTACAATGCTTTTGTGTTTTTAACCTTCGAGTCAGAGAAACAAATAGTTTTTTAGGAGTTTAGACACTACAGTTTCCGAAGACACTACACTACCCAGAATCCCCAGCTATCGTTTGGGACTACAACATCCGCCTTGCTTTACAAACCCCGTGATTAGTCATCAAGCCCTGTGATTGGATGTTGGAGTGGCAGTGCGACAAGGTTACGCTGTCAAACAGCTCTTTGAAATGGAATGGAACCACGGCAGACTTTCCAAAACTGGAATTGGACGGGTCCAGCCCCCGGCTCCAGCTTCCCTCCCCCCCCCCCCCAGAACTACACATGCTGGCTATTGTGTGTTTCGCAATATATGGCACGTCTCTTTATAAGACGTTTTCGTATTTCCCACAATTAGAAGTTGGCAGTATTAAACGTGTACACCCTGGAGGTTTAGGGGATACGAAACACAGTGGTGTTATCAATTGTAAAACATATAATTAATAAATGGTGAAATAATATACCCACATGACACCTAAGGTCAGAAGAGCTTTATTTAACAGATGGTTTTATGTCTACCCCTCCTGTTGTTCATTGATAAGCCGGAAATATGCACTTGTCAAGGTTCAGAGGCAAATTTTGCAAATATGGCAGTAGCCATCGATCATCTTAAGATAAGATAAGATATACTTTATTGATCCCAAGTTGGGAAATGTTTTTGTTACAGCAGCATGTACTACTTTGTTCTACTCCACTACAATTCAGAGGTTAACCTGGTATTTTTACTCTACTACATTTATTTTTGTTACTTTGCAGATTCTGATTAATGATGTGAAATATAAACAACCCTTAAATCAGACTTTAGTTACACCTGAGTAAAATTCAGCCTTATCAGTTTGTCTGTTTTGCACATCCTCCTGTTAATATCTTTGGACGTCCTGCACTAAATTGTTTTATTGTAGAGATCACTACAGTATCTTCTAGATATTTTCCATTCTATATTTCTATCATTGACCCCTATTTTGTATGTAGGCTACTCTTAATATTTAAATGTTTTCATCAAATATAACTTATTCTACAACTAAATTCAATAACGTGCTTTAACCACTAGGAGGTGCGGTTTAGACCAGTGGTCTAGTTAATACAACATAATAATATCGTACATAATATGACTATAAACTTTATTGGGAAATTAAAACAGAACGTTAAAGGAAAATACAGTTTCAGTCTCTCGATGTGAAGCTTATGCATTGTACCATGAACTTGTATAGACCTGTAACAGTCAACTGCATGAGGAGTTGGAAAGGTAGTTCAGAAAATCAGTAATATCTTTAAAAACTACAAAAAAGTCCCTTTATATCATCTGTGCACCTTTATGGTGTAAACACAGCCTATCTACTAATTGGATCAAATATAAAAGTCAGCCGAATTAGTGTTGATACTGCAAGGAGACGTATTGTGTGAAAATAAATGGAAGATGTTGTTTAATTGTTGATATATGTATGGTCCACGTCACGTATTCAGTTTTGGCGGCATCTCTTCCAGTTTGTCAAAAGGTCTTCTGATCAGGGCTCTATAAATACATATCTACGGCAGATCTGTAATATTTAATGCAGCCGAACCGTGTATTACAATGCCGTTATGTGATGACTTTCAAAGAGAAAAGCAAGAGCACTCGGAATAAAGTTTTATTATTATTTTTTGAATGTTTTCCGATTTCATATCACATAAACACCATATCCCGACGTGCATTGCGGCGTGATTTTAGCCTATCAAAACCTCTGAAAACAGAAAGGTGTCTCTCAGAATCGAAAGACAAAAACCTATGGGGAAAACACAAAAGCATCGAACAGAATTTAAACCAATTAATGTCGTATAATTAACTAGGATAAACTGATGTTTTTTAGTGGATGAGTAGTGCAGATATCACTGTTAAATCATTTGATCATTGGTTTTATTATGAAAAGACCGGAAATACTGTTTTCAACCCGTAACTTTACATGGAAGCTTGCCGCATATACACGTTCTCCTGACGAAATCTCAAATCATCTTCGTAATATCTATCAAACTATAGATCCTACATATCGACTGGACGTGGATTCTAAAAGTACAATATATACTTCTCGCTAGAAATCTAATCATAAAGCGTTTTAATGGCCAAACTATCCTACAATTTAGGATTTTACAGAGAGGGTTATTTGTGAATAAACAACCCTCTGTAACGTTTGCATTGAACGGGAGCACTAGAGGCCGACAATTTTAAAACGTAATTATAGGTCGTATTAAGCGCTTGAACAAACGACATATTTGGTCGTAATAAGGTTCTTAAACAATCGACCCATTTGGTCGTATGAGTTGGAGGACTTGTTGAGATAACAGGGTGAAAACAATCAGGGGCTGAAACTGATGAGAGCAGGGGCCTATGCTACGAACCTGGTTCAACCTAACCTGGATATGTTTGAGTTAGCCGGTTGGCCTAATCCAAAACATACGCGCTCTCGCTAAACTGTCCTACGACGCTGGTTATCAAGTGGATTGCTCAAGCCAGCCGTGTCCTCTCTAGTTAGGTGCGCGTTCACATGAAAGGGGTGGTATCTGGAGCATTCGACCAATCATAAACATGGAGAAGCGTACTGACAGCGCAGCGTCATACTTTTTGACTAGTATTAAAGTGAACTTTAATACTAGTCAAAAATGAAGAAGTTAAACTTTAAACATCCATGACTTAAACACTTGATCCAGGATCAAAGCCACAGAGCTGCACCTGCAAGGTGAATACAGCTGGGAACAGAACAAGTGTTTGAATGCGTACATTAACAGGTTTATGATATCACTGCCCCGTCTAAGACACCATCTGACTTTAATTATATTTGTCTCGAGTGTTTCGTCAACTTAATGTGTTGCTTAAAATAATACTTCTGCATACAGTCTGTGACACTGTGAGTGTTGCACGGCCAGATACGGCTCAGCTGACTCAGATCAGGAGATATATGATACATTATGAAGTGATATGCCGCGGACTGTACTTAATGTACTCTGATCCGGTTACTTATGTTGTGGCAGATATTTAAGTAAGCTTTCTTAACGCTAATGTTATAATAGTCAGATTGCTCTGAAGATGGAGGTGATATTCTATTAATGTTCACGTTCACACAGTCGGTGATTTTTGCCGGCCGTCTTTCCTGCGACGGCAGTTTTTCTGTATTTCCTTTCTCCTGTGATATGACTTGATCGCTTTAAACTCCGCACACTGAGCTCTGATTGGTCAGCAGGCGGTGCTTTCACTGAGTTGATCCCTTAGCCTGCAACCTAACCTGGGGGGTATGCTACGAAGCTGGATTTTCGCTTAGCCGGCTAAATTCAGGGAAAACTCCGGCTTTCCGGTCATCCGAAGCTGGTTCTCTTTTTAGCAGGCTAGATCTCCATGGTAATATATGCTAAGCAGCTAACCTGGTCGGGACCAGGTTAGGTTGCAGGCTAAGAGCTCAACTCAGTGAAAGCACTGCCTGCTGACCAATCAGAGCTCAGTGTGCGGAGTTTAAAGCGACCAAGTCATATTACAGGAGAAAGGAAATACAGAAAAACTGCCGTCGCAGGAAAGACGGCCGGCAAAAATCACCGACTGTGTGAACGTGAACATTAATAGAATATCACCTCCCATCTTCAGAGCAATCTGACTATTATAACATTAGCGTTAAGAAAGCTTACTTAAATATCTGCCACAACACAAGTAACAGGATCAGAGTACATTAAGTACAGTCCGCGGCATATCACTTCATAATGTATCGTATATCTCCTTATCTGAGTCAGCTGAGCCGTATCTGGCCGTGCAACACTCACAGTGTCACATACTGTATGCAGAAGTATTATTTTAAGCAACACATTAAGTTGAGGAAACACTCGAGACAAATGTAATGAAAGTCAGATCGTGTTTTAGACGGGGCAGTGATATCATAAACCTGTTAATGTACGCATTCAAACACTTGTTCTTTTGCCAGCTGTATTCACCTTGCAGGTGCAGCTCTGTGGCTTTGATCCTGATCAAGTGTTTGAGTCATGGATGTTTAAAGTTTAACTTCTTCATTTTTGACTAGTATTAAAGTTCACTTTTCATTCAGGAAGTATGACGCTGCGCTGTCAGTGCGCTTCTCCATGTTTGTGATTGGTCGAATGCTCCAGATACCACCCCTTTCATGTGAACGCGCACCTAACTAGATAGGACACGGCTGGCTTGAGCGATCCACTTGATAACCCGCGTCGTAGGACCGTTTAGCGAGAGCGCGTATGTTTTGGATTAGGCCAACCGGCTAACTCAAACATATCCAGGTTAGGTTGAACCAGGTTCGTAGCATAGGCCCCTGGTCCCGACCAGGTTAGCTGCTTAGCATATATTACCATGGAGATCTAGCCTGCTAAAAAGAGAACCAGCTTCGGATGACCGGAAAGCCGGAGTTTTCCCTGAATTTAGCCGGCTAAGCGAAAATCCTGCTTCGCAGTATACCCCCCAGGAGAACAGAAGGAAAGACAACACAAGAATAACAACACAACACAGGTGTTGTTATCCAGCATGTGCACTAGGGCCCTTTCTCATTCCTCTAACTCCCCTCCTCGACTCCCCTCCTCGACTCCTATCCTCGAGACTTAGTCCCGCCCACAGGAGATGCGAGCGGAGGAGCCGAGGAGGGGAACCGAGGAGAGAGGAGGGGAAGCAGCAGGCGTTTAGAGAAATGAGAACTCCTCTCCTCTGAGCGGTCATTTTAAAGAGACGTCCATTAATGATGACAGGAGGCACAGCCTCTGTCTGATGGACAGATGTGTTCATGACTACTTATATATTTACTTTGATTCATTCACAGTGCGGTATAATGAGACAATAACAGGCTACAGATGCGGACACACACACACACACACACATATATATTTCAGAATCAAACAGAACTCTCATAATAACGTAACACTATCAGAGACTGGATATATCCCCCCCCCCTCTCTCCCCTCTGGTCGCTACAATGAGGAAAATAAATTACGGGCCAAAAGTTTTATTTACAAGTATTAAAAGTAAGCAGAGGACACCAAACCAACTGAGACCTGTCTGTCTGCTGCATCTACGCACACACTGTACCACACACACCTACACACTGTACCACACACACACGCACATACAGTTCCTAAAACAGGCTACAGCCGTGGTGTATTTTATTATTGTGAAGCACTAAATGGTTTTAGAAAAATGTTGACTCTTTGTAGAGGCCTGTAATACTGAGTGATATATATTATACACACTGCTGTGCTTTGTGCACGGACCTCACAGCTGTTCTCTCTGAAAGCAGTTAATAAAATAATATCCAGGGGATGCATGCAGAGCTGTCATTGGCTGAGATAAGTCCGGCCGTGCGTCACGACTCTTTGAAACATCTCTGTTCCCGGAAATGCATCCACGAAGGAGCCATCAGTGCATCCTCGGTTATAGCTCCTCCAGAGAGCCTCCTCGACGCTCGATCCTCGAAGTGCATTTAGAGAAATGAGATGTCCTTCAACATGGCGCGCTGAAATTCATTTCCGGGTCACTACCGGAGGACGGAGGAGTCGAGGAGGGGGATTTGATGAAATGAGAAAGAAGTGTTGTGGTGCTGTTGCTTTGGTCTGGATCTGTGAGCTAACCACGCCCCGTTCATATAAGAATATAAGAAATTGAAATGTAATGTGGCATTATGAAATACAAGTCCCCTGAAATAAATAAATGTGTATTTAAATGTACATTTATATATATGTATTGCTTTATTTATTTATTTCATAGGCATATTTATATATGTATTTATTTAATTTTGGCTTAAAGGTGGGGTAGGTAAGTTTCAGAAACCGGCTCGAGATACACTTTTTGTTATATTCCATGGAATGCTCTTAACATCCCGATAGCAATGAATATCTGAAGTGCTTTGACAAAAAATCCATAAAAAAAAATTCATCTGTAGAAGCCGTAATACTGTAAAAAGTACAACCAATCCGTTTAGCCGGCTCGGCTAAACGGATTGGTTGTACTTTTTACAGTATTACGGGATGTTAAGAGCATTCCGTAGCGCTGTAAAAAGCACGACCAATCATCTGAGCCGGCCCGGCTAAAGTAACTGGATGGCCTATCTGCCTGTCAGCCTGCCATCTGGGCACAAACTTACCTCGTGCCCTCATTGGTCATGTGTGCGTTCGTGTGTGTTGGAGGAGGGGCTCTATAAGGAAGTGGCAGATTTTCTCCGGTTGTGTATTTTCAAATTCTAGCGAAGTTTCTCAAACTTACCTACCCCACCTTTAAACAGCATTCCATATTTACTTTCCCAAAAGTCAGCTAAAAGCACAAACCATCAGTAAATCCATAAATCACGCAACAAAAAGAGAAAAGGAGACAAAGTTTAGCAATTTTTCTTTTATTACAATTTTTGTCTCTTATTTTCAATCGGGTGAAGAAAAATACCTTTCTTTTTTTTGTTTGTTCAGTATAATAAAATATGTTAACTTTATTCATTTTATGAAGAAAAACAACGACAACGAGAAAAATAAAAACAGAAAAATAACAAACTTTTTTTTTTACCGCTCTCCCTCTTTGTAAACCTGGAGAGCTGCTGCATTGTGTGGGAAGCAAATACAACGGAGACAGTGAGGAAGAGGAGCAGGGGGAGGCAAAAGAGGAGGAGGAGGTTAAAGATAAGGCCAGAGACGTACAAAACGGATCGCAGGAGGAGTTTGGTGGCGGGGATGAAGCAGGAAGTCGGGTCAGAGTTAAGCGGTCATGCCGTATTTGGAAAGAGCGATGCACTACAGAAAGGACCGTCCGACAGCAAGGTAAAGCAATCCAAATATTCTTAATATAGCGTACGCCTTCTCCTCGCTGTCAGACGGCCTATCTGACAGGAAATGAAGATATATCACTCTCTCCAAACCCACCAGACTCCATTAGAACAACTGAAATATTACCTCACAGACTCAGGAGTTGCTGGTCCAGTCACTTAGTCTGTGCTATTGTGTGATTTCGGGGACTCTCAACTAACCTTTTAAAACTCAGAAGTCACACAACAACACAAACTAACCGACTGATCCATGCAGCAGGGGACCAGGAACTCCCATACACTGGTCAGGTAAAATGACCTATCAATGGAGTCTGGTGCCTTTTGTCTAGATACAAAAAGGATGGCAGGAGGACAGGAGGTTGGTGCTGGAGGAGGAGGAGGACGTGGCGGTGATGAAGCAGGAAGTCAGAGTTCAGAGGTCGCTCTCTCCGTACAGAGCCGTGGAGAAGGACATGTAGTCGAGGGCCCCGGGGACCCCGTCCGGCCCGGAGTACGGGGCCATGCGGGCGATGCAGTAATCCGCCTGGTCCGGAGGAAGCTCGCGGCGCAGCTCGTCCGGTAAAATGTAGTTCTGTGGAGGAGGAGGGAAAATAAAGGAATTTTTATCATAGAAAAGCAGCTTTTAGCTCCCATTACAGTCTATATTCAGAAGAACCAGATGGTGAGGAAGTGGGGATATTTTAATATGTAAGCCTATTTGTTTGAGGCTTGAGCTTCAATAATCAGGATGCATGTATTTAAGAATGGAAGCAGTCATCACACACAGAGCATCAGCTAGTTCCTGAGCAGTGTCCTTCACATGCTGATATCCAAGAGAGGGAGTCACACAGTCACAAGATGGAGGAATAGAAAGCAGGATTCAATAGGCGCGTTCACACCGCAGAACTTTTCCCACTTTAGTTCCGATATAGTTCCGAAATGTCGCGTTCACACCAAAAAGAGCCGGAACTAAAATTAGTTCATGAGAACCTTTTCACCCCCTTTTCCGTCCCTGCTAGAGAGCAGGGACTTTCGTGGGAGAAAAAGGTTCCTATGTCTGATTGGCTGGGCGGATTGCAAACCACGCCCCGTAAAACTCCAAAAAAGTTTTGTGAAGCCGCCATTTTATTATCCTACCATTAGCATTATTAGCATTAGCATTAGCATTATTAGCATTAGCATTAGCCCAGCGCAGAAACGCAGAGAGACTAACTTATGGCAACACAAAATAAAACATGGGAGCGGTAGAGATGAGGAGGTGTCGGCGTTCTGGCGATTTACTCGGAAGGCTTCAGTAGAAGCTGCTGGGACTCCCAGCAGCTTCTACTGAAGCCTTCCCCAACTCCGGGGACTTCCGGCCGGGGACTTTGGGTGGCAGAATACGCTGTGAAGTGGTTTGCGGCCTGCCAGTAAACCCAAAGCAGAAGAAGAAGAAGTGACGTCAGCGGCTTCATTTGCCTAATCCTCCCCCAGGGACTTATTCTGGTGTGAACGCGATCTGTACTTAGTTCATGAGAACTAAAGAGTTCTGATGAACCTTTGTGGGAAAAGTACTGCGGTGTGAATGCGCCTAATGTTTACTTCAGATTAGCTCCACGTCAGAAATGAGCATGCTTGATGTCTCTCTCCATAGAGGCTGGATCATCATGTTCATCACATAGCTATCATCTGCCTCAAACAGTCCTGATGCTCTTCTAGGTCATCACACATCCTGTCTTGTTCACAGCTACAGTTGGGATATCTTTGTTACCATGGGGACTCTGATACTGGAAGAGGACATTCAGTATTTTCCCAACACTATTTATTTTTGTCTTTCATCTTCTTAACAATAAAACTCTAAAAGTGAAAACCTAAGAAGAGATAAGTGCATACATAGTAGTTGTAGCAAGAATGAATGCTTCTACGCGGTGCTTACCTTGTCCCCGGCCAGGACCTTGAAGGAGGCGACGACCTGGTCGGCGGTGTCCGTGTCCGCCGTCTCGCGGGACATGAAGTCGATGAACCCCTGGAACGTGACGATGCCCATCCTGTTGGGATCCACGATGCTCATGATGCGGGAGAACTCGTTCTCACCCTGAAGGCAACACGGAGGGACGGTGAGGCTCAGGTGCAACACACACACACACGGCACACACACACACACACACACACACGGCACACGGCACACACACACGACAGGTACACTGCATGCAGAGATATAACTCCTAAATACATAGAATTCATTAATTTCAGGTTGGAGTGTTTATATGATATTATCCGTTAACATTAAAACTCAAACGGGCACGGAAACAATACTGGAATACATGTACCTACATTACATGCAGAAAGGTGAAATAGTAAATACAACCTCACTTTAAAACATGCACACTATCCCTTTATGAGTGGAATATCTCTATGGATCGAAATGAAGATTTACATTTATTTATACAATCTATAAAATAAAGCTCACAGCTCTTCCTGTGGCCTGGCTAAACACACAGACAAACGGTCATACTTGAATGGGCTCATGGCTTTACCAGGTTGTAACCAATGGAGATAAGGCAGGTTTTGAAGTCTTCAGCATCCATGAATCCTGATCTCTTCTACAAGGTCGGACAAAGGGAGGAAACCAGGAGGAGGAAGAGGAGGAGGAGGAGGAAGGAGAGTGGAAGGAAATCACCAGAGTAGAATTAAGGAGGAAATCGATAGTGGAAAAAGGAGGTTTAAGTAAGGTAAAAGATAGATGGAGGAGGAAGGATGGAGAGAGGCAGGGGAAGTCAGTAAAAGTGGAAGTTAAAAAAGTTTAAGAGGAAGTAGGAAACCAGGAGGAGGAAGGATGAAGACGGGCCAGAAAAAAAGGAGGGAATGTGGGAAAAAGGAAATCACCGGCAGAGGAGAATTAAGGAGGAAATCGGTAGGAAAATGTTGGGAAAAAGGAAGTGTTAGAGGCAGGGAAAGGTGGAAGAAGGAAGTGTTCGAGGCAGGGAAAGGTGGGATAAAGGAAGTGTTAGAGGCAAGGAAAGGTGGAAGGAAGGAAGTGTTAGAGGCAGGGAAAGGTGGGATGAAGGAAGTGTTAGAGGCAGGGAAAGGTGGATAAAGGAAGTGTTAGAGGCAGGAAAGGTGGAATGAAGGAAGTGTTCGAGGCAGGGAAAGGTGGGATAAAGGAAGTGTTGGAGGCAGGGAAAGGTGGGATGAAGGAAGTGTTCGAGGCAGGGAAAGGTGGGATAAAGGAAGTGTTCGAGGCAGGGAAAGGTGGGATGAAGGAAGTGTTCGAGGCAGGGAAAGGTGGGATAAAGGAAGTGTTTCGAGGCAGGGAAAGGTGGAATGAAGGAAGTGTTCGAGGCAGGGAAAGGTGGAATGAAGAGAGTGGGGAAGAGGTACAAAAGAAAACACATTAACCCTTCGTTGAGTACCTGTGCATCGTTGGCGATATCGAAGCCCAGGCTGATCAGGCAGGCCTTGAACTCCTCCGCACCCAAAGTGCCCGAGTGATCCTGGGGGGTGAGGCGGCGCCGTGGGGGCCATGCAGCGACACATACAGGGGGGAGGAAGGTGAGGGGGGGAGGAGGATGTGTGGGGGGGGGGGGGGGGGGAGTGCATCATGCACAGGGGGTCAAATGAGGGGGGGGGGGGGGGGGGGGGTCGTGCAGGAGATAGAAAGAGAACACAGTGCATTTTCATTAGGATCCTGCAGGGGGCAGCAGAGGTTAATGTGCAGCCAGGCAGTAACTCTGTGTGGGGGGGGGGGGGGGGCGTCTTCTCATCATCACATCAAGCACAAATATACCTTTTATATGTAAACAGCAAAATAACTCATTACCCACAGTTCAGAATCACATATCCTCACACATTGTATGCACGTACCAGAGACCGGTAACTACACAAACACGATTAACAATTATTAAAATGATTGATTCAACCGCTGTTTTATTTTTTTTATTCATGTTTTAGTTTGAGCACATTTTTACTTTTAATTCTTATTTTTTTATATTTTTAATTGTGTTTTATTTGTTTCATTTTTAAAATGGCGCAATTAAAAAAATATATATTATTTTCTCAATTATTTTTTTCTTTTTCTTTATTTTATGAAATCGTATCTTTCATCGGAAATGTTCCTTTAAATTCTTATATTTATATAAATGTATTTAATCTGTTTTGTTTGATTTTTAACTGGATATTTATAAAAACCCAATTACATTGAGTTTAATATCAAACAAAACAAAACAAAAATTACATTTACAGTGAATTTCCACTTCATGTTCCTTCATGAATGAGATCAATTACAATGGATTTTATGATTAGGCAATTAAGCTTTTATCAATCAACCAACTAATACTATCAGCTCTACTTAAGATAATCTGCTGATTATATAAAATCCTATTATATATAATAGTTAGCAGATTCTTCAATCAGCAAATGTTTGACTTAAGACAATAACAAACGTTGTATTATTCCAAAGCCTCTGCAGCTCCACATATCCTCCTATAAGAGGGCAGGCTTGTTGAACGTGGAACAGACTTCAGACCCACATTTGGCTCTCTGTCTCTGACCCTCGTCTTCAGCTATTGATTAACAAACGGACGGAAAAATGTGTGAGGTAATGTTGGAGTCAAAGCTGGTCCATAATTGGAGCCGACGGACGGAGCCTCGGTGTAAACAGGAGCATCTGAAGCAGCCTTCAAAGGAGATACATCTCAGAGCCACCTGACATGGAAACTACAGACTCAAACCCATTGACTGTTTTGTTACAGATGGGGTCCAAAACTAGCAAGCCACATGAATGTCTGGGAGAAAATGCATCCGATATGCTTCACAATTACAGCCAGGATCCTTTGAATTTTCAGAATATTGGGTTGAAAGTAGAAAGAAAGTGAAAACTATTTCTGCTAAACAGTTAGCAAGGATTGAGAGTCAGATGTGTGTATCTCACACTGCACTGTCACTTTAATTCATGTACCTTTGTTATTCATGTTTTATTATCTTCTTTAAATGCCATTTCATAATATGCGTTTCTTAATGCTCTTAAAGTCTTTTATTTTTGTAAAGCACTTTGAATTGCCTTGTGTTGAAAGGTGCTATAGAAATAAACTTGCCTTGCCTATAGTGGAAATAAAATACTTGTCTGGCCTTCACTGGTCATTCTGAAGTGAATGTCGAGTGCACCAGGTAATGGCTAAGAATAAGGACGTTTTAATACCGTTAAGTCTCGCTTTAGGGATGCCATTCTGCCTGCCTCCATGAGCACCCTTTCACAGTAAAAGCCCCAGACATTTACATCACTGACTGCAAGAGAGCCTTTTGCTAAGAGGCAACTAAACAGAATATCCTACAACTCGTCAAAATAGTTAATAAGTCAACTAAATATCTTGCAGAGATCTCCAGGTAGTCATTTTGATTGTTTATTTAATTAAACATTTAACTTTTTGAAACTAAAAGTCAAACCCGGCCTCAAAAGTATTTATCATACGGCCAAATTAAAAACAATATGTATGTTATTGAGTTATGATGATCCATGCATCAAAGTGTTCATTCCTTTAATATTGGAGCCGATAAAGGAGGAGAGGTTTTACTTGATCTACGGCTGGGTAGCTGGTTAGTCTGGCCAGAGGATCCTGATGATAAATGACGTGTTGGTTATAATATCTGTTTTTCACAGTGAAAGATTGCAGCTGCTTGATTTCATTCTGGCTGCATGGTTTCTTAACATTTCCAAAAGCGCTAAAGCTTGTATCGAGTAACGCGGTGTCACGCGTTTAATACCTTGTGTTTTTCACACGCCAAACGTTCCAGTTAAATGACGGTTAGCAGATAACCGTTAGCACGCCACGACAAACCACGACTGATGCACTCTCACCTGAAACGGCTTCGCTTTCTAGATGCCGTCTGAATACAGAGACGCTCATGACTCGACAGCAGCGGTTCCCAACCTGTGGGCCGCGGATTGCAAGCCGGCCGTCAAATAATTTGCAAAACATTATGATTTGTGTGGAAACATTTCATTATTGAGATTACATTTTATTTGAACCTCCTTTCCTTTCTCTTTCTTGATCCTCCTTAGCAACGGTCATTACAGTCCTTGACAGCGGTCTGTTCTACTGGATTAACAACGTGTCACATGTTCTGAATTGACCAATCAGAATCGAGTATTCAACTGAACCGTGTAATTCAAATGCTACTGATGGCCAGCTCCTTTTCTAATTAAAATAAAAAGTACTCTGAGAACTTTATTTAGCCTCCGTATTGTTTATGGTTGAATGTGGGCCGCGAGCATTTTTTTTTATTCTTAAGTGGGCCCTGAGATGCTCTGGAGTATGTGCATCTCTAAAGCAGACGTTTGAAACATAATTCACTTTCTTGCTGCAAAGGCCAATAACCTTTTGCAGCACCGGTATGTTTACCCCAGCTGCAGCCTGGGGTGAAGGAAGGGAAGAACAAGTATTTCAAAAGCCCTTCTGAGAGCACTAACCCTGTCGAAGTGGTTGAAGGAGGCTCGGTACTCGTTCAGCTGCTCCTGGCTGATGCCTTTAGCGTCTCTCGTCAAGACCTGGTTCTCGATCTCGTTGATGGTGCGGGCGATGGTGGTGAGCAGCTGCTCCCAGCCCACACGGATGTGCTGCACAGAGGGAGAGGAAGAGTGAGGAATACCAACCAACTATAGGCAATATGAGCTGTATTACATGACAGGTCACTTGTTAGACGCTTTCATCCAAAGAGACTAACATACTCGACACTGTGGGCGATCCCCACGGAGCACTTTGGGGTGAAGCGTCTCAGGGACACAACGACATGCTGACTGCAGTGGGGTTTGAACCTGTGCTCCCCTGATCCCAACGCACAACCCACTGCGCCACACACCTCCACTATATGTGATATATATGCTATTAATAACTGTGCAATATATACCTGGCTGCTAAATCCTCAGAACTGTTACAGGATGAGTATTTTGTAAATTGTGTAACTTTTTATTTCATTCAATTTTTTATTATATTATAACTTTCTTTTAACTTTAATGCTTCTGTATGCTTCTACGTAACATTAAGCTGTCTTTGGCTCTTTTTCTGCTGTAACAACGTACATGTCCCCTCTGAGGGACTACTAACGGTATTCTGATTTAAGATGAAACTGAAAGTATTGAGACACTTAAAATGACTTTGGAGGACACCACAAATAGAGTTGGAACCAGACCGTGATGTTGCGTTACACATAATGTAGAAAGCTTCCATGTCACTGTTTGCTTGTTTTTATTATTTGTATTTTTAAGTTCTACTTTTTTCAATGGGTCTTTAATTCAATATATACTGAACTATATGTGGTTTTGTACATTTATAAAAATGACTTTGGAGGACAAAGATGGAGTGAGTAACATATTGATCTGGGGGGGCATGTTCACAGTTGATTATTAGGGCGTCTGAATCCGTAGGGACTTGGATGGGGAACTGAAAGGTCGCGGGTTCACCTCCTGATTGACCTAATACAGGGGGTGTTTCTCAATGTCGAGGACGCTTGCTTGGTAGCACATGTCTTCCGAGTCACTTGCTTCAGAAGCGAGGCAAGAATCCTTCCTAGCCTCGGATAACAAAGAATGGTGGAACAGGCTAACAGGTGTGCGTCACGAGGCCCCGCCTTAAATGGATCGCGATTTCCGCCAAAGATTTGGGGAAATTGGTCCGTGCGCAAAGCATTGTGGGGATTTTAAGACCGCGGAGTCGACACATGTGCAGCCTTGACATTTCGAAAGTACGCCGGCCTCGGGAGGATTCCAAGTATGCTGGACATTGGAACAGTCCTTCGGTGGGACTCGATGACGTAGTGGCTCTGGAGCAGCCTTCCTCGACATTGAGAAACACCCAGAGTCTGGACCTGTCGCTCGAGAGGTCGCCGGTTCAACTCCTGGGCTCGGCTGCTCTCAAAAAATAAATGCATGTGTTTTAATATATTGTTGTATGTATCATGTGTCTGTTATGTGTACTTCTATATCCATAGTTGGGGCATGTTCGTGTGTTTGGCAAGTATGGACATGAGTCATGACTGAAATGAGAAACGGACCATCATTTTTCATCAACTGGTTTTTGTTCACATATTTTTTTAATGGTTTTAAAATGATACATTATTTTGTTTACTTTCAGAGCTCGAATTGTTCGTTTCGTTTATTCATTTAATTCCTATTTCAACTTTGTGTAGGTTGAAATAGTTGATGCTAGACGTCGGGGTGGGTGAGGGGTTGTCAATGTTTAATAAAACGCCGGCTATGTTCATTTAATATTGTTCCTTCCATTTTGTATTATCTTCTACCCCTCAAGCAACCTGTCACATGTTGATTATACTTTGTGCTATCAATCCAAATCTGCAAACCCACTACAGATATTGAATACATGTCTCGTCAAATGTAGTAGAGTGAAAGTTAAAGTATCATAACATGAAATACTCAAGTAGAGAACAAATTAGTACAGTATTAAAGTACCCACTAAGTTCAGTCATTGATCAAATGTACCAGACAGACTAGTATTAACCTTTTTACATTTTAAAAAGTGACCCTGTTCCTTTTTGGATTTCCATTCACGCAAACGACGAGGGATTCAGAATGATGAAGGATTATTGTTTCTGCCTTTCTTCTAAATGCATAACAAAACAGCCTCTCGCTGACTAGCAGAATACAGAAGGAGATAAAACATATCCTTTGCATAAATACACAATGTGGCATTTAAATACACACACGCTCTGATTATGAGTCAGTTGATGTTCGCAATTTCAATAACAAGATTCACATGAATTATTGGCCTGTAAAAATCCTTCTTGGCAGGCGGTCGGGGGGGGGGGTATGGTTCCCCGGCACTCGGCTGACGAACCAAAAAAAGAAAACCATCAAAATCAATGTGACGGAAAACTGCAGTGTCAGGAGAACCTCAGGATTTAACTCCAGAAGAGTCTCCTGAGGTTCTTAGGATCGTCCGGCCTCCATTAAATCTGTTCTTTGTGGAAGACGATGAACATTTTGCACAAACATAACCATGTTTCCTCTGAAAAGGCCCGTGGTGCATTCAGGTGCTCCTTATTATTATATTCTTCCAATTGCGGTGTGTTCATGTTATTACCGTACTTTTCGGACTATAAGCCGCGACTTTTTCCCCCATTGTTGTTGTACCGCTAACGGCCACTAGGGAACCTCCTGAATCTATGGATGTTACAGGTAAAATTAACCACCTTTAACTCTATGGGCTCTATGACCGGTCCGCGCCCGCCACCTCTAAGCGGCGGGCTCCAGCAGGAAAAGCTGGAGGCCGGAAAAGAGCGAGACAGGTAGAGCGCCAAAGTAAAAGTGGAACCGAGAGACAGAACGAGAGCAAGACAGACGGACAATTTAGCTGCTGCGGCTTATATGCAGGTGCGCTTTATAGTCCGAAAAGTACGGTACTCTTGAATGAGAAACACCCAGAGTCTGGAGAATTAAGTGCATTTTTTCTTTTAATGTTTATTTTAAATGCCATTTTCTTAATGTCTTTCCTTTTTTGTAAAGCACTTTGAATTGCCTTGTGTTGAAAAGTGCTATATAAATAAACTTGCCTTACCTTGGTCTATAAGACGAAGTATTTCAGTGGGTTACGTGGTTGTTGTTTCATTTCAAAACAATGTATATAAACCTCAAAAGTTACAGTAAGTCCCGCCCCTTAGCGTACATGGGGGGGGGGGGGAGAGAAACTCCTTCTGCAGGGAACACAGGCCTCTGCAGACCGTTTACATGCACTAAAACCTATAGCACACACTACAGGAGAGGGGACACCACAAGAAGCCTCTTTAATAAAGTGTAAAGTGTAGCTCAGAACACAAGAGGTTAAGAACACTTGGTGGTGTGCGTGTCTTCCGTACCTCCATGGTGTAGTTGGTGTGCTTGTTGTCGAAGATGAGCGCCTCCTGGATCAGCTGGTGGTCTCCCTCCAGCTGGTCGATCTTTGGCTTGTAGTTGACGATGTTCTTCTCGTACTGACGGAGGTGAGTCAGCTGATCCTCCAGCGTGCCGTTCATCTCCATGGCGATGCGCCCGATCTCCTGCACAGACCGTAGACTGGTAAGTTTAAAGGTCCCCTATCATACTGTTCTTCATCAACACGTCACAGGTCTCAGATATATACAGAGCCTGTCTCTGATTGGCTGAAACACCAAACAGAGCACTGCAGCATTACCCATAATCCCCTCTGTTTCAGCCCTGTTTCCAAAGTGCTGATTCTCTGTCTGTTACTTTAGATGAAAGTAAGGAGCCCCTCCCCACGCCCCTCTGAGAGACATCTGGTTACAAAGAACTCAATAGGAGAAGATTCAGGTGATAAGGGGGGGGGGGGGTTACCTTGGTTACTGATTGGCTGATGGTTACACAAGACAAAACATCGTTATGACATCATCAAGTGGCCAAAATCTCTGTGTGTGTGTGTGTGTGTGCGTGCGTGCGTGCGTGCGTGCGTGCGTGCGTGCGTGCGTGCGTGCGTGCGTGCGTGCGTGCGTGCGTGCGTGCGTGCGTGCGTGCGTGTGTGTGTGCGTGCGTGCGTGTGTGTGTGTGTGTGTGTGCGCTGCACTGACCTCCATCTTGGTCTGGATCCAGGGTCCGATCACGTTGGCCTGGTTGGCGAACTGTCTGCGCAGACGCTCGTTGTTCTGCTGCCGGGCGTGCTCCTCGATCAGAGCCTGGTCCCTCTGAGGAACCAGCTGCCGCACCTGAGGGGAGACGCACACACACACATCCACCATTTACACTTAAATATATGTCGATCCTGCCTTTGGAGCGGCTGCCGAACGTGCTGCGAAGAACTCTGGATGACTTTGTGAGAGACTGGTCCCCAACACGAAGCAAGAATGGTCAAGTGTTAGAACTGTGGGCGTAGATATTACCTGATAAGTGCTCACACACGAGTACGAGGTTGCTACTGTTGCCGTTTGACTGTTGTTGTTGTTATTGTTTTGTCGGTTATATTATGTGTTGTTGTGTTCTCACTTGAAAAGAAAAGAAAAAGAATATTGAAAGCAAAGCGTGTTCTTTCCTGCTGTGCCGTTTCCTCACCTTGTCCCACTTGGCGTTGACCTCCTGAGGGTTGATGGTGGTGTACGGGTTAGTGCCGGCCATGTTGACGTGGTACGTCTGCACGATCTTGGCGATCTCGTTGTGGATGCCGAGGATCGCCTGCCGCTCTTTGTCCGCCTCGGGCAGCGTGGCCTTGAACTGCTCGTGGGCCGTGCTCAATCCCTGAGGCACAAACATGAACATTTAAAACGAAATACAGGTTTTTTTGTACCTCAAACAAAGAAATATATCTCTGTCTTCCTACATGAGAAACACAACTGCTTTTTTAACATTTGTGAGGCAGGGAGAGTCTGCTTTCTGCTCTTCTACGTCCAACTGATAGTGAGATAACTACTTTATTTAATTATTAAAACCACAGCCGTTAATATGCAGCAGAAATACTGAACACAGATAATAATTAACTTTTTCTTTACATTTTAAAGGTCTTTTTTTACTTTTTGATAAGAGACCACAAAGGGAAAAGACATTAGCTTCTCCATTTTAATATATTCTCTGTTTGATTTTGTTTCACGTTCTTTGTGTGCTTGGTTTACACATTTGTAACAAAACGTTAATTAAAGTTAAATATAAAACGTTTTAGATGCTACTCTTAAGGAAATTCAAGACATTGTACACACACTGTATCCACCGACCAGACCTGCATGCAAGAGTTCATACACTTTTTCACCAATGATTTTCAATGACTTCTCCATGACCTTTACCTAATTTTCCATGACCAAAAACATTACTCTTTCTCCGTACCACTGGAAATGTTTTATTTTTTAACATGTAACAGGAAAATAAGGTCTGCATATGAAACATGTTGTGCCTATCTAAAACAAATCAAATAGCTTACTAGCTTCCACGCTAAAGCCACTAAAATCTCTCACCAGCAAAACACCTCGACAGTTAAATGCCATTTTACGTTTCATTACTATACAGTATTTATTATCATTATAGTATTACTATTTCGCCGATTAGATAAAATATAAATTATATTTGATGCAACTTTAGTTACATTTCCATGACTTTTCCAGGGGCTGGAATTAGCATTTTGAATTTCCACGACTTTTCCAGGTTTGTAATGACCGTAAGAAGAACCGTGATTTACTGATGTTGCCAATTATTGAGAGATTGTACAACGCATCGTCAGTAAAACAAATACCGTTGAAGACTTTTAAAGGATCGCGGGAACTATGATTCGTTTTAAATATATAGTGTAAAAGTTCAGGACTTTCACTTGGTGTGTACTTGTAAGACCAAGTGACATCCCTACATGACAACCAAATAAAAATTAGAAGGTATTTATTAGCTTTCCTGTATAAGATGACGTATGTTTGTCAGCAACTGGTTAGCTTAGCTTAGCATGGAGAAACAGCTAGCCTAGCTCTGTCCAACAGTTTAAAGTGAATACAAGTATTACTCAAACATAATACATGTTCATTTGACTGTATGTAATCCTAAACCTGGTCACATGATGAAGCCTCCTCACCTGGATCTCCTCGATGGTGTGCACGATGAAGGTGTCCTGCAGGTCCTCCATGGCGCCCTCCATCCAGTTGTTGAAGGGCGCCGCTCGTTTGGCGAACTCCAGGTACAGCTGGTCGATGGTTTCCAGAAGCTTCTCAGTTCTCTGCGGAGCAAAACAAACTACCGTAATTTTCGGAATATAAACCGCGCCTTTTTCCCCATTTTTCGACCCTGCGGCTTCTATAACGGTGCGGCTAATCTATGGATTTTTACAGCTAACGGCCACTAGGGGACCTCCTAAATCTATGGATTTTACAGCTAACGGCCACTAGGGGACATCCTAAATCTATGGATTTTACAGCTAACGGCCACTAGGGGACCTCCTAAATCTATGGATTTTACAGCTAACGGCCACTAGGGGACATCCTAAATCTATGGATTTTACAGCTAACGGCCACTAGGGGACCTCCTAAATCTATGGATTTTACAGGTTACAGTCCACCACCTTTAACGCTATGGGCTCTATGGCCGGTCCGCGCCCGCCACCTTTAAGTGGCGGGCTCCAGCAGGAAAAGCTGGAGGCCGGAAAAGAGTGAGACAGGTAGCGCGCCAAAGTAAAAGTGGAACCGAGAGACAGAACGAGAGCAAGACAGACGGACATTACGAGAGCGAGACAGTTTGTGCAAAGGAAGTTTTCATGCACAAACCCTTCGTTCAGTGGGAGGCGTGGATGACTAGCGGCGATAAATCATTCACCAAAACTGGTCGCATGCGATAAGCAACTTTTGCTCAAGTTTGCGAGTGGATCCTGACAGCGTTGAGGAGTGTCAAAACATCCACGATCACCAACGGGTTCCGAAAGGCTGGACTGCTTACATACGGTAATTAAACATTAAAACACCTGCGGCTTATAGTCCAGTGCGGCTTATATATGTACACATCATTCAATTTAGCTGCTGCGGTTTATATTCAGGTGCGCCTTATAGTCCGAAAATTACGGTAGATTACACACACGCTTCTTTCTTAGAAGGAGCTTCAAAGTCTTGTTGGGTTAAACTCATAAAGCTTCTATTGAGTCATGATCCTACGGAGAGCTGAGGGTATCAACATGGATTTAAGGGTTCATATACTGGATTTTCACAGATTAAAAACCTCAAATCTTGAAACTTAAAAGGATGTGGTTTAAGGCCAGTGGGAATCCTGAAAATCAAATCTGTTCACGGCCTATCGCTGTGAGGAAGACTTTCATCTCTAAACGTGTCTTTCTTCCTGCACCAAGGAGGGAAAACAGATGCTGCTGATTTCACTTTAACAACGTGTTATTTGAATGTTTGTCTACATATGAAAATGCTGTTGATGTATAGTGATTTTAAAAAGGTGTCGAGTATCATCTGGCCGGGGACAACAGCTGGAAATTCGCAATGTTGGCTAAAGCTGCCCCATTTACTGTTTTTTGTGACAGTTGATCAATGGGGACTGTTTTGCTGAACGATGTAAGTCTCCCCGCTGTGGGATGAATAAATGATTTCTGACACTGAAAAGTGATTTTAAGGATTTAGAGACTCTTCAGTTCCTGGTGGATTTAGTATTCTCCTCCTCACCTGCAGAGCATCGCTGCGCTTATGGGTCAGAGCTCCCAGAGCGTCCCATTGGTCGCAGATATTCTGACAGCGAGCGTTCACACTGGGGGAGTCGTAGTAGTCCAGCTCACTGCAAACACACCATTCATGATTACAGCATCATCATTACCTAAAAATCTAATATAAAATAAAATAAATAAAAAATTAAATTAAATAAAATAAAAAAATTAAATTAAATTAAATAAAATTATAAAATTTAAATTTTAAAAATTAAAATTAAAATTTAATCAAATTAAATAAAATACAAAATATACATATAAAAATAATATATATTTTTTAATTTTGATTATATATATGGATAAATAATAAAATTGTTATATTTAAATAGTTGGCAATTCATATTTTTTGATAGACAAATTGTTGCAGACTTCGAAGAATGGACTCGACATGCCTCTCTCATCCTATCCTACTGTATTTCATATGTTATTGATCAGGGGAAGGAAACATTTCCTCCTCTTCCCTCCCGTCGTCGTGTCTCACTTTAACTCCTGTGCGATGGCGGCGATCTGCTCCACTCGGTCCTGATGGGCGGCGAGGTCGCTCTCAAACGCCTCGTGTTTCTTCAGCAGAGCTTTGATCTCCGACAGAGAGGCCGTCTCGAAGTCGTGCTTCTGCAGCATGGCCTCCTTGCCTGCAGGGGGCGACACAACACACATCTCAGATACGTCGACACTCACATTTCCCTGTTTCGAGAGCTTTTTGAGGCCATAGATTCAAAGATTTTTGGTTATTTTGCTTCCATAACATGTCTTCTTTCAGACTAGTGAAAAAAAATCCACATCCAGGAGTTTATTTGACTAACTTTGTGTGTTTGTGGATTTCTCCAAAATTCACAAAAAGTAAGCACTACATGACGCCTCATTTGCAAATTGAATCATAACACTTCAGAAAACTTGTAATATATGTGACATTATTACGATTTTTTTTCCGAAAGATTGCAAAATATTTTTTTAAATAAAACTGGAAATCAACTTAACTCAGATTTTAGACATTTTCTCAGAAATATTCGACTTGACTTCACTTGCATTTTTTCCCTTAAAAATATAATGACTTTTTCCTCCAAATATTACAGCATTTTTCAAATTTGATTAATTTTCTTTAAAAGAATATTTATAACTTTAATTGTCTAAATATTACAACTTTTTGTCGGATTATTACGAAATGTTTCCTCTAATATTTTAGACTTTGCTCCAATTCCTCAGCAGAAATCTCTCACACACACCAAGCTGTCCACTCTCATTCCTCTCCATATTCTGAAGCTGTGTACACACCAGTCACACACTCATTCACACACACGTTATCACTGAAAACATGCAGACTTTTTAAATCTCTATAAATCAACAAAATAAATATAATAATCTCTCTTTAAATCCCTCCCTACCTTCAGTCCAGGCTTCGTGGATCGTTGCTTTCTGACGGAACTTCTCGGCCAGATGGTCGAGTCTCTCCAGTCGGCGGATCTCGTTGAGGAGCCACTCCTCGTACCCTTTCTCCGCTCCCTCCAGACCCCCCCACGCATTGTTGATGTCCTGAACGAGGAGAAAGAAACCAATACCTGAGAATTTATCCTTACCAGAAACAGAGAGGGAGAAACTGGCATTGTCAGGACTGGTATAGTGCATCACTAAAGTTAAACGTGCAACATTAACATGTATTTGGATTTATTTGGAGTTGTGTTAAACGTGTGCAAGTCCAATAATAATTCTTCTTCCTGAAAAATGCTTGTAAGAGTCTGAGGAATCAGAGCAAAAGTGTTGCGCTGTAAAACAAAAATATCTGTTATTTTGCGTACAATTAATTGTTGTAAATGGCAAGTTTCTAAGACAAAAAGACAGCTAGCCTAAGACTACTGGTTTTATTTATGCAACGGGCAGCATTTTAATTCTTTTCAAACAGAATTTAGGCAGTTTTAGCAGGAATACATATCATTTCTAGTTGTTGTAGTGTGTGTGTGTGTGTGTGTGTGTGTGTGTGTGTGTGTGTGTGTGTGTGTGTGTGTGTGTGTGTGTGTGTGTGTGTGTGTGTGTGTGTGTGTGTGTGTGTGTGTGTGTGTGTGTGTGTGTGTGTGTGAGATAATGCAATCCGTTCACTTTTTGAATATAAGAACTCAACATGCTTAACTAAGTATCTTCTTGTCGTAAACAAAATTGAAAAACAATTTTTTATTCAAATTACCCTCGAAAGTATATATAATTTCAGTCGTTGGTTATCATAGTTTTGGAGTTGCACTGCACACATTATACACCAAAAACACATTCTTAAATTAAAGTTTGGTGCAGAAAAATAACAAGGACATTTTATTCTGACTTTAACTTCTTAATAAATACATATTTTGATTCTGCTTTATTTAATTACATTTTTAAACAGAGCAGTTCAAAACCAAATGTCCTCTGGGACAAATAAAGTGTTCTGATTCTAGGTAGGTAGGTAGGTAGGTAGGTAGGTAGGTAGGTAGGTAGAGATAGAGAGAGAGATAGAGAGAGAGATAGGTAGATGGATAGATGGAGAGATAGATGGAGAGATAGAGAGATGGATAGATGGATAGTTAGAGATAGATAGATGGAGAGATTGATAGGTAGATGGATAGATAGATAGATAGATAGATAGATAGATAGATAGATAGATAGATAGATAGATAGATGGATGGATGGATAGGTAGATACTTTATTGATCCCAATTTGGGAAATGTTTGCGTTGCAGCAGCATAAAAAACACGAGGCAACGTGCATAAGAGAAATTAAGACACAAGAAATAAACAGTCCAAATTATTTCTGAAACATAAATAAAATAGCAATAAAAATGATTGCATCTCGAACGTTTCTGCAGCACTTTATAATGTGTGTGTGTGAAACGTACCGACACCATCTTCCCCTCGGAGGGCATGAAGGCAGGCCGGTTGCTGAGCCTCAGCTTGGTCTGCAGCGTGTTGAAGTTGATCTCCAGCTGGCATTTCTCCTGCACTTTGGGCGGCTTGTGAAGGCGGCGGTAATCCCTGAAGTCCTCCAGCTTCTGCTGCATGGCCGCCATGGTGTTCTCCGGCAGGCGGTTCTCCAGCCAGGGGATGGTGTGCCGGATCCACTCCAACAGCTGTGAGAGTGAGTGTGTGTGTGTGTGGGGGGGGGGGGAGAGGATGGAGGAAGTTCAATTTGAGGGGAAGGAGCACCATGCAGATGAGGGAAATAGATGAGGTGCAATGGATGTAGTTCATGTGTGAAATGAGAGGAGAACACAGGTGAGTGTTGTTGTTCATTTCCTGAAACTTAATGTCACCGTAATTACGTTTTCTGTCCGATTAAAAGCACCATACGTGTGTTTTTGCAAGTTTTAGCACATTTAGCAACATGTTCATTTTAAAGCTGCTGACAATTTTCCGTAGCTATAACTTTTTTAAATCATCAAAGGAAAAGCTATCTTCAAACTAGTAAAGCCTGGAAGGAATACTGGACTTTTTTAGCCTTTTGAGCAGTTTTTAAAAATCTAATTACGATATGTCAGCTGATTGCTCATGCACCAATAAGAGGAGCAAACATGTTAATACATTTTCTTAAAATGCGGTTATGAAATTATTAACTTTGAACAGATTTCTTTGCAGTTATCTGCAGTATTTTCTTGTTATTTAGCAGCCGTTATTATGCATCAATACATAAAAGGAACAGTATCTGCAATAATATAATTTAATATTTAGTCATTTATCAGTAAAGCTCAAACTATATTTTCTATTAATTTCTACGGTACGAAAATGAAGAGAATCATTTTAAATCTTGTTTCTTCTAAAGATATTTCATAAATAGTGAGTCTTCCTTATTGGTGCATTCAAGTGCAGGCACTAATGCTGGAGTTTCAGATGTCTCAACCTTCCACAGGCCCTCAAACGCACCACAAAAAGTCCAAAAGTAACTTCAACGAATAAGAAATAATTTGCAAAGAAAATGTATAAACTGAAACCCAAAACTTCCAGCATGTTAAGCAAAAAGCTAAATAAAATGCTTTGGGAAAGTATTTGCAGAAAATGGTTTGCAGTTCGTTGTAAATGAGCGAAAAAATGCAAAAACTATATAAATAGAAGATATGTTTCCACTCTTACGCCTCAAACCACAGGACAAGTAAAGGAATAACAAGTGTGTGTGTGTGTGTGTGTGTGTGTGTGTGTCCTAGCGTTACTATCCTTGTGGGGACCTACATCTGTGTGTGTATGTGTGTTGGGGAGGGGGGGTACTCACATCAGAGGCCAGCTTCTCATAGTCCTCCATCAGCTGCTCGTTCTCCTGGTTCACCGCCAGAACTTTACAGATCCTGTTCGCCGCTGTCTCCGCCTGAAGAGGAGGAGGAAGAAGAGGAGGAGGAGGAAGAGTAAAGGGAGTTAAAGAGGAAGAATTTCAAGGAAGCTCTGTTCGAGGCTTGTTTTTTCAAAATAAAAGCATAATAGACTACCTATGTATTACTGAAGATTATGGAGAGGCTTGATTCAAAAATCAAAAACCCAGAAAGTAACTTTAGTTGCAGGAAGATGAGGTTTGGCCTGTTTTTCAAAATAAAACCCCAATATAAGCTCCAAAAGAGGCATGTCTTTCAAAATAAAAGCCTAAGAGAGTGGGAGCTCCGGGCAAGGCTTGTTCTTTAAATAAAAGCCCTATAAAGTAACTATATATATTCTAAGGAAGCTCTCTTAGAGGTTTGTTTTCAAAATAAAATCCAAAGAAAATAGTGCTGTACCTAAAGGAAGCTCAGGAAGAGCAATGTTTTTCAAAATAAAACCCCATAGACTAGAGGAAGCTTACGATTTGACTTGTTTTTCAAAATAAAATCCCCAGAGTGTAACTGTGTTGTTAGCCTTGTTTTCAAAAATAAAGGCCCCAGAGAGTAACTGTGTCATTAGAGGAAGCTAAGGATTAGACTTGTTTTCAAATTAAAAGCCCCAGAGTGTAACTGTGTCATTAGAGGAAGCTAAGGATTAGACTTGTTTTCAAAATAAAAGCCCCAGAGAGTAACTATGTCATTAGAGGAAGCTAAGGATTAGACTTGTTTTCAAAATAAAAGCCCCAAGTGTAACTGTGTCATTAGAGGAAGCTAAGGATTAGACTTGTTTTCAAAATAAAAGCCCCAGAGAGTAACTGTGTCATTAGAGGAAGCTAAGGATTAGACTTGTTTTCAAAATAAAAGCCCCAGAGAGTAACTGTGTCATTAGAGGAAGCTAAGGATTAGACTTGTTTTCAAAATAAAAGCCCCAAAGAGTAACTGTGTCATTAGAGGAAGCTAAGGATTAGACTTGTTTTCAAAATAAAAGCCCCAAGTGTAACTGTGTCATTAGAGGAAGCTAAGGATTAGACTTGTTTTCCAAATAAAAGCCCCAAGTGTAACTGTGTCATTAGAGGAAGCTAAGGATTACACTTGTTTTCAAAATAAAAGCCCCAAAGAGTAACTGTGTCATTAGAGGAAGCTAAGGATTAGACTTGTTTTCCAAATAAAAGCCCCAAGTGTAACTGTGTCATTAGAGGAAGCTAAGGATTACACTTGTTTTCAAAATAAAAGCCCCAAGTGTAACTGTGTCATTAGAGGAAGCTAAGTATTAGACTTGTTTTCAAAATAAAAGCCCCAAAGAGTAACCGTGTCATTAGAGGAAGCTAAGGATTAGACTTGTTTTCAAAATAAAAGCCTCATATAGTACCTGTATACTTAAAAGGAAGTTCTGTTTAAGGCTTGCTTTTTAAAATAAAAGCCCCAGAAAGCTACAATCCCCATCCTGACACAACACTTGCTCAATATTGGCCTCCCAGTCTCCATCACTGCACTGGGTGATGCATGAGTTTCCATGGCAACACGTAGTCCATTACCCCGTTGGGTGTGAGATGGTGGTCAGCAGAGATCATGGAAATCAGCAGCACAGAGAAAATAAAAGAGAGATTGAAGCAGCATGCACAGAGCCTGGAAGACCAGCAGCAGCTCGGAGACCATTCACAACCTGCCGATTCTCATCCACGTACGCATGTCTTTGACGAGATAAAATAGAGACCGTTATTACTAAATCCACTCTGTATTTATGACAGATGGCATCTGGAAACAAATATATACTCATTGAGAGGGATTCAGTTTAAAATGGACCAAATCTGGCAACCCTTAATCGACCTTTTTAATAACAACGCACTCACCCTGCCTACAAATCGATTAAACGTGGTGCACTTGTTTGTCCACCAATATATATTTTCTCACTCTGATTCTATAAATGTAACTTTTCATCAATGTTTGAAAGTGTTAAGTTAAAATCAAAATAGATCCATGTGTGTCTGTCGTTACACCAACATGCACAATAACTGGTTTGTGGACATTTTATTTTGAAGGCGGTATTGACCGTGTCCTTTTAGATTATCTGTCGCTCAAACGTGTATCCAGGCAACACATTCACAACACCTAAACTCCTGCAGGTACATCTCCACAGCCACAACTGTTTAAATGCTATTCACATTTTTAGGTTTTATTGCCGAGGTTTTATTGCCGAGTGCGTGTCGGTCTCCTTTTACAGAGTGCAGAGCTTCATACACACAGCTGCGGCTGAGAGGCCTTATAAGGAGACGAGGATGTGCAGTCTTACTTCTGTGAGCAGACGTTTAAATGTTTGGCATTTATATTTAAATATATAAAGTAAGATCAAGCTTTTTTTTGGTTTTTTATTTCCTCTTTTTAGTTAATTTTATTTATATAGTTTTTCTTGTGTTTCATCAGTTCGATTTTTTATTTTATTGCAATTTTTTTTGTTTAGATCAGACCGGAGGTGGTAGAAGTACTCAGATCTGGTACTTGAGTAAAAGTAAAAGTGCTCAGAACTTGTACTTTAGTAAAAGTACTCAGAACTTGTACTTGAGTTAAAGTAGAAGTACTCAGAACTTGTACTTGAGTTAAAGTAGAAGTACTCAGAACTTGTACTTGAGTTAAAGTAGAAGTACTCAGATCTTATACTTCAGTAAAAGTAGAAGTACTCAGAACTTGTACTTTAGTAAAAGTAGAAGTACTCAGAACTTGTACTTGAGTAAAAGTAGAAGTACTCAGAACTTGTACTTGAGTAAAAGTAGAAGTACTCAGACCTTATACTTCAGTAAAAGTAGAAGTACTCAGAACTTGTACTTTAGTAAAAGTAGAAGTACTCAGAACTTGTACTTGAGTAAAAGTAGAAGTACTCAGAACTTGTACTTGAGTAAAAGTAGAAGTACTCAGACCTTATACTTCAGTAAAAGTAGAAGTACTCAGAACTTGTACTTGAGTAAAAGGTAGAAGTACTCAGATCTTGTACTTGAGTTAAAGTAGAAGTACTCAGATCGTGTACTTGAGTTAAAGTAGAAGTACTCAGAACTTGTACTTGAGTTAAAGTAGAAGTACTCAGATCTTATACTTCAGTATAAGTACTCAGAACTTGTACTTGAGTAAATGTAGAAGTACTCAGAACTTGTACTTGAGTTAAAGTAGAAGTACTCAGATCTTGTACTTGAGTTAAAGTAGAAGTACTCAGAACTTGTACTTGAGTTAAAGTAGAAGTACTCAGATCTTGTACTTGAGTAAATGTAGAAGTACTCAGATCTTGTACTTGAGTAAAAGTAGAAGTACTCAGATCTTGTACTCTAGTAAAAGTAGAAGTACCAGCGTGTAGGAATACTCCGTTACAGTAAAAGTCTTACATTCAAAATGTTCCTCAAGTAAAAGTAGGGTTAGGTTATAAAAATATAGTTAGAGTACCAAAAGTAAAAGTAGTGAATGTGCAGATTGGTCTATTTCAGAATAATATATATGATATGTTTTATAGTTATTATCATTAAAGTGTTCTCAAAGCTCGTAAAGGCGCAGCTAGTCTGAAGGACTTTGGGTAAGAATAAAAATATATGGACTTTGCTATTTTTCAGCGTTTAAATCAAATATAACCGACCCAAAAAATAAATATTAGTAAAAAACACTATCTTAATTCTCTGCCGCCACTTCGGCAGGTATTTGATGATTGTTCGGAGATCTGCTGATTTTATTTTTTTAATTGCTCACCTTCTGCTTGCCTGAGAAGGCGTGGTAGTAACACGACACATAAGTCATGACGGCCTTCTCATCCGGCCGCAACGTGCTAATGATGTCTGCAGGAAGAGGGGGGGAGAGAGGGGAAATGCATGAGAGTAAAAGAGTGCAGAAACAAGAGGACCAGCAGGGGGCGCCGCCGCCGCAGAGGAGGAAGAGGAGGAGCACCAGCAGGAGGAAGAGGAGCACCAGCAGGAGGAAGAGGAGCACCTCAGCAACATGCATCTCCAGCCTCACTAGAAGGTCTTTGAGTGGGTAAGTCTTCTTTTCAAAATATAAAAATATGTACGGCAGGAAGTAGAATAGAATGATTAAGTTAGCCATGGCAGTCTTTTATTTTGAAAGGTTAAGGGTTCTACCATCTTTTTTTAATTATTAGAAGCTCCTACAGTATTTAGGTTTTCAAAATAAAGCTTTGAATGCAATAAATCCATATTTTTTACAAGACATTTTGACTTTTGGACCTTACAAACTCACTAGAAATATTAGGATACATGTGAGGGAATTTGAAAGGTAGGAAGTCGGAAATAAATTCTTACATTAAAAAATATTATAAAAAATGTGGTCAAATATATCTTGCAAACCATGCCCGAGGAGGCAGAGACATTTCAGTCTTTTATTTTGAAAGGATTAGGGCTCTACCAACATCTTTTTTTATTCAAAGCTTCTAAAGTATTAAGGTTTTCAAAATAAAGCTTTGATTGCAATGTTTTTCAAAGTCATCTTTTTGCAACAGAAATCCGAGGTTGAAACCGATCGAAAAGACTTCTTAAGTTCTTAAGCTCCAAACCTTTTGGTGCAGTGTGATGAGGTATAACTTTTTAAACCTTGTGTTTCTTTGTGTCCTGTAACTCAACTCATGACCGCTCTCTGATAAACAGACATTTCTTTATCCGAGTTTCTTAAACACTGCTGTTTCTCCAAGACTCTCTGCTGATATCTTGCAGAGAAAACAATTAAGCGTATCAAATAAAAATGTTAATATATGTACGGCAGGCGAGGCTTCAGGCTAGTTCCTCTCCGGCTGTTATCAAATAACATTAAATCAAAATGAGGAGGGGGAACCGAGACACTCGAGGTGGACTGGAGATGCATGTGTGCTCATCGCCTCTGAGGAAAAAAAAACGTCGTCCCAGCATGCACTTGGTGAACCATGCGGAGAAAGTGAAGGAGAGTGACCCCTGCAGGAAGATAAGGTGTTAGGAGGGAAGGAGGTGAGGAGGGGGGAGACGCTGCTCCAGGATACCTTCTGAGCACCGGAGAAGGCGTGGTAGAAGCTAGAGACGTACGTCATGATCGCCTTCTCATCCGGACGGGGCTGTGCCCACGATATCTGTGGGGGGGAGGGGGGGGGGAGGGAGAGAGGTAACGAGGGAGGGAGGTAACGAGGGGGAGAGGTAACGAGGGAGGGAGGTAACGAGGGAGGGAGGTAACGAGGGAGAGAGGTAACGAGGGAGGGAGAGAGAGAGGTAACGAGGGAGGAGGTAATGAGGGAGGAGGTAGGTAACAAAGGGAGGGAGGTAGCGAGGGAGGGGGGTGTAGGTAACAAGAGAGGGGGAGGTAGGTAACGAGGGAAAAGGGAGGGAGGTAATGAGGGAGGAGGGAGGTAGGTAACAAGAGAGGGGGATGTAGGTAACGAGGGAGGGAGGTAACGAGGGGGAGGTAGGTAACAGAGAGGGGGAGGTAGGTAACAAGAGAGGGGGAGGTAGGTAACAAGAGAGGGGGAGGTAGGTAACAAGAGAGGGGGAGATGGGTAACGAGGGAGGGAGGTAACGAGGGGGAGGTAGGTAACAAGAGAGGGAGAGATGGGTAACGAGGGAGGAGGGAGGTAACGAGGGGGAGGTAGGTAACAAGAGAGGGGGAGGTAGGTAACAAGAGAGTGGGAGGTAGGTAACGAGGGAGGAGGGAGGGAGGTAACGAGGGAGGGAGATAACGAGGGGGAGGTAGGTAACGAGGGAGGGAGGTAACGAGGGAGGGAGGTAACAAGGAGAGGGGGAGGTAGGTAACGAGGGAGGAGGGAGGGAGGTAACGAGGGAGGGAGATAACGAGAGGGAGGTAGGTAACGAGGGAGGGAGGTAACGAGGGAGGGAGGTAACAAGAGAGGGGGAGGTAGGTAACGAGGGAGGAGGGAGGGAGGTAACAAGAGAGGGGGAGGGAGGTAACGAGGGGGAGGTAACGAGGGAGGAGGGAGGGAGGTAAACGGGGAGGGGGAGGAGGTAAACACAGGTTAACAGAGAAACAGGAAGTGGAGGTCCCAGATGTGAGGGGGGGGGGCTTTGCAAAAACACAGAAATTACACTTTCACGTTTCAGGATACATTAAATATGAAGATGTGCCTTCAATGTGTTCAAGTCTTCCTGCCACTAGGGACGAGTCCTAACGGAGACGTGAGTCAGCATCTCAGCGCTGCAGGGACGAGTCCTAACGGAGACGTGAGTCAGCATCTCAGAGCTGCAGGACGAGTCCTAACGGAGACGTGAGTCAGCATCTCAGAGCTGCAGGGACGAGTCCTAACGGAGACGAGTCCTAACGGAGACGTGAGTCAGCGTCTCAGAGCTGCGGGGACGAGTCCTAACGGAGACACGAGTCAGCATCTCAGCGCTGCGGGGACGAGTCCTAACGGAGACACGAGTCAGCATCTCAGCGCTGCAGGGACGAGTCCTAACGGAGACGAGTCCTAACGGAGACGAGTCCTAACGGAGACGTGAGTCAGCATCTCAGCGCTGCAGGGACGAGTCCTAACGGAGACACGAGTCAGCATCTCAGCGCTGCAGGGACGAGTCCTAACGGAGACACGAGTCAGCATCTCAGAGCTGCAGGGACGAGTCCTAACGGAGACGTGAGTCAGCATCTCAGAGCTGCAGGGACGAGTCCTAACGGAGACGTGAGTCAGCGTCTCAGAGCTGCAGGGACGAGTCCTAACGGAGACGTGAGTCAGCATCTCAGAGCTGCAGGGACGAGTCCTAACGGAGACGTGAGTCAGCGTCTCAGAGCTGCAGGGACGAGTCCTAACGGAGACGTGAGTCAGCGTCTCAGAGCTGCAGGGACGAGTCCTAACGGAGACGAGTCCTAACGGAGACGTGAGTCAGCGTCTCAGCGCTGCAGGGACGAGTCCTAACGGAGACGTGAGTCAGCGTCTCAGAGCTGCAGGGACGAGTCCTAACGGAGACGCAGGTGTCTGACGTCGGCTCTCTCTCACTTCTTGGAGGGGACACTTTGGAGTTTTTAACGCAGGCTAAAGTCAGTGTGTGTCTTTAGTATGTAACGGTTTGCTCACCTTCTGCGTCCAGCATCTTGGGGATGTCCAGGTATTTCTCAGCGACGTCGAAGGCCGTGTTCAGGTTGGTCATCGGGTCGTCCTGGGAAACAGCAGACATGAAACCAACATTTCCCCCGGAAATATACAGCTGATGGAGTTCTACTTCTGTTTTAGATTGTTGCCGCTTCAGTCGCGTCTCAAACATACAGCTCAACGTGTGCTGGAACAACTGAGAAGGAGTGTGTGTGTGTGTGTGTGTGTGTGTGTTTATATATGTGTGTGTGTGTGTGTGTGTGTGTGTGTGTGTTCCTGTGTTTATGTGTGTGTGGGTGTGTGTGTGTGTGTGTGTGTGTGTGTGTGTGGTGTTCCTGTGTGTGTTCGTGTGTGTGTGTGTGTGTGTGTGTGTGTGTGTGTGTGTGTGTGTGTGTGTGTGTGTGTGTGTGTGTGTTAACTCTATGAAACCTGATGTACTTATATGATTCTATTTTCTTCAAGTTTGTATCTTCCTGGTCGAATGCACTTATTGTAAGTCGCTTTGGATAAAAGCGTCAACTAAATGCAGTGTGGTGTGTGTGTGCGTGCGTGCGTGTGTGTGTGTGCGTGCGTGCGTGCGTGTTGCACCTACAATAGTGCTCGTGCTTCATGTGCTTCTCTGTGGGGGAACGATGTCTCTCATATCTCATGTAATATATAAAATCATTGCTGCTCACCTTTCGCAGTTTTGCGTAATCGATGAGTTCTGGACGGTGTCGGTGGATGAGTGCACAGAAGCCCAACCCGTCTTTCCAGCTGGAACAGAGACGTGTTTGATGAGGGCGAAACATAATGACCACTTCTTCACTTCTTTCCCTTTCAGAGATGCTGCCTTCAGGGTCAGACTACGAACAGAAGTCATCCCTCGGCATTATGGTTCCTCTCATCTCCTGACTGATGTCCACTTCAAAGTGCTCTCTCCTCTCATGACCTCCTCTCCTCTCTCCTCATGAACTACCCTGCTCTACCTCCTCTTTCATCTTCATCTGAGGATCACAGCGTCTCCTCTCAATAATGCAACACCCACAGTTCCTGTGACGCAAAACTGAGGGATAAATAACCCACTGTGGGGATATAAGGCTAAATCCTATTGGTCAGTACTTCCAGACAACCGACACATTACTATCATCACTATCGTTTGTATTTATTGTAGTACAATGTTTTTTACTTTCCCTTTTATTATTTTTGTATATTTAGACTTTTTCATTTTATATTTTTACTCCAGAATTTCAGTTAAAGGTGGGGTAGGTAAGTTTGAGAAACCGGCTCGAGATCGCTAGAATTTGAAAATACACAACCGGAGAAAATCTGCCACTTCCTCACAGAGCCCCTCCTCCAACACACACGACGCGCACATGACCAATGAGGGCACGAGATGAGTTTGTGCCCCGATGGAAGGCTGACAGGCAGGTAGGCCATCCAGTTACTTTAGCCGGGCCGGCTCAGATGATTGGTCGAGCTTTTTACAGCGCCACGGCTTCCAGAGATGATATTTTGTTTACCTACCTTAATATAACAAAAAGTGTATTATTGCAATTTTTTCTTCTTACAGTTATATAAATATTCCTATTTTATCTTATTATATTTATTCTAAAACGGAGCAACAAACCCAATCGTCCCGGGTAGATGAAGTATCCTGATGTTTCTGTCGATGCTCATCGTGCGTGTTCCTCACCTGATGTGGAAGTTTTGGATGTTGACGTTCTTGTAGGGCGCCGTCTTCCTCTGACACCACAGCAGCAGCCCCTCTTTGGCAGACGTCTCTGTGGAGAAACGCAGGCTTTTATTGTGAAAAACCCTGGCTTTTATTGTGAAAAACTCTCACTAATCCCTGTGTACAGCTGGGTTAAAGGGAGGTGCAGTGAATGGAAAGTGCTTCTACTTATCCAGAGGGGTCTATTATACGTTGGTGTGCCCAAACATTTAAATGAAATACTTAAAAACTCGCAGCGCTGGAATCTGAAGCCGAGCCAATCACAGCTGATCACTCCTGACATTTAAATTGGATTACTCGGTAAGTGCATTATATGTGTTCAGCGAGGAGAGGCACTGGTCTGTCTGGAGAGCAAAAGAGCAGCGTGTGAAACATTCATATTGTAATCAGCATGCTTTAGATACAGTGTGTGATATATGTGCAGTCCTTATACTCCCAGTGAGAGAAGGGACAGTGAGCCAATGAGAAGCGCTTTCACATGCAAATGAGGACAGAGGGCAGCCCTTTACAATAACAGGAGTGAACAAGAAGCATGTGGCAATGATCCACACACACACACACACACACACACACCTTCCACAGAGATGTCTTGGATGGCGAAGCGGAGGATTATGGTCCAGATCATTCCCAGGGTCATCTTAGCGTTGCCATCTACGATCTCTGAAAGAAGAACACAAAAAGAACAATTTAAAATTCAGAGTTTATACTTTTTTACGTTTTATATTTTTCACATGAAACCCAGGAGAGATTTATTTGTAGTTTTACAAGTAGAAAGTTATTTTTCAGAAATGCTCTTAGTGTCGCAATCCTGGCACACCATTTGTGTCCAAACTTGTAAAGAAATGTTGCTGAACTTGTACGAACAAAACGGAAAGAGGCAGAACACCCACTGGGCTCATTGAAGCTTCAGCAGGTCCACATGTGACCACAGGGGGTATTCAGGAATTCAGAAGTCAGATGTAAAACCTTTTAAGACCCTTCCCACACATTTTAAGACCTCATCGCCACTTTGAGTTTTAAAACCGGTTACCTTGGCGACACACTTTACCTCACATTGACTATATACAGTATTGATTGTCCTTCCTCCTTATCTTCCAACCATTTGGACGCAGACTCGCATTTTCCCCATAACGATGTTGCTTAGCAACCGGCGTAAACGGACCTTCGCGCTATCAAGCAGTGAGCGTGCGACGTCCTGTTCAGATGACGTCAAACCCAACGGGATGCCATCAATAAACTCCACAGAATCACTACACACCTACGCCATGACTACATTCAGGCAGACGGTAGAACACAACCTCTCTGGACCATTCATATACTTACTGAAAACAAGCTACAAAATGTAACACCTTGGAAAATGCCGTTTAATTCTTTTTAATAGCCTTCATTTCCGCTAAATTGATTGATCAACTTTTAATACTTTTTAAGACCCCGCGGACCCCCTGGACCAAATACCTGCAAAACTAAGGCGCCTTAAAACAGTTGTTCCAAGGAGTTTTAAGACGTTAACGTTAACATATTCAGTGTACGTTTTTTTTTCCTCGTTAGAATGTCACTTGAAACCGTAATGGCTCTTTTTCCACAATATACTTTGAATTTGTCCAGGACTGAATTCACACCGGAGGACACGGCCATTATGAGATGAACCCATGAATATGAAACATTGTTATTCCCACAGGCTGCGTTTACTGCTGAGTAATAACAGGTTTTAATTGTCTGCATGTTCCTGGATTAAAATGAACTCTAAATTGTTTATGTTCTTTATAATCTCTTAATCGTTTGACGCGTCGGCAACGCGCTGTCCGCGCTCCATTCATGCATCCGAGTCCTCTTGAGCTCTAATCTCTTCTGAATGAAACGTGCAATGATTCAGGTCGATAACTGGACTCGTTAGGCTGTCAGTCAGCGACGTGTGTGTGTGTGTGTGTGTGTGTGTGTGTGTGGTGTGTGTGTGTGTGTGTGTGTGTGTGTGTGTGTGTGTGTGTGTGTGTGTGTGTGTGTGTTGTGTGAGAGTGAGAGTGTGGTGTGAGAGAGAGAGAGAGAGAGAGAGAGAGAGAGACTGTGTGTGTGTGTGTGTGTTGTGTGTGTGTGTGTGTGTGAGCGAGAGAGACTGTGTGTGTGTGTGTGTGTGTGTGTGTGTGTGTGTGTGTGTGTGTGTTGTGTGTGTGTGTGTGAGAGAGAGAGAGAGAGAGAGTGTGAGAGAGAGAGAGTGTGAGTGAGTGAGTGAGTGTGATTGAGTGAGTGAGTGTGAGAGAGAGAGAGAGAGACGTGTGTGTGTGTGTGGTGTGTGGTGTGTGTGTGTTGTGAGAGAGAGAGAGAGAGGAGAGAGTGTGGTGAGTGTGTGAGTGAGTGAGAGAGTGTGAGTGAGTGGAGTGAGTGAGTGAGTGAGTGAGTGAGTGGTGTGTGTGT